>LPNX010794511.1:667371-1000087 GCA_001517045.1 Pseudotsuga menziesii | reverse complement strand
AGATGTCATTTAGCCTTTTATTTTATTAAAATTGGATTAATTTGGAGAGTTTTAGTTTTCTCCAAAATAATCATTTTTTTTTTAATAAAAATAATTTTTTATAAAAATCATTTTTTTAATAAAAATCATTTTTTTACTAAAAATCATTTTTTACTCAAAACTGACGTTTTTGAGTAAAAAGGCATTATGTGTCCGATTGTTGATCTGAAAGTTGGTTCTGACTGGCTGGATGATCAAGAATGATTTTTGGCTTAAGGTTAGAGCCTTCAATCACTAAATTCTGAGTCTGGATCATGAACGGGTTTTTTCCATTTAATTTATGGAAAAATTAACCCAAAAAACTTAGGAAAATTAATTAAAAATTAAAAAATAATTTTTCACTGTTTCGAAAAAGATTTTTTCGAATTTTTTTTTATGTGCCCAGATGACTTAGGACATGACCATGATCTATCTAAATAATGTCTAGTAGGCTTATAACACTCAGTTGGGCTCTAATAACCCCCCAAGGCCCAGAATTCAACATCGGGCATTCCAGCTTTGGAGGAAGCGGGAGAAAACCTCGTCAATTATACTCGGCTGAAGGCAAAGCATAATTGTCAGGGGCAAAAAACTCCCTGGAATACCCTATTTGCAATTCTACGTCTTAGGAGACCGAACCACTCAAAAATATCCTACTAGCACATTTTATTACAAACCCCGTGGGGCCATGGTCAAAATTATTCAAATCAAAAAGTGACTAGCCAATATTGGCTAGACAAGCAGACGGATCAACTGATACACTGGAGTCAGACTTTGAACAAGTCTGTCAATTGGAGGCTCCTCAGGTAACCCAACTATGGTACAGAAAAGTTGGTAACACCTCCCATACTGGTTTTCAACCAAAGCCTTAAAGACTTTGAAGAGGCCAAAAACTTCAGGCTTGTGTTTCAGGAAGTACCCCTAGCAATACTTGGAAAATTCATCTATGAAATTCAATGCATATTTGGCCTGACTCATGGACATATGAGGGAATGGGCCAGCAACATCACTGTGGATCAACTCAAGGGGTGCAGAGATTCTCTCATGACTAACTCTCTCAAATTTATGCTCTGGGTGTTTTCCTAGGATGCAACCTTGACTGAATCCTTTGGAAAATTTTATCTTTGGTAACCCTATGACCATCTCTTTTTCACTAAGATCATAAAGATACTTGTAATTTAGGTGGCCAAATCTTTCATGCCAAAGCTTTCTTGCCTCATTAGCATGAATCAGAAGAGCAGAGGGGTTTGAGTAGGGTAGGAAGTGTGAGAACATGTATACCTTCTAAGTATGATTTGCAACTCCTTTTGCAATGACTTTACCACTTGAGATCTCTGTGATATCAACTTAATTAGGGGAGAATATGACCTTATTTGGAGACCCTGTGTGGGTCATCTGATACACTGATAAGAGGTTAGAGGCAAGACCTGGAACATACAACACATTGCTGAACTGACCATGATCAAGATAAATCCTCCCTTTGCCCAAAATTTCAGTGAGAGAGTCATCTGCCAGTACTATTGGTGGACCTTTCGACATGTCAATTGAGGTGAATGCCTCCTTGGTTGAAACCGTATGTCTTGAAGCTCCAGAATCAATGATGAAACTAGGTGAGCTTGATGTGCCAGCAACCAATGCATGAAATCTCTCTTTGTCTTATAAACTTGATCCTCCTTCCCTCTTCTTTGAGCTATCTGGAAGGGAGATGCCATTCTTCTCTAGGAGTTGGGTCAGCATGTCTATTTGCTTCTTCATGCAGGAGCTCTCAGAATTATTGCCCTTACTGCAGTATGCGCACTTGCTAATTTCTCCTTTGTTCTTCTTCTTCTGGTAGTTCTTCTTGGAACCTTGAGGCTCCTCCGGAGACTTGTTCTTGTCTCTCTTTTGCTCAGGTGGCTTTTTATCTTTCTTTTTTATTTTTGAATCCACCCTCGAATCTCCAGCAACCAGAGCTTGGTCTTTGGATGGTTTGATGGTGCCCATCATCACCAACTTATCTTGTTCTTGTGTGAGAGATTCCATGAAATCTGCAAGGCTAGGCATCTTCCAGGTTCGAGCTGTCAACTTTGTGGCATAGGAAAGTCAAAACAAACACTGAATAGTTAGGGCCAAGCTTCGAGAGTATGTCCAAGACCAGCTGATCATCCTTCTTTTAGATTCCACATTGTTTTAGCTGCAAAACAAGTGCTTTGAACTTGGAGAAATAGAGTTGCAGGGATTCAAAGCTATTGGGACTCAGGGAGATCAGTTCATTTTCAATTTGATGTCCCCTCATCTCGTCCGTCTTTCCAAAAAGATCAACAATATTCTCCCATACTTCATTCAGTGATGTCAATCCATCAAGATGAAAAAGGAGGTCTCTGGATATACTCAGACACAAGAGACCATAGGCCTCATCCCTCCTGTTGTGTCATTTTATCTTCTCTACAGCTGCATTGGGCTCTGCTTCTGTTTCCATAGTCACTCTGTAGAGGCCTTTCACTCTCAACAGTATCTCCATCTCTACTTTCCATTCAAAAAAGTTAAATGGAGTCAAGATGATCTTCTGAGATTGATCCATAGCTCAGAAATTGTCCCGGCTGTCAGTAGAAGGCTCCCAGTCAATGATGTCAAACCTGCAAAAAAAATTGGAAGGATAAAAATTGATCTACAAAGGCTCTGATACCATGTGGAAATTGAACCCAGTGATATAAGAATTACACTCACAACAATTATCAATTGTACATGCAAAATCATTCACAAAAGAGACTAAATATGGAGCTGAACACTAAACTGTATTGAATAAGTGTACAATAGCCAACACTGTGAAGTCATAGGATGCCACAATAAATAGTTACATGAAGGATTCGAATGCATGAAGAGGCAATTCGAATCTAGTAAAAAACAGGCTTACTAAATCTAAGCAAATCCCCCATAGGTGCATAAAGCAGTTTCCAAAACTGTCAAGGAGCTCACGAATTGGAAAAATCAATTAGGTAAGCTAAAAGGTAATGGAAGGACAACTCATACATGCTTTTCATAGGAGAAAAGAGTGGAGGATGTGGAGGGCAAAAAACTAGTTAACCTCACCTAGTCAAACTTTTCCAATTGCCTTAAAGCACTGAAAAAGCAGGCAATAAAGCAGAAAAAGTAGAAGGGCACTTAGGAGGCTAGGAATAAAGCATATTTGATTCCAGGAGGTTTCCCAAGTGCTCCATGAGTCAAAATTAGCAAGTTTGACCTCTATGGATGTGTAGATGACAACTTGCATAAGGTGGAACATGGAAACTAGGCAAATAAGACAAAAATGGATTAATTAATTTCTAAGGTAGCTAAATATGGGTTGATTATTCTAACAAATCTCAGGGTCAGAGACACCGTGACGAAAGAAAGAGCTTCATAAAAATATGAGAATCATGATATGACCAAGCCACAGAGAATGGTATATCCACCTCAAGAACACATACAAGAGAAGACCATCTTGGGCACGAGAGACCATCCAAGATGAATAAAATTAGTATGGTGCTCCAAACAGGACTTCTAGAGAAAATAGCAGGCCTCAGGAAAAATCCATATATGTGGCACTGTTGTATGTCATCATTGATGTAGATCCTTCTAGATATAAAGAAGCAACCGAGAAGAAAGAATGGAAGGAGGTTATGATTGAATAGTATTAGTTGATCATGGAGAATGATGTTTAGGATGCAGTTCTGAGACCTGAAGGGAATTCTGTAGTGTCATCCATGTGGATATACAAGATCAAGCATGAAACAGATGGAAACATGATAAATACAAAGAAAGGTTCATCTTTTCTCTCAAAAAGAGGGAGTAGATCATGGTGAGACATGTTCCATTGACCATACCACTTATCTAGTGAATTAGAAGTGTATATCAAGCAAAGAACCACATGTGTGTAGAAGGATGTGTATGACCTCAAAAGGCACCCATGGGATAGCACATATATTTAGAGTAGCTTGAGGACACATGGGCTTCAATAGTGAGGAAATATGATATCATGTCCATTCATATTGGGGGTTTGAATACTCCTAAAAATCTCAAAAATATATTTCCATGTATTAAGGGGTCAAGGGGGGTTTTAATTTGACATAGTAATATAATATTGGTGTTTTTTTATTTGGATGGGATGAGGAATAGCCTCCAAATCATGGGTTGGATTCACACCTCCAAATCATGGAATCAATCTATGCCCACCTAAAACTTAAGGACCATCCATTTTTATTTGATACTCCTTATGATCATAATTTTTGCAAAAAAATGATAATAGCGTGCCAATGATAAGCTTGATGGAAGCCTCTTTGGATTATTGGCCTTGAGAAATCCTCATTTAATAGCTTATTTAGGCTTGGCTTGAATTGATGTTATATAGTTTTTCATATTTAAGTTTAAACCTATTATTAGGAATTTTTCTCTTGGTTTATTATATCTTACTAATTTCTATACCATCAACTTCTTTTAAATAAATTTAGTTGGAACTCTAAGATTTCACCTATAGTCTTGTTGGACTCCTTTTGAAATTGGTATTGATGTGATGTCCAAAAGGTTAGTGTTTCCACTTGTTATGAATATGTATGCAATATTTAACACTTTTTCCATAATTTAGGTTGAGTTTGCTAGTGTTAAAACTGAGGCAATCTTGTAACATTATACCTTTTGTTGAGCCTAGGGAAAGGAAAGCAGGATTCACTTAGAATTATTCCTATGTATGGAGAATAAATGGAGAATAAGAGAAAGGATTTGCAATAGAGGTAGCGACAGGAAGGAAGAAGAAGGAAGATGTGTGCCAAGAAGGAAGAAGAAGGAAGATGTGCGACAGGAAGGAAGAAGAAGGAAGATACACGACATAAGAGGAATCTGCGATAGAAGAGGAAGCCACGATGGAAGGAAGGAATGTGACAAGGAAAGGTGCAATGGAATAACAATACCAGAAGGTGTGTAAGTGGTATAACAGATGGAAAATGATAGTAGGGCACCATTTGTTTGATTTTCTCCCTTGTGGGTACGAGTTCGGCTAGAGCAGGAGGAAGGAACATGTATGAAGGTATCTTTGTAATCCAGGCCATTAGTGCCTATTGTCAGGTGTTACTAGAATAGGAAATACAACTTTTTGGATAAGTATAGGAAGTAGACTGAGAAAGCGACAGGTAAAGAGTATGTAATGAGTATGTAAAAGAGTTTATAAAAGGAGGAACCCAAGTTGTATGTGGGTTAAATTCTCTGTTGTTAGCTTCTTCACTGTTAGACTATTAGCTACTCTGTATTTGTTGTCTGTTAGTGTTTTCTAAGTGCTTTTGAATTGAAGAATCTACATCTGAGTGCGCAGAATTGTAGGATAAGTTGATTCGAACCAAGCAATCTGCAGATCGTTAGTAGAGTCAAGTAGGGAGAGAGAAGAAGAGAATATCAGAGAGAATGAGAGAAAGAAAGAGTCTATGTAGTTAAAGAATAATATCTAGAATAGAGTTTGCAGCTTAGTGCGCATACAAAAGGTGCATATATTTCTCACACCATACTAAAGAGAACCTTTGTGGTTTTTCTCTGATGGGTTTCCATGTTAGATTCTATGTATATGCGTGAATGTTGAATGTTTTTAAGTTACCTCTATATATTTTGCATTGAATGAGTGCTTATATATTTTCTTATGAATGAATAGATGTATATCAGTCGCACTATTATAAGTTGACTACGTTTATGCTGCACTTGGGTTGTTGTTATATTAGTTGTAATGGCGAAGTTGGGTCGCAGACTAACTATTCATCATAAGCATAAGTAATCCACCCACAAGCTTGGTTGAGCACCTTGGAAAATGACCAAGGTACCATAAATCCCCCACCCAATTGTGGAAACTTGGTTCTGGTAGTTACCCATAGGAATATATATCAGGTGAGACTACATCTACGTCGCAGGTGTTTCCAACTGGGATTTTATCTATCGGGCCAATATATTGGGCTTTGTTAAACTAAGAAGAAGCAATTGAACCTGGGTCAGAGTCCTAAGAGGAGGGACAAAATAAAAAAATGGTTCTGTTGCAGGACCAAATCATTCCAGTGAGGGATATGTTATGGGAACCAATGAAACCTGAGATCCAAGAATGAGTGGATTTCAAAGCGCTAGAATTTGTACGAGAAGAAAACAAAGGATATCGATGGTCGGTACCTCTATACAAATATCCACAAGATTTTCTTTTATGAGTTTCCCATTGTGTTGCATGAGTGATTTTCTAATTTGGAAACCCTACAAAGAAATTTCCAAGGAGGAGAACCAAAGAAGTGGAATCCTCAATTGATTGAGTGACTGAAAAGAGTGAGAAACCCAATGTCAAGGGTTGTAGATTTTTGGATAGATAGTATTTTGGAGGGATACATTACTGAGCTCATTGTTGACACAATAAACTCATATAGTGAGGTAGAGTGGAAAGTTTTTCAAAGACCACGCGGTAGATATTTGTCATTTTTAAAGACATGGATAAAAATGCTTGTATGTGAAAAATGCATCCAACAAATGTGATAAGTTGGAAAATGTGCACAAAAAGGTGGGTATGTCCCAGCAGAACTCTATGAAAAATGTCACAAACTGAGTTGATATGTTCCCTAGAGATAGTGGAACTGAAATAGATGTTGGTTGCTTAAGAAGTGGAAGAATATTTCAGTAGGAAAGAGAAGAAATACTATGTTAGGAAGAGGGAGTTGTAGCACGACCAAATAAGAATAAGACTATGAGCTTGCATCATACTTGGATGAAGGGTCCTGGGACAAAGAAGATGAATATTAATTGATATCTGAAGGAGATGAAGAATCCAAAGAGTTGACTGAAGATACAGATTCGAGACGTGGGTACAACACGCCTACAACATCGAGCACATCACCAGAGGAAATATCTAGATACTTATCTCCAAGTGGATTTGTAAATACAAGTAGTACTAACACTGTAAATAGCGGACAAGGGAGTTCAACTAGCTAAAATTTTGTTATGAATGTGCCATCAGATAATACAATGGTTGGGACCAACATTAAATTGCCAATATTCAATGGAAATGGGTTGGAATGCCCAGAGCAAAATTGGTTTCTCTATGAAGTCGTATTGACTATACAACAGATCCAACATGAGAACATAAAGAAAGCATAGATGATCACAACTCTAGGAGGCCATGCACTATACTAGTATATGAAATTTTCTATAGTGCGAGTAGCAGTTTCCTAGAAAATTCTTGACCAAATTCGAGTGGGAATGATAGATGATTTTAGAAATCCAAACTATAAAAACTTTCTTAGACTTGGTTCAAAATCTACAAAAATTACACTAGTATTTTTATCAAATCCAATGATTCTATCACATATTTTCCATATTCAGCTCCCATATTAAATATGATAATATCGTTTGGGCATTAAAATCACAATTTTCTTAGGAAAATTATTTCAAACACTTTGTATGCAACATCTGATTCTACAGGCATAAACCAATTTCGTCCCATTCAGTACAAGTGTTGAAACCTTCAGTTTGATTCCAATCTGTAATATACCCAATCGCCTCTTTTAACCAGTGAGAACACAAGGCACTGAATTTCCATATCCAAATTTTAACATTCGATCTAACAACGAAAATAAATATGCATGGTAACCCAAAATAATTTATACATTCATTTAATGTGCAAACAATGGGTAGAAAGTATTTTCCATCTCTACGATACTATGAACATTGAGGATGAAAAACAATTCCTCTTAAATCGTCCTGCTTACACCCACATTAGATCTTAGTTTCAGAATATTTGTTGTAATCCCAACCTTCCTAGCCTTTTAACTTGTCAAAATTATAGTGAGCTCGGGACGCTTCTCTCTAAGCTCTTTGAGCATAGAAATACAATTTTAAAACAAACTTAATAATTAGTTTCTTTGGGCCCGATAGACCAAAGTTTGGTTTAAGTGGACGTTAACCATCATCATCATCATCAATTTAACCATGAACACATATTCCATGCCATACAGTACAATGTATTTAAATATTCATAACAACAATAAATAATTGACATACAAATACATAATTAATCATGGAATTTATAATAGTTATAATATTATCTTTTAATTCAATATTTCTCCAAATGGATGCATGTGAAGGATGTTCCTCCTAGCCATAGGCATTGTCAAGCCAAGCCTCACTTTGACAATCCACCCCTGATTTGGGGATATAAATCCATAAGGGAAAAGCTCTTCCTTGATTCCAATTTACTGAATTGAATTTCTCATGTAATCCACTAGTTCCTAAACCCCCTCCATACTTGTCCCAATCCTTAATTCTCCTTTCCCATCAACCTACACAATTCCATGAATGATTCTCCCTTCTCTAAGTTAATAGTCCCTTGGGTAGCTTCTAATTCCCTTCTGGAACTCTAGAAAAGGATGGGGAGGAAGTCTCTAAATTCGTACTCCATGGCACAAGTTGTAGGCTAGGTTTCTCCCACACTAGTATACCTAGGTTAATAACATGTTAAATTCATGTATAGTGATGGCATATTCATTCTCAGTTATGGTTTCAGGATGTCTTCCCAAGATGATGGCTCTCAAGTGAAATTCAAAGTAGTGGAGGAATAATGGAAAAACATAACCCCTCTCTAGCCTAAGAACTCCCTTTTATAGGAAAGGGTGATATTTCCATGTGGCCCCTCCACATGGAACCACTTTTCCCTTCATAATCTCATCTTAGGATAGTTAACTAAGGATTATTCAAAGAATGGATCTCAATCATGGTTAAAATGGCTTGGTTTAATAAGGATAGATAAATAAACTAAGGCACACTATCACTTCCCCACTTGTGGATTCATAGATCCCCATATCTTATTTTTCCTTCTCTCCATGCATCCATTTAGATATTTTATATTAATAACAAAAATGTACATACTTACATAGTTTTGGTCATTCTGACCATTTGTTTCTAGCTTTTTTCCTTTTTACATCAATATTTACAAATTTACAATATGGGGTCGAACTGGGGTATTATAGTATATTCAAAACATGGGTCTTTAAATCACTAACTATTTTATCCGATAAAAACATCACAATTTGCATTGTAGATTGTGTTATAAAACAAGTTTTTGTATGACTTAACAAGTTTTCAAAGCATTAGAAAGTTTTCAAAGTTTTCAAAATTTTAGCATCCTTTGGACCATTTTTCATATTTATAAATAATTATTGATTTGAGAATAACTTACATATAGTTAACACTCATAAACATAACATATCAACTAATTCACTACAACACAAGTCAATATTTTAGACCTTTGTAAATGAAGTTATTGGGTTTTTAATTTTGGTCAAAGTTTTAGCATCCTTTGCACCATTTTTCATATTAAATAAATCCAACCTAAATTTTGTAGACAATTTGAGGCAGGGTTTCATATATAGATTGATATATTGGTTAGAAAATGAATTTTAAAGTATGGTTGGTTGTTTGGTCATCATAAATGTGAAAATATGGATTGGAGTAATGGTATTTGAAAATGTGGGAAAATGTTTCAAGTAATTTAATATAGGTTAACTTTTTTTATTTTTACATAATATAATTGAATTAAAAATATCATTGAATTAAAAATATCATTGAATTAAATATTTTTATGAATTGTGTATTGATAATGGATGAAGTTGTGGCAACTCTATGATTTATGATTGGTGTATAATTTTTCATAGTATCATGTTTATAATTTTTGTATAGTTTGTCATAGTATTAAGTTCATGTAATAATATTTTTGTTATTTGGTTTTCATATTGTTCTCATATAATTTGTATGGATATTATAATTTATTGTAATTTTCCTAATAATATAGTAAAATTTTTCATAATATTATACTTATATAATTATATTATTTGTCGCAACTTTATGTTGAGCATTACAAAATAATATATAATTATTTTTAATAAGGGAATTAAGTCTTCATTGTATAATGTTGAATTTAACTTAATTTTTGAAATGATAAACATAAATGAATCATTTTTTATAAGTGTAACTAAACATCATAGCAAAAAGTCAAGTATTGTAGAAATTCTAAAGCCTTGATGGAATAAGGAATTTCATAAACAGGCTAAGGATCTAGGCACACAATTAACCTCACAGAGAATTGTATAGAATTAGCATAAGGAGAGAAGAAGAAGAATTGATGAACACACATTAATGAATGACCAATAAATGATAATTGATATTATTACATAGGTAATACATCCTTATAAAGGAAAAACGAGTTTCTAGAAGAAAACTCAAGCTAGCTAATAAAGCAAGCTTACTAATTATGATAAACTCCATAGTTGACTAAAGCACTTTCCCAATCTACCAAGCACCTCACAAATTAGCAATAGCATGTGTGAGTGATGATGAGTGAAGGAAAGACTTGCTAATCCTAGAATATGGAGAGAAATTAATAGAGGATGGGTTAGCAACAAAATATTCTAGTTTCCTAGTTGAATTGATTTACCTTATCCATAGAAAAGCAGATAAAGCAGAATAAAGTAGAATTTGCTGTAAAGTGCAGTTACCAATTCTGGATGGCCATAAAGTGGTCAATATCAACCCAGAATCAGAAATAAATCATTCCTAAGATATATATGGCAAGTGTTGACTCTAAGGTGCAAGTGGATGCCAACTATCTAAGCTAGTGGGTAGGAAATTAATCAAATAATGATTAATTATTTTATGAGTGGGTTTATTGTATTCCAACACCCCCCTTTAAGCCTGACTTTATGATGATATCCCTGAACTAATTAGAAATATATATGCATATAGGGCCCAGCAACAAAGCTATGGTCACCCTTTTACAATTTATCTTGTCCAAAGAAATGAGGAAAGAGGCAAAACCTCAAGGGGAAAATCCTTCCTCAAGAAGGACATGAAAAACAATACCAAAAAATGCTGAACTGCTGGTGTTTCTACTGCTCCAAACTAAATGCTGATTTCTGGAGGAATCTTCTTCTTGGGAAGAAGATAAATCTGCTCACCTGGATCAAGGACAGTTGCAGGATGGAAACTAGGACCATGTAGAACAACTAAGATCCAATGATGTGAAGGAAATATTGAAGGATCTTGAGACTTGTAATCAGCTCTAAGATGATCAGATGTCATGAAATTCGAACCAGTAGAGATGAAATGAGCTCTAGATAGGTGAAATAACTGTCCAAGCGAATTTATAATGTCTCCATCTTCATTTACACAGAGAGGATGTGTGAAAGTGATCTTGTAGGAACATAGAGAAGGCATAGGATCAAAGAGTGTGAATGCATGGGATCCATGGGTTGATATAGTTTCCAAATAATCCAAGAGATCACAAATAATCACAACAATATACTCATGGGAATATATTGGTAAATAATCCTCTATGGTAGAAGTATGAGAGGAGGAAAGATAGTGATGTTCAAAATCTTCAAGGAGGCTTTGAGAATGAATGCTAAGAAAAAATGAGGAGCTACAAAATCACATAGGATCAAGTATGGTAAGTGGAAAAACACTAGAAGGACTTGATTTGGCTAAGCAGACATCTTGGAAGTCACTGGATTGCGCACCATCAAGAAGAGAGGCATGCACAAAGTGTGATAGGTCTAGCATATGGATCTCATAATCCATGATAGAAGACATAGAGAACAGTGAATGTGTGAGTGAATCATCAATAGCAATAGAATATCCATTAGTCACTTCTTTTTCATTAACATCATCATAAGAAGATGAATCAAGATCTTCTACTTCAAGAGACACAGAAAAATATGGCTTTTCAATATTTGCTTCTTGATTGAAAGAGGAAGCATTCGAATCAAAGAGAGTAGTAGCAACAAGACTTGTATGAGAAACTTCTTCTTCATGGTCAAATTCATTAGAGACTATAGAGGCTGAAACATCTTCATATATATAAATCATTGAGGAGCTAGAGGCACTCTCCACATAGCTAGAAGGATCCTCATTGTCCTTTCCCAAAACTCTATCCAATGTTGTCCAGAGATCCTTTGGGTAATCAACAAAATCAATAAGGTAGCACATGCTTGGAGAGATAGCTAGGCAAATAGCTCCAATTGCTCTATCACAGTCATTCAAACAGTCACTTGGCTCTTAATAAGACTCTTCACCAGCTCCAATAGATATCTCATAGAGACCTTATTTCTTTAGATATGAAATAATATTCAATTTCCACTTTGAATAGCTTGTGAATGGATAAAGAAGAGGAAATTATACTCTTGAATCCATTCGAAGTTGAACCTGCAAATCTGAAAAGGAGGATCAATTAATGAACTCTCAAAGATCTGATATCATGTAGAGCTTTGATATCCTAAGCTCTAATACCATGTAGAAATTTCAGAACCTTATCTTTGATACCATGTAGAAATTCTAAAGCCTTGATGGCATAAGGAATTTCATAAACAGGCTAAGGATCTAGGCACATAATTAACCTCACAGAGAATTGTATAGAATTAGAATAAGGAGAGAAGAAGAAGAATTGATGAACACACATTAATGAATGATCAATAAATGATAATTTATATTATTACATAGGTAATACATATTTATAAAGGAAAAAGGAGTTGCTAGAGGACAACTCAAGCTAGCTCATAAAGCAGGCTTACTAATTATGATAAACTCCATAGTTGACAAAAGCACTTTCCCAATATACCAAGCACCTCACGAATTAGCAATAGCATGTGTGAGTGATGACGAGTAAAGGAAAGACTCACTAATCCTAGAATATGGGGATAAATTAATGGAGGATGGGTTGGAAACAAAAGCTTCCAGTTTCCTAGTTGACTAGCTTTACCTTATCCATAGAAAAGCAGGATAAAGCAGATAAAGCAAAATAAAGTAGAATCTATTGTAAAGTGCAGTTACCAATTCTGGATGGCCATAAAGTGGTCAATATCAACCCAAAATCAGAAATAAATCATTCTTAAGATATAGATGGAAAATGTTGACTCTAAGGTGCAAGTGGATGCCAACTATCTAAGCTAGTGGGTAGGAAATTAATCAAATAATGATTAATTATTTTATGAGTGCGTTTATTATATTCCAACACGTATTACATGTAATATTATTATAATATATCAATATGAACATCACCAAAAAAAATGAATATATGAACATCAATATGACATCAATGTATCATTCAATATTTTTATATTTTTGACAATAACTCACTTTACAATGAAAAATAACAAAGCTCTAATAGGAAGAAAAACAAATACTTAATTAAACGAACACCCTTTTCTATCAATTGTAAACCTAAAAGTTGCGTTATCCAAACTTATTATTATTAATCAAGATCTTCATTATGTGATATAACATTAGTCCACATTGAAGGAACACATTTTATACCTTCTAAAACATTTTGGTGAAGGAAAACTTCACTATAGTTACTTGACCACACATATGGCTCTTTCTTGCTAAAATTTAGTTGAGTCAATTGAAAGGAAATTTGTATCTTCACATATCCTTGTGCAATACCTTGATTTTGACTCCTCACATGTATTAATTCAAGTTATGTAAATGTTGTAAATATGTTAATGATATTGATGTTGACTTGTTGATGATTTTGAGGATTTGATAACAATGTTATTGATATTGATATTATGTTGAGTTGATGATATTGATGGTATGGATAACAAGATAATGATATATTAATATTAACAATGTCAATAGTATGGTTATGATCATATTTTTTATGGCATTAAACATCTTTTTGATATCGATGATTATGATGACACTGATCTGATCTGGGGATATGAAGTTGATTTGATGATATTAATGATATTGATGACATCGATTATAGATGATTGAAAATAATTGATGGGATTGGATATTATAGTTAACATGTGTTATAATTTAATGTCAATATTAAATTTATTATGATTATTTGGATGAAGGTTCAATTAGCGTGATAGAATCAAGGAGTATCTTAATTTTGTATTGTATTGTATTATAAATGGGAAACATCTATGATTGTGGGGATAAATATTAATTGAATAATGCAATGATCCTTTGTGGTGAAACTTGAATGACTAAAATTATGATTGGTTATGATTAATACATAATTAACATGAATTTTTTGTGGGTGCTCAAAGCTAGTGTTCAAAGTATTGCAATTATTTGCAATATTGACAGTTATCTACTTTTCCATTAAATGCAATTAGAGAAGATGGTAAAAGGGAGTTGGATCAAATATGAGGAAACATTATCCCTAATTATGACCTAGATCCAAGGTTGTATCCCTTTTTATAGGAGGGATATTACAGCCACTCTAGTACATGACATTTGTTATGTTGATACCTTGTAATCAATTGCTAATTGTTATGATGCACCTTATGATGATTTATTTGGACTTTATGTTTTGGATTATTATTTTCTCTATTATTTATGATGAATATTCCCTTTAATTATGTTAAGTGTTTCCTTGAGAATTAATGAGCATGGATTATGTTGAGCATTAATGAGTATCTCTTTGATGATTAAGGTGAAGTATTGATATATCCTTGATGGTTCATACTACACTTGCAACTCATGTGCGCACGCACCCGCGTGTGTGTGTGTGTGTTTTATTGAAAAGATTAACCTTTCTAAAGGTCGCATTCCCAAGACTCATGCTAACCAAGGCCAAACGATGGGATAAGCCATCAACAATGAAACTTGAAATACATATAGATATGAATATGCATATTCCAAATATAGGATTTAAAAAAAATATATTGTTTTTTATTTTTATTTTATTATATCATAATTTTAAAGGATATACATATTTTATTATTGTCATAATTTTTTTCCCTTAATGATATATATGTGTCTAAGTATCTAAAATATAAAATATAAGTATCTAAGTATAATATATTCATTAAATTGACCTTGTTATTCAAATGAGAGTAGTTAAAATTACAACAAACAATAAATATGATTATCATCAATGATAATTCACACTTTAATTAGTTGATTGTGATCCAATTGTAACAATACAATAAATTAAATGATAAAACCCACTCTACAATGAAATAAACGGAAAGAAACAAAGATCATATCTAACTATGGAGAATGACATACAATCATAAATTACTTGATAGACATGAAACATATTTCACATCATATTGGTTGTTAACCAACTCAAATTGTTTAAACAATGCATCGAGTAATCAACTTTTCATTTCCTCCATCATAACATGAAAAATAAACAATATAACTATACAATAAAAGACAACAATAACAAAATGATATCTCAATATGTAAATGATGAAATAAAACATGTACATATCACTCTCTATTTCCATCACCCTCATTATCTTCCTCGGTTGGTAGGATAGCACTCTTGTTCTCAAAAACATGTTTATATCTAGGGTCGTGTCTTAACATGAACCACTAATATTTATCCAACAAATTTGAGTATAAGAACACTTGGTTGCAATGTTTTGTGAAAACATAAGGATCCTTACTTTCATCCCACATATTTCTAGAGTTGATACATATCAAATCACTATTACAATATTCCTTTATATTATTCCTATCCAATGTGTCCCACCACTGGAACATAAAAATAACACATTGGAAATATGAGAATTCCACTTAAATGATCTCCAATATATTTATAGAATAATCCAACATACCTCCTATTAGGTTTTGATTGCGGTGGATAACATGACAATATTGGTTGAACTCAACTTCCACTCCATATTCTTGTGTAAGAAGTCCATCATCAACATTCTCATTGTGAAAATTATGTCGATAATCCCACATAAATGGAACAAATGCACATGTAAAAAAAATTAACAAATGATGGTGTCATATGTATAATAACCGAACCATTAAAATATTAAACATATATGTTATAATTCAAATTTTCATTATAAAGTTAAAAATGTATAGAAAGAGATTATTACTGAGTTGTTGCACCCAATCCCAATGTTTAGTGCATATTCCTCTTCAAGAGGGGAAACGACCAGATGCACCATATTTCTCTCTGACTTGGTCTGCAACCCAAATGTGGGGATGTACCATTGGCATATTTTCTTTTAAATGATATGGAAAAGGCATGGTTCTACCATGAAACCACTTGAATTATCTTTTTCCAATGTCCCATTTCATCTTCTTATCTTCATACAATGTGATCCATGGTTTTGTTTTCTACGCATTGTAAAAAATGAATTTATTGATTACATCAATTTTTGCAATTGGATGTTGCATACATGAAAACACAACCAAATTTAGTATGTATGGGATCAAATATATATTTTGAAGTTTGTTGTGAATAGTGACTTGTGGAAATGTGAAGATCGAAAGATAAGTGACTTACTCTTTATCATGTGCTTTTTTCATTCATTTCCAGTACATCCCCTTCCCTTTTGTCATCCCAAATCATTGTACCTAGTGTGCAGTCAATTTTCTTGATATACTCAGTGTCATAATAGAATGACTCATATACTATGTACCCCTATGCCATAGACCCCTCGGATTTTCCCTTTTTCAAACTAATCCCATCAAATGTTTCATGTACCTCTCTAGGAAGAACATCCAGCGACATGAGACCACCCCAAATGATTCAAACTCATCAACTAGGTGAATTAATATATCAACCTGCAATTCCATGAAACTCATCGGTAGTTCCTTCTGAAACATACAAACAATCTCAACTATCTCTTGATTACACCGAGGAATTCCAATGATGTGATCCATCGTACAAATGAAGATAGTCTAGATATGGAATGTTGCAGGTCATCGGGAAAGTCATGTTTCACACACCTACACATGAACAATAGATAATGACACTACAAATAAAACACAAAAATTTAATTGCATTTTAACTTGTGTGGTAAAAGATATAAATATTTTTTTATTTTTTATTTTTTTGAAATTATACGTACCCTTATAAGCTTGAGATGATCATGTGATTTCAAACCCAACAACAATTTGTCTATAGTGAAGTAGCGTCATAGAGTAAACTCATAAAAATAATTTTCCTTCACACCATATATAACTTCCATTTCCAATTAAAGATCACCTTTCTTCAAAATCCATGGGACATCACCTTTTTAAAATTAAAAAGAAGGGCCAACCCCTCCTCTATTTTATTCTCTTGGCCAATGCTTCTTTTTAGTATTTGAAGAAATAATATCTCTCATAACAACCAATTTGTCACTTTTTTGGATGATATGTGACACCAAAAATAACAATAAACATTTTTTAATCTATGCATGAGATCTAGTAAGTGGACAATATTAATAAGCTCACAATATGGGAGCTCGAAAAATTTTGATTTCCTTTTCATCCATTTGGGCATTTTCTTAACATAGGTGTCAAAGAATTCAGGATCATCTAACATAGGTTCCCAATTTGAAACGAACATCTCTGTAATTTCCTTCTCCTTCTCTCTATCATATGCCCTAATTCAGCTAGTCGATGTCATTATTTTAGGTATTTGGGTTTTCTCTGATTTATCATTGACATCATATGTTTCTCTTCTATAAGGGTAGTTTTCTAGAATGAACACTCTATAGCAGTCGTACACTGGTTTTCATAGGTCTTTGGACCACCTAGCCTTCATAGAAGTTCCACAACATTTACATCCATAATAACCTTATATTAAAAGACCTGCGATGTTACGATATATAAATCATGTTAGTGTTGAAGATCAAGGCAGACACACCAAATTAAATATGCCAAAAAATATTGCTTTTAATATAAAGAAATCAAACAATATATTTACCTGAACAAACTACTAAGCTGAAATAATAATTTGTGGTGTACACACATATGCCATACAACGTAAAACATAACATTCTATCCAAGTCTAGCATGTATCCTATTTCAATAAGAATGATGCCAAAAGATGCTTTTCTTTTGTCAAAATATTCTTGTTTTGATTGGTTAAAATTATCCACATGGTTGAGGAAATAATATTTTTTATTGTGAAGATGGTGAGTGAGTCAAAAAATTAATTGAAATTAGAAAAGTATTTAACCAGAAAAATGATAATGGCGACAATTTCTCAGCAAATTGAGACAATTTTCGGCAAAAAATTAGAGTTAACGCAGTTTCAACATGAGTTAGGAAATGATATGTCAAAGAAAAGGTGGGTTTATGAGTAGCTTAATTTTCTTGAATTTATAAATCACATTAAATAACTAGCATATTCCAAGAGTGAAACTTGCAAGTAAATTCATTTTTAATTCCTACGTATTTAAAAAAAGGGTGGTGCAATTATGTGATAGAAGTGGTGGAGCATCCATTCCTGATCATGATCTGATAGGTAAGAAACTGAGAAACGTTTCCAAAAATAAAAGTGGTTGAGAATCCATTCCTGATCACCCATCTAGCGGAAACTAAAAATATTTCAGGGAAGAAATTAAACCGATAATATTTTTCGAAACTTAATCAAAGTGGTTGAACATCGATTCCTGGTCACCAATCTGGCGGGAAAATTAAAAACAAATCGTGGAATAAATTAAACTGATATGTTTTATAAAATCCTATTTTTGCAATGATATTTGGCATGGTCATGAAAGAATGAAAATATGCCATTTTATTCGTCCTTACCTTTGGCCATCAAGACAACTCACACCCAAGAAAATTCCTAAAAAATTCATCCAAGCAAATTTTTTTGATGAAGGTATGTCATGCAGGCTATCAATAAACCATTCTATCAAGGCATTGTAATCTCAATAGGAAATAAAAATTCACTTTCCCATTATTATTGATCAATAAAAAATAAGAAATATGAGCAATAAGAGAATGTACTTACTGATGTTTATATAATTTTTTTAAATCATTTCTTCTATGTGTATCTCGTTCACGGGATATTCTAAGATGATTGTTATGATGATAAGAAAAATCATTGGTCGATTTGTTAAGGAAGTGTGCATTTTTTTGTTCATCATGAAAAAATTTATTTCCTACCAAATCATGGATAAGTAGGCTCAAATATTTGTATGTATCGAATTTGGTAGAGGTGATTCATGGATAAGTATGCTCAGATATGTGTAATTATGCCTCGGTCTAGATTTCATAAATGGGGTGTACTTGGATTAGCCCAGTGTGTTATTTTGTGTTGGACATGAAAAATTGGGAAACTCTATCAACTGCTAATCTAGAAGTATTAGATTTCACTATAGATGGAACATTTTACAGAAGGAGTACAAGTAGATGTAGAACCATAAACATGATTTCTTGAACCTGTTAATTTCCTTGGTTGAATATAAAATTGATAACAATGTTCATTGTTTTTATTTCATTGCAATAAAAAATTGAGGAATGATAGTAAATAATTTCCATGAAATTTTATTTTATATCTCAATTATGAATTTAATAGTGATTATAAAAAATGATTGGTTGAGTCTCTAAATTTCTGGAAATGATGTTTTAATTTCTAGAAATGATGTTTTAATTTCATCCACCTGTAATCTTATCCTTGTAAAAAAATTTGTCCCTTAGAGGTGAAAAATGGTGGGAATATTCCAAAGGCTACTTAATCCATTTTTCCAATGGCGACCATTTTTCTGTCAGGGTGCAAAATAGGCTGAAGAGTTGTTTTGGAAGGAAAATATATCCTTGACTAGAGACCATTTTTAAAAATGAGTCAATGGTCAAGTGAATAAATCATCCAGCTACAAAATTATTCTCTCAGAATATTTTATCTGTAATAACTGAGAAATGGCGGGAATTTTCCTAAGGCCATTTAGGCTAGTTTTAGGTGCAAAATAGGCTGAATGGCTATTTTGGGAGGACAATATTTTCTTGACCATTGACATTTTTAAAAAAATAATCCAATGGTCAAGTGAATAAATTACCCACCTACAAGCTGATGATTTCATAAAAAAATTATCCCTCACATGTGAAAAATGGTGGGTATTTTCCCAAGGCTACTTAAGCCCTTTTTCAACACTTAACCAATTTTTCCAATGGCTAGCATTTTTCCATCAGGGTGCAAAACATATTCAATGGGTTATTTCAAAGGAAAATGTCTCCTTGACCACGGACTTATTTTCAAATAGGAGTCAATGGACAAGTGAATAAATTACCCATCTACAAATTAATGCTCTCGTAATCTTTTATCCCTCACGGGTTAGAAATGGTGGGATTTTTACTAAGGCCATTTAGGCCAATTTTAGGTGCAAAATAGGCCGAGTGGCTATTCTGGAAAGCCAATATTTTATTGACCATAGATTTTTTTTTCAAAAATGAGCCAATGGTAAAGTGCATAAATCATCCACCTATATGTTGATGCTTTCATAAAAAAATTATCCCTCACAGGTGTTGAAATAATGTAACTTCAAAGAATATTCTACTTGTATTTTACATTCTTATTAATCGTCCTTCAAGAGATGTCACTGATGTAAAAGGTCATGAGGTAAACCTTCCATTGTAATTCAGGTTAACAGTACCCATAAAAGGAATAATATAATTATTATTGTGAGTTTACCTAGGTAGGTCGAACCTGTTAGTTTGATAGGTCGGCCTAGTTAGGGTAAAATATCAATTGGGAAATAAATATAAATAGGGAGCTTCCCTCCCTCATTTATGAACACTCACTCACTCATGTCTTACACAAGAGAGAGAAAGAAGGAAGGACAGAGAAGGAGGAGGAAAAGTGACTTTGGTGGTTTGGCTCTTATGCTTGTGGTTTTGTCTCTCTATCTCTTATGATACCTTGTTCTTTAGTCATTGCATTTTGGTAATCTATATTGAGGAAGTTTTGTTGGGTTTTTCCCTTTTGGGTTTCCCAAGGTAAATTGTTATGTACCTTGCGATTATGTTTCCTTTAGTGATCCTGTTTTTGTTATTATTGTGAAAATGTATTAAATGATTATGAAGATAGGACATAATCATTAGCAGCATATAAAAATTAACATGGTGTTAGAGCTAGCTTGAACAGAGCATCTTTCACTAGGTAAATCTCTCTCTCCTTCTCCAAACAAGAAAATTAGGATTTTCCACTGAAGAGGAATATTTTATTGAAAGTTAAATTGATAAGTGCCACCCCTCATAGGAACATCGTTTGGAACCTAGATAGAAGTTTTTCAGGAGGTAGAGCCTCCAAAAAGTCAAGCCCTAGTTTGGCTTAGGACCAGAAAACCATAAAACCAGAAATCCAGAACCAGAAATAAAAACTGTAGTCCAGAAGTTTCCAAGTCCAGTTTGAAGGGTTGGAATTTGGATTCTTCATAAACTAAATGTACCATCATACTTTCCTCAGTCAAGTGTCTATTTTGGGTACTACAATTTTCATTTTTGAGAAATTTAAAAAAAAATTCATTTTGTGTTCTCCGAGACAAGATGTTGCCAAGCGCTAATCTTGATGACAAGTTGGAAGGAATAGAAAAATTACATGATTGGAAAAACATAATATGACTCATTCTAGAAAAAAATGATCATGGAAATTGTATCAATAAATTTGTGCCAGATGCTGAAGAAGATGAAGAAAAGGAAAAGTACAAGAAAGACATTATTAGAGCTAAGAGGATTATATCAGATTCTATTAAGGATCACTTGATTCCTCAAGTATCCTCAGAGGATACACCTAAGGATATGTTTTATGCCATATCAAGAATGTATGAAGGAATAAATATCAAATGAAAGATGAACTTAAGAGCCCAACTCAAAAGTACAAATATGAGCAAGGGTGAATCTATCCAAGAATACTTTACATGGGTTTCTCAATTCAAAGAAAAACTAGAAGAAATTGAATATAAGATTGATGAAGATGAATTAGTAATGACCACTGTTGATGGTATTCTCATACCATGGTATTCCTACATCCATACAATTTTCGCAAGGAAGGAAATCCTACAATTTGATGTCCTATGGGAAGAATGCGTTCAAGAGGAAGCTAGAGTAGAAAACAGAGAAGAACTACTTAGAGAAGATGACCATGCTATAAATGCTCATACTAAGATAATAAAAGGAAAACTTCATAAGGGGATTATCCTCCTAAGAAGTTTCAAAATAAGAAAAAGGGATATTACAAGCAGAAGGATTTCTCCTCTTATCAATGTCACCATTGTGATAAGATATGGCACATTGCCAGAAATTGTCCAACAAGAAAAGAAGAATATTAGAGGAATAATAACAAAAGGAATCATGCTCATTTAACCAAAGAACAACCTCCGAGGAATTTAGAGAAAGAATAAATTGAAGATTATGTTTTATAGATGGTGAAGTTCTTATGTGGCCTAGCGGAAAATATCTAGAAGATGCCTCTGCCATTGGGAAAGAAGAAGGTGGCATGTATAAATTAAAAGGTCACTTAGAAGCGACCTTGATTCATGATACTACAAATCCATGTGAACTATGGCATAGAACGATTTCTCCCATAAACTACAAAGCCTTACCACATGTGATAAAGGTAGGCAAAAGTCAACTAGATCTAAATATTGATCATGAAGGAGTATGTAAAGGATGTGTGAAAGGAAAGAACATAAAGAATACATTTTCAAAGACAAACACCAAGTCAGAAGGAATATTGGAACTTATTAACTCAAATGTATGTGATCCAATGCCCTAAACATATTTAAGTTGGCATGTATATTATGTAACATTCATTGATGATTACTCTCGTAAGACTTGGGTTTAATTTTTGAAATCAAAATATGAAGTGTTTGGAAATTTCAAGGAATTCAAATCCTTGGTAAAGAATCTTTTAGAAAGAAAGATCAAGACACCCAGGTCAAATAATGGAGGAGAGTATACTTCAAATTAATTTGGAAAATTTTGCAAAGATGTCAATATTAAGAGGGAACTTACCACTCCCCATAATCCACAATAGAATGGTGTTGTTGAAATGAAGAATTGAACCATTATGAAAGCAGTGAAGACTATGATCCATGATCAAGTTATTCCTATGCATTTATGGGTTGAAGCAACAAGGACAACAATATATGTCCAAAATAGAATATCCCATAGTGCACTTGGGTTCAAAACCCCTAAAGAAATGTTCACAGGAAAAAAACAAGAGGTAATTCACCTAAAGATGTTTGGTTGTCTATTGTTTTTTCATATTCCAAAAGAGAAAAGAACCAAGTTAGATCCTTCCAGAATGAAAGGAATATTTCTTGGATACTGTGAGGTCTCCAAGGCCTTCAGAATCTATATACTAGGTTACCATCATATGGAAATTAGCAGGGATGTAACCTTTGATGAATATATATCTCTCAAGAAGTCTAGAAAGTGACAACTTGAAGAAACACATGAAGAAACTTTAGCTCCCAGAGTTGCATAACCAATGAAATAAGTTGCACCTTTTCCTAATGATGAGATTCTAGAAGAGCATGATATGTTGGAGCTTCAAGAACCTCCCCACATGAATATCTTCCACAAGAGAAATTTGACTTGGGATTTTGAGATTATTCAAGAAGCAGAAAGGTATGGTGGTCCAGAAGGCTCCTCAACAAAAAGAAAGAATCCAAATCCATTTCCTAGTTATGTGGATTTGATGTGTGATCATGTAGACACAGAACCTGCCTATTTTGAAGAATTTTTTCAAAAGGGAGAATGGGTAGAATCCATGATGGAATAATACCAATCCATAATGAAAAATGATGTGTGGGAAGTAGTTCCCAAACCCTAAGGTAAAAGTGTGGTATCTTCCAAATGGATCTACATGATAAAACATATATCCGATGGAAGTACTGAGAAATACAAATCCATATTTGTGGTGCATGGATTGTCTCAAAAGGAAGGAATCGATTATGAAGAGACATTTTATCCTGTAGAAAGATACACTTCTATCAGAACCATCATGAGACTTGCAGCCAAGATGAAATAGTTACAAAAAATGGATGTGAAAACAACCTTCCTAAATGGTTTTATTGAAGTAGAAGTGTACATAGGACAAAAACAAGGTTTTGAAGTCTAAGACAGAAGGACACAAGTCTGTAAACTAAATAAGGCTCTGTATGGATTGAAGCAACATCCAAGAGATAGGTATGGAATAATCGATAGTTTTCAAACGAGCTTGAGATTTACCAAAAGTAAAGTTGATCTTAACCTTTACTTCAAGGTTATGGATGATGAATCTTTCATATTATTGTTGTACGTGGATGATTTATTCCTAATAGGTAATGAGAAGCAAATATTAGAGTGTAAGAAGAATCTTGCTGCATAATTTGAGATGAAATATCTTGGCTTGATGCATTATTTTCTAGGTCTTGAAGTATGGCATAGCCCAGAAGGAATCTTCCTTAACCAAGGGAAGTATGTAATAGAAATATTGAAAAGGTTTGAGATGTTGGAAAGTAAATCCATGGCCACATCTATGGATACACACTTGAAGTTGTTGGTTGATACTTCGTTCGAATTAGTTTATGTGACAATATACATACATATTATTAGTTCATTAATGTATCTGACGAATACCCAACCAGATATATGCTTTGTCGTGAACACCTTCAATCAATATCTAGTTGAGCCCATAGTTGTTCACTTGGTAGTTGTAAAGCATGTGTTGAGATACCTAAAAGCTACGGTAAAATATGGTCTCATTTATACTAGAGATCATGACTTCATACGATATGGTTATACAAATTCAGATTAGGCAGGAAGTGTCTCAAATATAAAGATCACTTCAGGACGATGTTTCAATATGGGGTCAGCCACGATCTCATGGCTAAGAAGGAAGCATTATGGTGTTGCTCTCAGTGCTACAAAAGTGGAATATATTACATCTTGTCCCGCTAGTTGTGAATCCATATGGTTTCAGAATTTGTTATCAGATCTATTCAATATAGAGATGGATGCCACCGTGATTCAACGTGATAACCAAAGCTAAATGAATATGATAGAGAACTCTATGTTCCATGATAAGACTAAGTACATTGAAAGATGGTACTTCTACATTTGTGACATGATGCAGAAGGGAGCTATAAAGCTCCAATATGTGAGCATAGATGAGAAGGTTGAAGATGTTTTTACTAATCCTCTATCTCATGTGAAGTTTGAACACTTCCAAGATAAGATAGGTGTTGTCCGTAAAGGATTCCCTGAAAAGGGTGAGTAGTATTGATGATACTATGGTATCATGATCATAGCAGGTAACTCAATTGGGATTGATCATCCTTAGACTTGATCCTGAAATTTTGAAGGGAAGGACTGTCTTAAATGATTATCTTAATAGAATTGACCCCATATTTCCTAAAGGAATGATTATCCTAGATGTTGGTTGATAGAATTGATCCCGTAGTTCTGAAAGGAAGGACCGTCTAGGATGTTGATTGATGGGCTTGATCATGTATTTTTGAAAGGAAGGATCAACTAAAATATTGGTTGGAGATCACACAATTCCGAAAGGAAGGATCACCCATGTTGGACTTGATCTCATATTTCCAAAAGGAAGGATCGTCCTGTGTACATATGTGTTATTTGTGATCTATATTGGTAACTCCATAAAGAATTGATCTTGTAATATCAAAAGGAAGGATCATCTGAGTACCACAGATGTGTTGTCCATGATCCTATAATTCCGAAAGGAAAGGATCACTAGTGTTTTTCATGATCCTATAATTCTGAAAGGAAAGGATCACCCATGGTGTCCATGATTCCATAATTTGAAAAGGAGTGATCATGATGATTATTGATATACCTTCCTCATTCTATTTTCATAGATGATGTTACTCTAGCCTTGAGTTTTTGATGATGATGTTGTTATACCTGTCACATGTCATTGTTGTTATTCAAACTTTATGCTAATGAGCCAGCCTCGTAATGTTGTTGTTGTTGTTATTCCATCCTTATGTTGATTATCCAACATCATGTTTCTGTTGTTTTTGTTATTCCATATTTATGCTGATGAGCCAGCCTCGTGTTGTCGTTATTATCGTTATTCCATCTTTATGTTGATGAACCAACTTCATGTTGTCTTTGTTAGTGATGTATCAGTTTTTATACTGAATATGTTGATACTTCAGCTCTGTACTAAAGATGATGATGATGATGATGCTCCAAATCCATGTCGCGAGTGATGATCTAGTTCCATGCTACAGATGATGATGTTCCAACTCCATGTTTCATATGATGATGTTCTAGTTCCATGTTGCAGATGATTATGCCCTAGGCCTTCCATGCTGCAAATGTTGATACTCTAGCTTTGTGTTGTAGATAATGATGTTGTTTTAAAAATTCCAATTATATATATATATATACCAAATAATGTTACAAAGGATGATGTTGATGATTCCTCCTATCTCCTTCCAATGATATTGTATAGATCCACACTATATGTTGTTGTTGTCAGTAGAATACCCTTCATGTTAAGGGGGAGTGTTGAAATAATGTAACTTCAAAGAATATTATACTTGTACTTTACATTATTATTATTGCTCCTTCGGGAGATGTCACTGATGTAAAAGGTGATGTAAATTTCATGAGTTAAACCCTCTATTGTAAGTCGGAACAATAGTACCCAAACAAGAATAATATAATTATTATTACGAGTTTACCTAGGTAGGTTATCCTTGATAGTTTGATAGGTCATCCTAGTTAGAATAAAATTTCAATTAGAAAATCATTATAAATAGGGAGGCTCCCTCCCTCATTTATACACACTCACTTACTCATGTATTGCACAAGAGAGAGGAGGAAGGAAAACATAGAAGGAGGAGGACAAGTGTCTTTGGTGTTTTGGCTCTTATGCTTGGGGTTCTCTCTCTCTCTCTCTCTCTCTCTCTCTCTCTCTCTCTCTCTCTTATGAGACCTTTTTCTTTGTTCATTGCATTCTGGTAATCTATATTGAGGAATTTTTGTTGGGGTTTTCACTTTTGGGTTTCCCAGGGTAAATTGTTGTGTACCTTGTGATTATGTTTCTTTTAATGGTCATCTTTATGTTGTTATTGTGAAAATGTATTAAATTCTTATGAATTTAGGACTTAAGATATAGAAAAATATAAAACTTCACAACAAGTGATAAATGGTAGACATTTTACTAAGGCTACTTAATCCCTTTTTTAGTACTTCACCAATTTTTCCAATGGCGGGCATTTTTATGTCAGGGTGCAAAACAAGTTGAATGATTGTTTTTGAAGGAAAATGTCTCTTTGACCAGGGACTTGTTTTAAAAAATCAGTCAATGGACAAGTGAATAAATTATCCACCTACAAACTAATGCTCTCTATTTTTTTTATCCCTCACAAGTGAGAAATTGCAGGCATTTTCCTAAGGCCATTTAGGCCATTTCTAGGTGCAAAACAAGATAAGTGGCTATTTTCACATGCCATTATTGTCTTGAACATATACTTTTTAAAAAAAATGAGCCAATGGTTAAGTGCATAAATCATCCACCTAAAATATGATGCTTTGATTAAAAATTTATCCCACGCAGATGAGAAAGGGTGGGCATTTTGCCACGGCTACTTAAGCCCTTTTCTCAAAACTTAACCAATGTTGCCAATGTTGAGCATTGTTCTGTGAGGTTGCAAAACAGGCTGAATGACTATTTTGGAAGGAAAATATCTCCCTGACCAAAGTCTTTTTTTCAAGAATGAGTTAATGGACAAGTGAATAAATCATCCATTTACAAACTGATGCTCTTAGAATTTTTGTATCCCTCATAGGTGAGAAATGGCGGGAATTTTCCTAACGCAATTTAGGTCAGTTTTAAGTGCAAAATAGGATGAGTGGTTGTTTTGGAAGGCCAATATTTTCTTGATCATAGAATTTGTTTGAAAACTAAAAAAATGCTCAAGTTCATAAATCATCCACCTGCAATATGGTACTTTCAGAATTTGTTTTATCCCCCCAGGGACTTGTTTTAAAAAATTAGTCGATGGACAAGTGAATAAATTATCCACCTACAAAATAATGCTCTCAATATTTTTTATCCCTCACAAGTGAGAAATTGCAGGCATTTTCCTAAGGCCATTTAGGCCAGTTCTAGGTGCAAAACAAGATAAGTGGCTATTTTCACATGCCATTATTGTCTTGAACATATACTTTTTAAAAAAAATGAGCCAATGGTTAAGTGCATAAATCATCCACCTAAAAGATGATGCTTTGATAAAAAAATTATCCCGTGCAGATGAGAAAGGGTGGGCATTTTTCCACGGCTACTTAAGCCCTTTTCTCAAAACTTAACCAATGTTGCCAATGTTGAGCATTGTTCTGTGAGGTTGCAAAACAGGATGAATGACTATTTTGGAAGGAAAATATCTCCTTGACAAAAGTCTTTTTTTCAAGAATGAGTTAATGGACAAGTGAATAAATCATCCATTTACAAACTGATGCTCTTAGAATTTTTGTAGCCCTCATAGGTGAGAAATGGCGGGAATTTTCCTAACGCAATTCAGGTCAGTTTTAAATGCAAAATAGGATGAGTGGTTGTTTTGGAAGGCCAATATTTTCTTGATCATAGACTTTGTTTGAAAACTAAAAAAATGGTCAAGTTCATAAATCATCCACCTGCAATATGGTACTTTCAGAATTTTTTTTATCCCCCCAGGAGAGAAATGGTGGGCATTTTCCCAAAGTTATTTAACCCCTTTTTTCAATACTTAACCAATTTTTCCAATGGAGATCATTTTTCTGTCAAGGTGCAAAACAGGTTGAATGTCTATTTTGGAAGGAAAATATCTCCTTGACTAGAGACTTCTTTTCAAAAATGAAATGATGGACAACTGAATAAATCATCCACCTACAAATTGATGCTCTAATATTTTTTTATCCCACAGGTGAGAAATGGAGGGCATTTTCCTAAGGCCATTTAGGCCAGGTTTAGGAATCAAGATGAGTGGTTGTTTTGGAAGGTCAATATTTTCTTGACTGTAGAATTTTTTTCAAAAATGAGCCAAAGGTCAAGTGCATAAATCATCCACATACAAGCTTATTCATTCATAACAAAATTATTCCTCATAGGTGAGAAATGGTTGGCATTTTCCCAAGGCTACTTAATCCCTTCTTCAATACTTAACCAATGTTGGCAATGGAGAGCATTTTTTCTGTCAGGGTGCAAAAAATGATGAATGGTTGTTTTGGAAGGAAAATATATCCTTTAATAGAGACTCTTTTTAAAAAATGAGTCAATGTATAAGTGAATAAATCATCCACCTACAAAGGGATGCTCTTAGAAATGTTTTATCCCTCAAAGGTGAGAAATGGTCATCGTTTTCCCATCGCCATTTAGGCCGGTTTTAGGTGCAAAACAGGTTGAGCGGTTAGTTTTGAAGACCAATATTTTCTTAGCCATATACTATGTTTGAAAAATGAGAGTCTGGTTAAGTGCACAAATAATCCACCTACAATCTGATACTTTCAGAATATTTTAATCCCTCATAGGTGAGAAATGGTGGGAATTTTCTCAAGGCTACTTAATCCCTTTTTTCAATACTCAATCAATTTTTCCAATGTCGAGCATTTTTTTTCAGGGTACAAAACATGATGAATGGATATTTTGGAAGGCAAATATCTCCTTGACTAAAGATCTTTTTTTAAAAAGGATTCAATAGTCAAGTTAATAAATCATACACCTACAAACTGATGTACTCAGAATTTTTTTATCCCTCACAGGTGACAAATGGAAGCCATTTTCCTAAGACCATTTAAGCCATTTTTAGGTGCAAATTCCTGCTGAGTGGCTATTTTGGAAGACTTTTTAGAAAAAATGATCCAATGGTCAAGTTAATAAATAATCCACCTACAAGATAATGTTGTTATAAATTTGTTATCCCTCACATGTGAGAAATGGTGGGAATATTCCCAAGTCTACTTAAGCCCTTTTTTCAATACTTAATGAATTTTTCCAATGGAGAGCATTTTCCTGTCAAGGTGCAACACATGATGAATGGTTGTTTTGGAAGTAAAATATATCATTGACCATAAACTTGTTTTCAAAAATGCGTCAATGGTCAAGTGAATAAATCATCCACCTACAAACTGATGCTCTGAGCAAATTTTTATCCCTTACTAGAGAGAAATGGTGGGCATTTTTCTAAATCCATTTAGGTCAATTTTAGGTGAAAAACATGATGAGTGGTTGTTTTGGCAGGCCAATATTTTCTTGACCAGAAACATTTTTCCCAAACTGAGACTATATTCATTTGCATTAGTTAGTCACCTACATGATGGTGATTTCAGAATAATTTATATCTCTCTATAAGGAAATGACAGTGATTTTACCCAAGGCCAATTACAACACAAGCCAATGTGTGAATTTCATGGAGGCACTCAACCCTGATTTTTACTACCCTGAATGGTTGTTTTGGAAACATAAATTTGAGTTGTTATTGCACATCATATGTTTTTATGTTTTAAATTACAAGTATGAAAGTTTACTTGTTGTTTTTATACTTAAACACACACTCTATAATTAGGATATCTTTCATGAACTATAGGCACATTTATGATATATTTCATATTTTTTTAATTAGAGAAATTAAACATGACATCTAATGCCAATATTGATTGTTTTCATTTATTTTGCAGAGTAACTCATCAATGGATCTTTCAAATGATCCATATCAACAAAATATTCCTCGAAAAATAGGACGACATAAGGGTTTAGATTACTCAAATCTTCCAACTTTGGAATCACCTGACAATGTCCTTAAATTCACTCATCCTAGAGGTAAAATGACTACTCAATGTGTTTCTCATGGAAAATTTCGAGGATTTGGAGATCATGACTCCATACCACATAATGAGTTTAGAAGTTTCACTCAAATGGCAAGTAATCATCCAGTCATTTTTCAAACTCATTGTCCTCGATGTAAGAAACCTTTGAAAAAAAAATAGTTTTTCTTGACAACATAGGGACCCTTTGTCTCCAATTGTAGTGTAAGGGAATGTTAATGTACAAAATGGAAATATTCATGAAAAAATGAACTCCATTTCCTAGAATATGAGGGTCCCAAATTTCTCTCAGAGAACAATTGTTTTTCTGCTACCACTACAATGACCTTTGTTTTGGAGAATGTGAGGGTCCCAGATTTATCTCAAAGAACATATTCTATTCCTGTGGCCACTAGAATGACCTTTGTTTTGGAGAATGTGAGGGTCCCAGATTTATCTCAAAGAACATATTCTATTCCTGTGGCCACTACAATGAGCTTTGTTTTAGAGAATGTGCATGTCCCAAATTTCCCTCAGAGAACAATTTTTATTCCTTCTTCCATTACAATGAACTATGTTTCAGAGAATGTGAGGGTCCCAAGTTTCTCTCAAATAACAGTTTTTTTTCTGCTTCCACTACAATAAGCTATGTTTTAGAGAATCTGCATGTCCCAAAATTTCAGAGAATGTAAGGGTCCCAAATTTCTCTCAAATAACGAATTTTATTACTGTTGCCACTACAATGAGCTTTGTTTCAAAGAATGTGCATGTCCCGATTTTCCCTCAAATAACAAGTTTTAACCATGCTACCATTACAATGAACTCTGATTTGCAAATTAAAAATATCTACCAAAGAATGAACCCAATTTTGTAGAATGAGGCCCTATTTTTACCTCAACAACCAGTGATTGATGTTATTGTTGTTGCAAATCACTCTGGTCAAAGTGAAGGTTGTGTTTCTTAACAACCTAGGGAACCTTTGAATTCATTTAATGATGAAGGGAATCAAAGTGTGGAACCCAATGGGAAGCAAATGGAACATGAATATAGTAGGAACTTGGATGCAACTAGAAGACATGAAACAACTGAAATAACTACATTTCATGTACAAATGGATAGAAATCTAATTACAAAAGATAAAAATTCCATAATTGGTCAATCTGTAACAGAAATAACATAATGGTTTTCAGCAAATCAAACTACACATGATAAGAGAACGTCACTAGGAGACTGCTTAAGGACATCCTTATTGCATCTTAAGAAGTGGTCGGGATAGTATAACCACATACTAAATGAGGGGAAGACAAAAATTAAATAAATTGGGACATGGATTTCTGGAAAATCACTTCAATATATAGATGAAAATGACATTATACCTAGAATTGGGTACTTCATGAGCAAAAACTATAATGAAGAATCTAAAATTGAGGAAGTTCTTGAACATCTAGATGCGGTTCTTAATAAAATTCGCTCAATTGTTGTGGAAGAGAATCGTAAGGATTTTTTTTCTACTTGGAAAAATTCGTAATTTTATTTCTATGATAGAACAAAATTACATTCATAAACAAACATAGTTAGCCTCCACTACCCATGTATTGTATAGTTTATAAATAAAACTGAGAAAACAATATTTCAATTCCATACAAGAGAAACATAGTATAGTTGATCATATACATCAAAATCATGTAAAACTAAAAATTATTGTGCTTCTGAAAAGTATCTATGTGTCAAATCAGTTGAGGTGCATGAGCTAGTCCTTCATGGAAAGGATTGGGAAAGTATCTATAGATCTGGTTTTGAGAGTGCTCTTCAACCTTCTAGGAGCCCAATGGTATTTGTGTGCCTTTTTTGGAAAGACGACATGCCAACCCATTTATTTCCCTGTAAAAATGTGTCAAAGTAACACTGTCAAAATGACACTTTATATCCAAACCATCAGCAAGTATAGGAACAAGGCGCATAGTATGACATCATTGTAATTCTTTTATCCAGTTTAGTATGATCATAGAGTCCCCTAAAAACTTGTAGCATCATACATCCCTTTTCCAATGAAAAAAGAAAAATTAATTTTAATGTAAATAGATCTACATAATTATTGGTACCAACCCCTATCCCAATAGAAAAATAGAATAAATGATCATCTAACAAGTGTAAAAATGCACCCCCTCCACACCTCACAGGTTGTCCCTCTGAGGCCCCATCAAAAAAACCCCATGGAATTCCCCTATCAATATCCTCTAACCGAACCTCTTGAACTCCCCTTGTCCTTCCCATCTCAGGGTAGAAACGCAAGATAGAAACACTGTTACCAACTTTCACCTCAGGAATAGTAATATTCTCTTGAAAAATTACAGCATTCCTAGCTAGCCAAATTCCCCAAGAGACAATGCATGGAAACTCCCTAACCTTTACATTTCGATAGTCTGTGAACCAGGAGGATAATGCATCTGCTAAAGAGTTCCCATGCCAGGGACCAACCCCCTGAATAGAACTTGTTACCAGATCCCACACGTGTTGAAAAAATCTACAGTCCAAGAAAATATGGCATGGATTTTCATATTAATTCACACATCACACAACGACCTAGGCCAACAAAATTGTGGGTCCGTAAAAACTCCCATATAGGTTCCTTGTCATCCAAAATTTCCCATAAAATGAGTTTTGATTTCACCAAACAATGTAGTTTCCAAAGCCATCCCACCACCAACATATATCTTTGTTAAACTGGTCCAAATTTAACTAGATATACCCAACCTTTGGAGTGTAAATCTTGGAAGGATGCAAATCCCAAATAAGTTCATCGTCCCCTTCTAATCTAACATGAGCGAGATGAAGACCCTATTTATAAATATTCCAAATTACCCAATGTTCCGCGACTAATCCCATCCTATCTCCTCCCAGCCATCTCTAATTCCAGATAGTTGTAGTAGTTGGGTCTGCCACTTGTGATAATAATAGGAATACCCTTTAGGACAGAGACAAAATTATCTCGATAGGAAGTATGTGGGCTCTCCCACTCCCAACCCACAGGTCCATACCCAACCTCACCCTTCGACTAGACCCTACTCTCCACATAAACCCAGTTCCAATAATGTCAAAAGATTGAACCATTTCCTTCCAGATGATAGACGCTCCTCCCATGTTCTTGTTTTCTAGCTGAACCCATTCAAGAAATGATAGAGGAGCAATATATTTCTGAATTACCACTTGGTTCCATAAACTCGAAGAAAATAACAACCTCCAGGAAACCTTATATGCTATGGATTTTGAAAACATATGCATGCTTTTGAGCCCTCATCCACCCAGGGATTTTGGAAAAGAAATCCTATCCCACCAAACCCAAACTAGAGAGTGTTGATCCTTATTTCCCCTCCATGGATAGGAAAAGAAAAGGCACCTATTTTTTTCCAGAATCCATTTCAAAATCCAAAAAAGGGACATCCAGTAAACTGGAATGGCCTCAAGCATACTTTTAATAAGATTGAGTCTCCCTACCTTGGACAAACATCTATGACTGTTATCAGGAATATTGTACCTTCTATAGATAGAATTTGTTCCTCTAGTCTGAATGGTTCAGATCCAAAACAAATAAGTGAACGACAAAGGATGAAGACCTTCCTTTAATTGTGTAAACACTTGGAATAATGCTTTGATGATGAACCAGTGTACCTGTAGAACATGTAAAACAAACAAGAACATCAAAGCTACCAGAACATTATTTACACATTCATACTAGTGACTAAGGAATCCAGTAACATATACATGCGAGATCAATACAACAGATATGAGGGATAGAAATCAGCTTTGCATTAAGAAATAAATGAAGAAGCTTACAACCATTTCCTTAGTGTTGACAAACTCCTCTACAAGACAAACACCTCATCCCCAATAGCTCCGACTTTTTCTCTTGTGCACTCCAATGGATGGGACTAGATAGTCAATTCAACACCAGAACATTACCATTCAGTTCTCCCCCTCAACTATGGGACATGAGCTTGTATTTATAGGGCTCAATGGATAGGGATAGTTGAGAGAATTGTGGGTGAGGTGTCTCTAAGATCCTACCAAGAGGGGTCTCGACTCCAATTAACCCATATTGATAGGGATAGGGGAGGACATGAGGCTCATGTTCTAGAAGCCTCGAGAATTCTCTTTTTTCCAATTTTACCAAGGGTATCACTTTTGTTCCCTTATGGTAGAGCGGTTTAGGTGAGAACCGCTCCAAGAACACAACATATACACGGTGGCACCACTTTTCTATAATAGGACTTAGGCGGTGCTGAACAAGGTACCACTCATCAGCTAAAGGGAAAGCGCAATGCTAGGTTTTTTCATGTAGAATTGATATCCAGAGGAAGTTCCCACTCCAAGTTTGGTATTTAGGGAAAACATAGGGGTTAAAGATCTCATCACATGTTGGTGATAGGATTTGGGTATAGCAGAATGACCCCCAAAGCATGAGGCTTAGAGGGAAATGATAAGCAAGAGCTTTGAGAGAACAAGTTGTCACTTCGAGGTTAGAGTCAGCTCGGTCAGAGAGTGTCGTCGATTAGGAATCTACAATACATCAATACTTTTGACTCATAGACAAATGTAACCAACTCATGGCTACAGACCAATACAAGGCAGATCCATGAGAGGAATAAACAACCATGGCTACTAGAGTACATCGTAGATCCATGTGATAGAGGACTCAAAATTGGACATAGCTACCAGACATACAACAGATATCTTTTTCATACATATGCAAATTTGAGCATAGCAACGACCATACAAATGTGGATCCATTCTTGATATACAAAGCTACATCGCAACCTGTGGAAAGCAATGAGTGCTAAGCAAATACCTAGGGTCTTCATCTCGTTTTCCACAAAGTATGATTCTATCCATGTGATTACAATTTTTGAAAGTTGAACATGGTATAAACCACCTGATTACCATCTAATAATGTGAATCGTTAACAAGTGTGAGGGAGATCACCATTGAAATCAATGATTCCCAAGGTACCCTAGTACAATCTACTGAGTGTGAATAGATGTCTTGATGTCAAACACCCAGTTTATTCTATCAATCAAAGTTCAATGATGTGAAACTATGTCAAGAGCGAGAGAATCTCTCAGAGAGGCATACAAATCTCAAGGTAGTAAATTCGTTTCTAAGACTATTTCCCAGATGATGAGCTGATGTCGACAGGAATAGTCTCATCGAAGGAGGGACATGATGAATCCCACATCGACGACATGAAACTTGAAACAACGTTTTGGAATGATATGAATGAGGTAACCATAATACTGACTCAAAATTACTGAAACAGAGACTGTTTGACTGCAGAGGTAAAACTTCTTCAACTTCCATTTGAACATCGGGCGACACGACAAAAGACTTGGAAACATGACTAGACCAGAAAAATAGACAGTGCGACGGTGGACAATGCATTCTTTTGAAAGACTCAAAGGAGTGACATGACTCATGAAAGTGGATCATCATGGAAATCAGTTGAATATCCAATCGACTTAAATGATATGCAGACAAGTGCCACGTTCAAAGGTAATGACAAACTGCCATTTATTTGTAAAATGATTCCCTTCCCATAATTTCCCCATCATGGTTGATGAGTGCCTCTTTTCATTTTTATGAGTTCAAAGAGGGTAACAAACACTCGTTATATCTCATCCAAGGACAAGTCCAAACTCATATGTTTTACGAACCTGAGAGAGGAGGGGTTCGTTCCCAAAAGAGGGTCTTTCAATGTTTAATTTAACGAGTCCAATGAAAGTTAACTTGGTATCGTTCATGTTTAGAGAGTCTGAATGACCATGGAATAAGACTCCACAAGGTCCTTTTTCATAAAATAGTTCATCTAAATTGAAAAAGTGATAACCTAGCATCAGATGAACGACTCTTCAAGTGCTTTAACGAGTGTGAAGAAGACAAGATCACTCGACAATATTTTCGTATTTAAGGAGCCCAAAAAGAGTTTAAAGAAGACTCCACTACACTTTTTCATGTTTGAATATAGAGCACAAAAAAGTAATAAAGTAATATCAAACCACTTTTCATGTTTTAACCAGAGCACGAAAAATGAAAAGTAATCTCAACACCATCTTACTGTTTTTAACGAGCTCAAAGATTAGTTGAAAGAATGCTCAGGGATTGGTTTCACTTTTACTCAAGCTTGAAACCAATGGGTAAACTATGCTTGAAAAATCCCATTAACATGATATACAGAGGTTGGAATCTTGTCCCCAGCGTGATTTCTAGCAAAGCTTACCCCTAACATGATTGCTAGGGGCTCGACATGCCCCCTAAGCTTTGTTTCGTCTGATGATTCTTCTTCCATACCCAACCTAAAAAAACTGGTTACTAATGTGAAAATGTTCACCAGGGGGGTACGAAGAATGATAATCAGGTAGGTGAAAATAAGTTTCAAGTTATAACACTAAAGGGAAGGCTTAACTCAAGGGAAGGGGATCTATTTCATTTTTACAGAAGCTTGAAATAGAAGGTAACTATGCTTGGAACATGGTTTCATTTTTTTGCAAGCTTGAAACCAAAAGGTAAACTATGCTTAAAGAGTGGTTTTATTTTTTAACGAGCTTGAAACCAAAAGTAAACTATGCTCTCAAACCTGCTCCTACCCAACATGATATCCATAGGTTGGTAGGTTTCCCCCATTTCATAAAAGCTAGTGGCTTAGCTCCATTATGATGCCCATAGACTAGAGACATGCCCCCCATTTTACCTATGATGGGAAGAATATAACTAGAAGAAGGGGAAGGAACCACAAGAACATGAGGCACATTCAAGGCAGTATGATTACTAGGAGTCACGCGATGGTCAGGTGTAACAAAGGAAAGCTGATCAATGGTCACAATATTCCCATCATGGAGAAAATGCATAACTCTAAAGAGTGTGGACACTATTGCTTTCATGGCATACACATAATCACATCCAAGGAGAAGATTGAAATCTAAAAGGACCTTGGACCACCATAACATCAATATAGACCATTTTCCCTCCTAACGTAATAGGAAAATGAGGAAGGATCCCTAAAGGTGCAGTAGGCCTACGATTAAAATCTAGTATCTAATCAATGGATGGAAAAAGGTGAGGAGAACCTAAAGCTTTCCAAGCAGTTGAGGATAGAATACTAACAGAAGCCCCTTCATCAACAATAGTGTGAAGTATCCACCCAGCAGTAATATTCACAACTATCTAGAAAGGAACACTTGAATGAAGATGAGACTCTATTAGTTTAATCCAGTAAAAGGAAATAACCTCACTACTAGGAGAGGTTCTATCGAAAGAGACAAAATTTCCTCTTATTGAGAACAATCAAAACGAAGCATAAAAACTTCAGCAGGTTTTAGTTCATTCTCTACTGGAAGAGAAGAACAAGATGAATATTTGGTCAAAGAGACTACTTCAGTCTTAACACTCTTTGATGAAAGAGCGGGATCGGGTGGAAATGAAATCAACTCGACCACTTCACTCTTTGAAGAAAGAGTGGGATCAATTATAGATGAAACTAAATTGATCACTTGGTCAACCAGCAAGGAATTGAAAGATAACTTACTATCACTTGTTGGAATCACCTATTGATGATCAGTAATATTTTGCAACCAACGCGAAGCTTCATCTATGCTTAGACAAAGAAAAGTGCGATGCATAGCCTTGCATATCAAAAAAAGATACAAGACTTTAGCCTTATGACCTTTTACCAATGGGTCACTGGTTGAGGAAGTATCATCAACATGATGATCAGAGGTTGATGACACATATGGTTTGGACCTTTTAGACCACTCTTCTTGTACATGGGAGAGACCGAGACACTCCTTAAGAAGGTGGTCCCCCTTGCAAAGCTTACAAGGGAATTTGGGTTTTCCGAGCATTCTCTTAGAATGAGCACCATTAAGAGTAGATGGTTGCTATTTTTTCTCTTTCTTATCCTTCTTCTTTTTACCCTTCCCTTTCTTCTTCTTATCACCATGACTACTAACCATAGAGATTTGGTCAAGCGAAGAAGAAGAAAGACATGAAGCCACAACTGATGAAGAAGGAGAGGGATTAGGTTGAGGTTGATCCTCTCCCAGAGGAGAGGTGACATTTGAGACATTAGGTGTAATAGGAATTACTGGATTAAAAATCTAGAACATTAATCCTATAGTTAATCCAGGGAAATTTAGAGTGGCATTAAAGGGAGGACCAATACCTTCTCTTGTAGGGAATACAAAAGGTACACCTTGGAAAGGGACCTCTTGAGTGGTAGTCCCAGATTGGGATGCCATATCTAAATTATCTAAAAACCCACTAACTACCATGCACAAGCAAGCACTACTGAAACTAAAAGCAATAAAAAAACATGTGAAAGGAGTGGATAAGAGTCAGGAATCTCACAGGATTATCAAGACTTTACAAGCCTCACCCGTAAAGCTAAGAAATCCAAAAGGTTAACTCAGTTGGTCTGAGGATTCCTAAAAGGGTCTCCTAATATACACAAGGTACACGGGAGCTCAAATCGGCAGTAGTGTTGTCTAATTCACAACCGTTCACAAGGGGCCTTCCGATATACAATCAAGTACATGAAGTACCTTTCGATATACCTCAAGGGTATGTGAAAGGCCATTCGATATACCGACAGTACCTGGAAGAACCGCGTGAGTCCCGGGTTGTAGTGCGGACAAGTAACGACAACTCCTATGCTTAACGACACCCAAACACATCTCTAACTTATCACTCAAATTTCTAAAAGTTTTAACCTATTACTACTGTTAATTTTATCTTGTGCATTTAGGTGGAACCATGGAGTGAAAACTTGAAATTAAAGAAGATGCACACTGATCTATATGATAATGCAAGTTTTCCTCTTCAATTAAATTCTACCTAAGAGAGGGAGATAGATTTACTTTTCTTCCCAAAAATACACACCCAAATGCAAATGCAATTCTATCTTTTCAAATGAAAAGTGAAATATCAATGCACCCCAAACAATCTTCAAAGCAAATAAAAAAGAGATCTAGAGAACATCAAACATAAATAAATAAAAAATGTTTCCTATCTTTTCATGCTTGAAAAAGATGCATAAAAAATTAATGGAAAGATGATTTCACTAACGTTTACAAACAGAACTAACTCTAAAGCACGCAAAGCTGAAAATATATATTTCTTCTTAATGAAAGTAGGATCTAGAATTGCAAACAATCATGCACAAAACAAGAAGAAAATCATTCAACATTGCTTGCGAATAAAGCAAAGGAGAGAGAAAACTAAAACTTCTCTTTGAAACAAACAAGGAAACGAAGAACCAATCTTTCCTACCAACCATTAAAAAAATAAGCATGCAAAAGGAAACAAGAATCACCCCAAGCAAAGAAATACTCAAAAAAACATGGATCAATCACGCATTCCAAGTCCAAAACAAACCAAAGCATACACAAGAAAATGAAATGTATATTTCCCGATTCTAACAACTAATATCTACAGAAAAGAGAAAGAGGTTTCAAGCAAAGAAAAGAACGCAAAATCCAATGCAAGAAACATAAACTCTCTTTGAATGCAGAAAGAATACAACAATCAAAGTGACTACGGAATATACAATTCATTTTTTTTTAAAATACACTTCATTTTCATCAAAACATAAGCCAAAAACACACAAAAATAAAAATACAAAGTCTGGAACAGAGCCTACTTGGCACCGCATAGATGAATTTACTGATAGGTGGTTTTGAGGCAGAACCACTTCTTGCTCACTGGATTCGGGTAGTGGCGCCACCTATTCATAACTGGACTCAGGCTGTGGCACCAATTATTGCCAAAGGCACATGCGCGGTTCTTCGTAATCACCCAGAACAGTAGGAGAGCGAAAAATCAAGTTAGAAATGCCAAAAATATCATTAAAACTGATGAATCAACCATAATACAAAGCACAGAAAGTTGGGGTGGCTTAGATCTGAAGAGATCTGAAGGTTTCAAACCAAAACTTTCAATAAATCAGATGTAGATCTGACTACAAAGATAAGAGGCTAGAGTTTGGATTCGGACAAGAGTATTTGAGAAATTGAGGAAGAACAAGACAGATCTATTCCCTAGCTAAGTCACCAGATTTTTAGTCAGGAATATTTCACCTTTTGTGGACAGAAGTTGTTCCTCTGGTCTGAATGGTTCAGATCCAGAACAAATAAGTGAAGGACAAAGGATGAAGACCTTCCCTAAATGTTGTAAACACCTGGAATAATGCTTTGAAGATGAACCTATATACCTGTAGAACATGTCAAACAAACAAGAACATCAAAGCTACCAGAACATCATTTACACATTCATACTAGTGACTAAGGAATCCAGTAACATATAAATGCAAGATCAGTACAACAGATATGTGGGATAGAAATCAGATTTTCATTAAAAAATCAATGAAAAATCTTACAACCATTTCCTTAGTGTTGACAAACTCATCCATAAGACAAACACCTCATCCCTGATAGCTCCAACTTGCTCTCTTGTGCTCTCCAATGGATGGGACTAGATAGTCAATTCAATAGCATAACATTACCATTTAGTTCTCCCCCTCAACTATGGGACATGAGCTTGTATTTATAGGGCCCAATGGATAGGGATAGTTGAGAGAATTGTGGGTGAGGTGGCTCTAAGATCCTACCAAGAGGGATCTCGACTCCAACTAACCCATATTGATAGGGATAAGGGAGGACATGAGCCTCATGTTCTAGAATCCTTGAGAATTCTCTTTTTTCAAATTTTACCAAGGGTACCGCTTTTGTTCCCTTATGACAGAGTGGTTTAGGTGAGAACCACTCCAAGAACACATCATATACGCGGTGGCACCACTTTTCTATAACAGGACTTAGGCTGTGCTGAACAAGGTACCACTCATCAGCTAAAGGGAAAGCATGGTGCTAAGTTTTTTCATGTAGAATTGATATCCAGAGAAAGTTTGCACTCCAATTTTGGGATTTAGGGCAAACATAGGGGTTAAAGATCTCATCACATGTTGGTGACATGATTTGGGTATAACAATGACCCCATCCCTGGATTCGCTTCTCAATATTCACTAGAAGCCATAACCAATCCCCCTTTAGATATGAATTAGGCTTTAGCTAGAAGCCCAATTATTTTAGCCCCAAATATAGCTCTCCCACCTGAAAAGAAAGTCTTCTCACCAGGTAAAGAACCTCTTCCCCTTGCAAGTTTGAAACAGAGATGGTCGATTTCTTCATGTTAATAACTATACCAATGGCCACTTGTAATAGGTCCATCCCATCACAAATTTTATCAATATCTCTGTGAGAGTCATCATAGAAAATAAGAATGTCATCTACAAAAATAATATGAGATATGAATAAGGTATTTGATATAGGAACCCCTTTGAAGCCCCCCCTCATTTTTTCTTGATAAAAAAAACAACTCAACCCTTCGACTACCAGCAAGAAGAGTAAAGGAGATAATGGACATCCTTGTCATCAACCTCTCCCTTCTTGAAAGAAATAACTTGTTGATCCATTAATTAATACAACAAATAATACTGTGGTAATAGAGGCCATGATCCATCTGATGAAATTAATTCCAAACCCTAACTGTGTAAGCAAAATCCTCAGGTATAACCAACAGACTTGGTCATATGCCTTGGAAATATCTATTTTTATAACAACCCCCCTCATCTTTATAGTTTTTAAGTTGTGTAATCCCTCCTGGGCCACACCAATTGCTTCATGGATCTGATGTCCTTCTAGAAACCCAAACTGTTACTGAGAAATACACTTTGATAACACCTCCTTGATCCGCCTTAAGATAAGTTTGAGATAAGTTGAGGATATTGGTATGGGTTGGTAGAGAACTGATGGTTTCACATATGGATTTAGGGTCAAGCAAGTAAATTCATATGCTTCCTTTATGGTTGAATAGTATTAAAAGAGGTTTGGAACTATAGTCAATGAAATTTCTTTCAAACTTGGTATTGATTCTCGCATACATTGTGATCGAGGTGGGAAGGTATCTAAGATATTATTTGAGTTATTAGAAGGAAATGGTTTGATGTATTCTATAAGCCTTGTAAAATGGGATGGAAAACAAGAATATAGACAAGTTTTAGCACATGTTGTTGTTGAATGAATAAATAAATAATCTTTCACAATATGGCATCAAAATGGTAAATGGAAGGGTTGTGAAGAATAATTTGTTTGAGTTTCATTATCTAGTGGCCATATGTAGTTTAGTATGCAATAACATTGTTTCTCCAATGGTATATGTTTTTTTATTTGGTGCACATGCCATAAAAAAGAGATACACATGGTTACAGATGAAATCAAAATTTAATAAGAAGATATTATCTGTATTGTTTTTTAATGTTATGCAATGTCAACATAATTGCTCTTTATAAGATATGCAAATTTATTACAATTTTTGAAATTTGTGTTTATATCTTTCCATTACTTTCTTAATCTAACTATGTTCTTGAACATTAGGAGTTGAATCCCACTTTGGAACCAGAAAAGGATGGGAAGAAAAGTTAGATGAGCATATTATAAACATTCAACCAACCTTATATGGTAGAAAGATTAACATTATGAAGAACTATCTCGTTGATAGAAGAAATGATGAAAATGTACACACTTTTATGATTAGTTATTAACTATAAATTAACATTCTTATTATTTCACTATTTCATACCTACTAAAACATGTGGTTCCAATTACAGTTGACTCCTAGCTCACTGTAAAAGATTGTATATTTTTATCACCATGTTGGTATGAGAACAAATTTGAAGATGTTTCATGAAATTCAAAGAATTACACAAGATTATGACAAGGTTCATCCCACTCGAGGCATGGAGAAAACAAAATTTGTTCAAATTTGGGAGGAGGTGGAGAAAATTGGTGTTCCATCTAAGCGAGGAGAAACATACCATCATAAAATCCAATGGTACAATGATATTAACTACAGGAAATCATATGGATCAACATCAGACAAGATCCTCATTTGACGTGAGGGAATTTTAAAGGTTTAATAATTATGTTAACATACCAGTGTTATTTACTTTGAACATAAAACTCAGTATTTATTCATATGCATTGAAACTTATGTATTGTTTCTAGGTTTCTAGATTATTTACACATGTTGCAATTGCAAGGGTGTAGAGGGGATGATATATGTGCATATGAGAAAAGGTATGTCAATTTCATCATATTATCTATATTGAATGGTAGTATCATTTCATTCATGATAAACATTTTAAGCCATTGTCATTGTAGGACTGGCTTCCTGGGAAGTGAGTTTCTTTGGTTTTGTTCTTCTTGTTTAGGAGATGAGATGGTTCCTTATATGCATGTCCAAGGGTCCCATTCTATTTATATGTCGCATTCTATTCATCCTTAGACATTGGGAAAGTTAAGGAATTAAGTAATGGAGCATAAGAATAGAGAAATGAAATTTTGAATAGCAACCAAGGAGGAGGAAGAGGAGTTCATAGGGAGAATAGAAGCACATTTGAACATGATAGAATGTGTCTTGTAAATGATATGAGATCATAAGGGTTTTTCCAAAATTTTAAACAAAGAAGATTCTTTCCTTCAAATATTAGAAGTCAACTTCTTATTGAATACAAGAAGTCAAGAAATCAATTGAATAAGGAAATTGTAGCACAATTAGCATCACATTTCTCTGACGTCGCCTGTCAACAAGTGGAACAACTATTTAACTCATGGGAAAAATAGTCTATGAAATAATTGATTACATCACCAACAATAAGTTTGTCCTAATTTGAAATGTTATCTCGTTTGATTTTTAGTTTACAGTGCGAGAAGTCATAATATGTGTGTTTAATTATTAATGTATCCTCCTAGTTCAATAACTGTATTCCAAGATAAAAACCAATCAACAAATATGGAAAAATAGGCCTATCGGGAATCACATTGCTTTGGAAAAAACAAGGAAAAAAATGGTGTTAAAAAAAAACAACCTATCCCCCCCCCCCCAATTGTGAGTATTATATTCATTCAATTCATTACATATCAACATGTCTTTATCAATCTAGTTGATTTGTGGTCGAATGTACAACTTTTGCTTGAACACTAACTTTGTCTACCTCATTAATCTCAGGAAATAAGCCAGTTCGATGTGATAAAAAAAATGCAAGGGGAAGTTGATTATGATACCCTAATAATGATTGAAGACAATAACAATAAACATTTTGGTGTTTCATCCTTAGCAACAGAGGCACTGGATACTACCCAAATGCAAGAATTGAATGGAGCAACTACTATTGATATGCCATTGATGGAATCTATGATTCACACTAGAAGGTGTGTTTCATGCTCAATAAATGGGGCAGAGCAAAGTGGTGAAAAAAATAAATTCAAGGGACAGATCTTGGCATCCAAGTGATGGAAGCTAACAATCATACTAAAATTAGTTTTGTTAAAGCAAGTAAGAGAGAAGCAAAAAAGAGAAAATTTCGAAATGATCAACAAGCAACATTGTATTCAAAATGGTGAAGAACAAACCATTTGTAATGATATGGCATTCTTATGGTCTTAGTCTATTAAGAGACCTATTTTGATGATATTTTGGAGGTTACAGATATTTTCAATATTGTTGAATATAGTTATGAAAAGGTATAATATTGTATGTACCTATAAGCATTGTATTTACCTTTCTTTCTAGAAATAAAAACTTGGCATTTTATGCGGAAAAAAATAACCATTTACTAAGATTTCATCATAAATTCATTATATTGTGGTGTGTTCTATTATATGTGCAGTTATAGATTTTTTTACCCCGAAAAAGAACTATATAATTGTTATTTCATAGAAATAAAAGCGAGCACAACTATCAGTTGTTACTACTGAAATTCACCAAGTCATCATAGACAATATATGAAAAAAGATATTAAAAGCATTTGGACAGTTGCAAATGCTCTAAAAATTCCCTAAGTGTACACGCAATGGAATATATTTTCTATCACCTACTAATGTACAACATAAGCAATGGAATATATTTTCTATCACTTACTAATGTACAACAAGATAACAATAAATCCAACTAAAAATGAGCTAGAATTTAGAAAAATCCATCATACAAAAAATGCATTTTTCATTATTTTTCGATAAATGCATATATACAATGATGAATACATGTATAGCATGTTTCTGAGATGGATACAATCCCTTCTCCCGAGTAGGAGACACATATGTATGATCTCTCTTGCATTTCGTAGAAGACTTTGATTCTTCAGAAGTTGTAAGACACACGTTCTATAATTTGTTTTCAAGATCTTTAACTTTCTGTGTACTTTTATTAAATTTGCAAGAAAGACACTATTTTGTCCCATCAACCTCTTCAACTTGTCCTCTTTTTTCTTATAATTCTTTAATCCTATTTTTTCCACACCTTCCAATTCTTGTGTTTTATGGTTCAACTGGTTGGTAACTTCAACCAATTCATCTTTCAATTTCTTAATTTATTTCTCTTTATCCATTTTCCTTGACTCTATTCATTGGGAATGACAGGAACTACCATAGTCACAAAATTTGGACCTCGTACTTCTTTCTGCAAATCAACAATTCTATATTTAAGTGTTTGAATCTCCATATCACATCCCAAATGCTGAAATTTTTCGGCCCTCAAAGAGTTTTGATTCTATATCTCGTATTTTTGCATCTTTTTCATCCATCATCTCTTTCATTACTTTGTATAATGGTGATGAACCAAACACATCACCTAGAGAAAGGCTTGTTGAGAATCATTCCTATAGCATCTTCTCTCGTTTTGCTAAGGAATTATCTCGCACTTTTAACGAAATTGTAACTATAAGAGTTTTTTCTCTTTACCCTTACCTTTGTATACCTTGGTACAATTACCTTTATCCTTACACTTGTCTCCTTTGGTACCCTTACCTTCGTCCTCGCCACCTTCTGTACTGTCAATGTTTTTATGCTCCTTCGTATTTTAAGTTCCAGTGTTTCAAATATCCTTTCTAACCTTTTACTTCTTAGCTTATCATCTTTCTTAGAAATGGTTTTTTTCAAACTAGAAATCAATTATTCTAATTCTCCAACTTTCTGTTCATGGCATTCTTCCCACTCTTTCATATTAAACTAGTATTATTCTATTAAGTCTTTCCTTTCTTTCAATTTCTTCTCCAATATCTATAAATAACCAATTTCTATCTTTAATGGTGGTATATTGAAAATATTTGGTCTTTTTTTCAACTCTTCTCTAGGTTCATTTTGTTCAACTCTTTCTTTATCCAAAGCCTCTGTATACATAACCCTCATTGACTTAATTTCCTTTCCAGATTCATCAATTATTATGTCAAATTCTTTGAATAATTTTGCATACATATATTCTTTTCCTTTTATATTTTTGTTCACTTTGAATTGATTATCCACAAATGTATTTTGCAACCCTGCTATCTGTTTGAGGCACTCTATAATATTACTATCTTTTGTCGGGAACTCTTCCTCCAAATTGCATGTAGTGGAAACGTGTTCCTTGAAATGTTTCATTTTATCATACTGGTTGAACACAATTCTACTATAAAAATTATATGATGGATTGTCTAAATGCATAGTGGAAGCCCTTGAATAAAAATTGACAAAACAATCATACTTAATTTCCAACATTTTTTAAGGAATTCTATCAAGAATATCTTTAGGAATGAAAAATTCAATAGTAGTTTGTTCCATTTTATTGTTTGTTGCGTCCTTCCAATTACATCCATTTACATTTCAATGTAGCTCTTTTAAAATTGTAGTAGAATGAACTACATGAATGGTGACAAAATAAAGAGACTTTACTAATGATTCCTCATGGTGCTCAGGAGATTGTACTGGAATTTCCCCATTCTGCTCCAGAGACTGTCCTAGAAATTCATAATTATTTTCCCTACTATTATATCTCCTACATTATTTTTTATGAACATGTGGTTTTGGCCAAGATATATTTTCATGCTGATTGATATCACCATCTCTGTTTCAATAGCATGGGATTGACATAAATCAATAATTTTTTGAAGTGTTCCTAGGAAACTAAATTTAACCTTCTTTAATTGGCTCTCTTATAGGGTAGAGTGGATTTCTTAACCAATAGATAAGGTGTATCTACAATTCTATCTTTATCCAAATGTATGACTACCCTCATACATTCACCCTAAATTCCTTGCCTATGATGGTTCAAAATTTTACTAAATACAATTTGAATCAATGTTTTGTATATTCCAAGAGGTACATCATGCATTCTTAAACCATTCCTTGGAACAAATACTTTTTCCCCACAAATTGTATTGGCCATCTGGTTCTTCTCCAGTTTGGGGGTTTTTCAAGAGCTAAAAATCTCTCCCCCTCTGCGTGGAATTTTTGTTTCTTGGGAAACCAAATCAAGGTTCAGATATACCCTCTTCCAAAAAATTATCAATTCCGCATTCCCAACATCATAAATTAAAATTTCTTCATATGTCTCCTAATTATCAAAAATGAACATTCCAAACAAAAATTTGAACACTTATTCTTTCCTTGGGATAGTTTCCATACCTGATGGTTGATTCTTTTCATCTCTCCATGCATCAGTATACTCCTAGAATTTTTTATTGTGAACATATCATCTTTTGACTCCCTTGTTTCAATTGCGGTCTCGAAAGAGGATTCCCTCGTTTCAACTGTACCTATGGTAGAGGACACCCTTATTTCAAGTGTGGCCATGGTTGTCTAGGTTCAAAGTAGAATTTATGCATTAGAATGTATTTAAGAAACATAACAAAGGCCAATGTAGAATAGTTACAATAATTTCCAAGCCATAATTCATAACTTGGGTATGGACGTTTCCATAGGATGGCATCCGACGTTTTAGATTTTTTAAGTCCTTCGCCATAGATGAAATTTTATAAATGGGTTTTACTTTGAAATTGAGGCATGGGTTTGGTCAACAAACATAAAAAAAAGTACATATACATAATCTATAAATTTTTTTAAACAAGCATAGATCCATGTTAAACCCAGATCTACCAAGCATCGAGAGGGATCCAATTTCTCAAGGTGTAATTTTTTTTATCTTAAATTTTTAACATGTTCATAAAACCTTTCACCTTAAGAAATTTGATCCCTCACTTGCTGCTTTTAAGTTTTAATTTTTTATTTTGTTGGCCAAGATTAATTTTTTTAATCAATATCTAATCATTTTTATTCTCGAAGTCTACCTGAATTTTTTTAGTTAGTTTTTATTTCTTTATTTTTTTGTTATGTTATGTTACATTACATTATGTGACAACATCTCCCTTACTAGTTTTTAGAGCACCTTGCTTCTCTCGTTGCAATAAAAAGTATACTGATCTTGGCGTGCATTTTTCTAAACCCACTCATGTAATTTTGTAGCTTGTTTGAATAATGAGCTTGGATTTTTGGAGAAATTAATAGAAACTCTACATCCTTGGTAAAGTTTCCAAAAGGAACCTCTGCATGCTTTTCAAAAACTGAACCAATAGTCAAGTGCATAAATCATCCACCTGAAAGCTTATGTTTTCGTAATAATTGTATCCCTCATTGGTGAGAAATGGTGGGAATTTTTCCTAAGGCCATTTAGGCCAGATTTTGGTGCAAAACAGGCTAAAAGGCTATAGGGATCCAATTCATTGAGGTGTATTTTTTTTTATCTTAATTTTTTTACATGTTCATAAAAATTTTCATCTCAAGAAATTTGATCCCTCACTTGCTGGTTTTAAGTTTTAATTTTTTATTTTTTTGGCCAAGATTTATTTTTTTAATCATTTAATCATTTTTATTTTCGGAGTCACCATGAATTTTTTAAATTAATTTTTATTTTTTATGTTTTTGTTATGTTATGTTACATTACATTATGTGACAACTTCCCCCTTACTGGGTTGTAGAGAACCTTTCTTCTCTCATTGCAATAAAAATTATACTAATATTGGCATGCATTTTTCTAAACTGAGCCAATGGTCAAGTGCGTAAATAATCCACGTGCAAGCTTATGTTTTCATAATAATTTTATGCCTCATTGGTGAGAAATGGTGGCCATTTTTCCTAGGGCCATTTAGGCCATATTTTGGTGCAAAACAGACTGAAATGCTAAATTTTGCAGGCCAATATATTCTTTACCAGAAACATGTTATTTAAATTTAGTCAATATTGAAGTGCATTAATCATACACCTATAGGATGGTTCCTTCATAACAATTGTCTCTCTCTCATGTAGGAAATGGAGGGAATTTTCCCAAGGCCACTTGGGCCATTTTTTCAATACTTGTCAAATTTTTCCAATGAGGGCATTTTTTGGCAAGGTGCAAAACATGTTGAGTGGTTGTTTTGGTAGAGAAATATTTTCTTGACCATAGATTTTTTTCCAAAAATAAGACAATTCTCAAGTTCTTAAATCATCCATATGCAATCTTATTTTTTCATAATAATTTTATCCCTCACTCATGAGAAATGATGGGCATTTTCCTAAGGTTGTTTAGGCCATATTTAGGTGCAAAACAGGATGAATGGATTTTTTGGCAGGGAAATATATTATTTACCAGAGATGTTTTATTGAAATTGAGTCAATGTTGAAGTGCATTAATCATCCACCTACAATATGGTGCCTTCATAACAATTTTTGGTTTCTCAGGAAAGAAATTGCGGCCATGTCCCAAGGCCACTTGGGCCAGTTTTTCAATACATATCAAATTTTTTCGACAAGGGCATTTTTTGGCATGGTGCAAAACAATCTAAGTGGCTATTTTGGAAAACCAATATTTTCTTGACCATAGATATTTTTCCAAAACCGAGCCAATTCTAAAGTGCTTAAATCATCCACCTGCAAGCTTATGTTTTCATAACAATTCTATCCCTCACTGGTGATAAACGGTGGCCATTTTCCTAAGGCCATTTAGGCCAGATTTAGGTGGAAAACATGTTGAGTAGTTGTTTTGCCAAGACAATATATTCTTTAATAGATACTTTTATCAAAAATGATTCAATGGTGAAGTGCATTAATCATCCACCTACAGTATGGTTCCTTCGTAACAATTGTCCCTCTCTTGGGTTGGAAATTTCACACATTTTTCCAAGGCCACTTGGGCCAGTTTTTCAAGACTAATCAATTTTTTCCGATGAGGGCATTTTTCTGGCATGATGCAAAACATGTTGAGTGGTTTTTCTGGTAGGCCAATATTTTCCTGACCATAGATTTTTTTCCAAAATAAGCCAATGGTCAAGTGCATAAATCATCCACCTGCAAGCTTATGTTTTCATAATAATTTTATCCCTCACTGCTGAGAAATGGTGGGAATTTTCCTAAGGCCATTTAGGCCAAATTTAGGTGCAAAATGGGCTGAATGGTTGTTTTGGAAGACCAATATATTATTTACCATATACATTTTATCAAACTTGAGTCAATGGCGAAGTGAATTAATGATCCACTTACATGAGAGTGCCTTCATAACAATTTTCTCTCTCTCTCTCGAGTAGAAAATAGTGGGAATTTTCCCAAGTCCACTTGGGCTAGTTTTTCAATACTTATAAAGTTTTTCCAACAAGGGAATTTTATGGCATGGTGCAAAACAATCTGAGTGGTTGTTTTGACAGGCCAATATTTTCTTGACCATAGAATATTTTCCAAAACTGATCCAAAGGTCAAGTGTGTAAATCATCCGCTTGCAAGATTATGTTTTCATAATAGTTTTATCCCTCACTGATGAGAAATGGTGGGATTTTTCCAAAGGCCCTTTAGGCCAGATTCAGGTGCAAAGAAACCTGAATGGTTTTTTTGGCGAGCCAATATATTCTTTACCAAATACTTTTTTATTGAAATTGAGTCACTGGTGAAGTTCCTTAATCATCCACCTACATAATAGTTCCTTCATAAAAAATTTCTCTCTCTTTGGTAGGAAATGGCAGACATTTTCCCAAGGCTACTTGGGCCAGTTTTTCAATACTTGTCAAATTTTTCCAATGGGGCATTTTCTGGCATGGTGCCAAATAGGCTAAGTGGTTTCTTTGGCAGGACAATATTTTCTTAACCTTAGACATTTTTCCAAAAATGATCCAATGGTCAAGTGCATAAATCATCCACCTACAAGCTTATGTTTTCATAATAATTTTATCCCTCACTAGTGAGAAATGGTGGGAATTTTCCTAAGGACATTTAGGCCAGATATAGGTGCAAAACAGGATGAAAGGTTGTTTTTGCAATCCAATATATTCTTTACCATAGATTGTTTTATCAAAATTGAGTAAATGGTGAAGTGAATTAATCATCCACCTACAGGATGGTTCCTTAATGACAATTCTCTCTCTCTCTCTCTGGTAAGAAATGGTAGCCATTTTCCCAAGGCCAATTGAACCATATTTTCAATACTTGACAAATTTTGCAAATGAGGGCATTTTTTGGCATGGTGGAAAATAGGTTGAGTGGTTGTTTTGGCAAGACGGTATTTTCTTGACCTTATATTGTTTTCCAAAAATGATCCAATGATCAAGTGTGTAAACCATCTACCTACAAGCTCATGTTTTCATAATAATTTTATCCCTCATTGGTGAGAAATGGCATTCATTTTCCTAAGGCCATTTAGGCCATGTTTACATGTAAAACAAACTAAAAATATGTTTTGGTAGGCCAATATATTCTTTACTAGAGTCTGTTTATCAAAATTGAGTCAATGGTGAAGTGCATTAATCATCCACCTATTGGATGGTTCTTTCATAATAATTTTATCTATATTAGGGAGGAAATGGCAAGCATTTTCCCATGGCCACTAGGGCTAGTTTTTCAATACTAACATTTTTTTCAAATGGGGGCATTTTCAGGCATGGTGCAAAATAGGTTGATTGGTTGCTTTGGAAGGACATTATCTTCTTAACTATAAATTAATTTCCAGAGTGAATCAAAGTTCAACTTTGTAAATCATCCACCTACAAGTTGATCCTTTCAAAAAACAATTATCCCAATATTTTCTTTACTAGATATTGTTTATCAAAATTGATTCAATGGTGAAACGCATTAATCGTCCACCTACAGGATGGTGCCTTCAGAATAATTTTCTCTCTCTCAAGGAGGAAATGGTGAGCATTTTCCCAAGGCCACTTGGGCTAGTTTTTCAATACTTAACAAATTTTTCCAATGGAAAGTATTTTCTAGCATGGATCAAAATAGGCTTATTGGTTGTTTTGGCAGGTTGTTATTCTTATCCATAGACGTTTTATCAAGAATGATTCAATGGTCAAGTGCGTAAAACCTCCACCTGAAAGCTGATGCTCTCAAAAAAAAATTGTCCCTCACATGTGAGAAATGGGAGGCATTTTCCTAAGGCCATTTAGGCTAGTTTTAGGTGCAAAATGGGATGGGTGTTTGTTTTGGCATGACAATATAATCTTAAGCAGAGAAATTTTTCCCAGAACTGAGACTATATTTAGGTGCATTACTCATCCACCTATAGGATGGTGCTTCCAAAATAATTTTCTCTCTCTCAATGAGGAAATGGTGGCCATTTTCCCATAACCACTTAAGTCATTTTTTTGATACTTAGCCATTTACTCAGCCAAATTTCCTGGTATTTGCAAAAATGAAAATATAAAAAAATTGAGAATAATAAAACTCACATTTTCCAATTTGAATCACCCAAACATGCCATATATTGAACCCTATGTGTGAACTTTTGTGAACTAGGGTAGATTTTCAGTATTTTTACACAATAGCATTTTTAGGATAAAATTGAAAATATTGAATAGTGTATTAGTGATGAATGTTAAAACACGTCATGTTCAACTTGAATCATTCAATTTGACTATGTAACATTCTTACTAGCACCTGAAGTGTGTTTGTATTGCTGTGTTAGATTAAATAATGTGAATTTAGTCCTTAGATTAAAATAAAAGGTAAAAACCATTCAATTATTTCCTCAGAAAAAATCCTATTATATTTCAATCAGAAATGTAATACATTCTTCTACAATCTCTAAATTGGTCTATCAAAAGTTCCCAAGCTTCTTTAGTAGACTGAATGTCCAAAACGATCAACACATTTGATCTTCGAGAAGCTACTAACGTATAGAACCAGAGTGCATATACATATAAATTTCACATCATGTAACTATCAAAAGGAATTATTGTATACAAAACTAAATACTAATAAGGGATAAAAACTATTTATCCTTACCAGTCCAGAGTTAATTTTAGATGGTTTTCCCCACAAAGATGAATAAAATACCACTTTTGTACGGTTTTTGTTTTGGAAAGTTCTACTTTATGTTTGTAATTTTTAAACCTATGCAGAGAAGCAAAGCATACAGATTATTTTAGGCAAAATAGATATCACAACACATCATTCACACATAAACACAGAGATTTACCCTGGAAACCCTTAACCGGGAAAACTAGAAAACCTTACAGCCACACCTCCTATTTTCTCTTCATTACATGAGATCCTCACAATACAAAATATAGGTATTCCGCAACATCCAAATACCCTATTCCGTTAACCTGGATTAGAAAAAGACTCCATTTCCTTAACCGGGATTAAGTTACATATTTTTAGACAAATTCTAAAAATATCCACAAACAACTATAAATAGCCATAAAATCTTAAAATAGCCAAAAAAATTTGCTCGCTGCGCTCATATCGGAAACGGCCTAACAGCCATTTTCGAACAGAAATAGGGCCTACGGCATGTTTCTGTCCAAGGTTCCTTTAGGATCGTCGAGCTACAGCACTGACATGCACACCTCCCCTCCATACACACATGCAAAGAATATGACATATACCCAACAATGTTTTCTATAAGTGCATATATGGACAAGGCATGTTTTGATGACTATACAAGACTAAAATAAGTAGCTTTTAGGATAGTTTGAAGACAGTACAAAACCATCTTCTCAATATCCCATAGAATAGAAAATGTATATCATCGTTTCAAACAAAATTTCATATATAAAGAAAAGTTGCATGGAAAAGAAAAACCATTCATAACATAACATTAAAATACGAGAACAATTGAATGCAAGAAATAAATAATTCACATTAGAGGAAATTTCAACTCAAAATGGGCCTTTTAACTTTAACTCAAATTCCATCTCATCATGTGTTATCCAATGAAATTGCTTTAAATTTGAAATATAGTATAGGTCTTAAACACTTTTTAAATATAAATTTGGGGATAGGTATCATAAAAAAAACTACTTTTTTTGTTTGTATTTTTGACATATCTCCCCGTTTTTTTACTCAAATTTCGATCAGGAGAGCTCGTTGGATGTGAAATTAAATTCCGCATTCAACGTGTACCCACTCGACATACTTTTGACGGACCTCTCTACCCCAAAAACAAGAAATAATTGAAAAAATGTGATGATGACATCCAACGAGCTCTCCTGATCGAAATTTGAGTAAAAACACAGGGAGATATGTCGAAAATACAAACAAAAAAGTAGTTTTTTTCTTTTCTTCCTCCAAAATTAATAAATATTATTTTATTAATTTTTTTTTAGGAGGCCCATTTTGAGTTGAAATTTCCCCTAATGTATATACTAAATGATATAATTCCCCATACATATTACACCAAATAATATAATAAAATATTAATGAAAGGAAAAATATTTTCAAATACAAATGGGGCACACCAGTCCTCATCCCAGCTAGTCCATAACACTAATGGATAGGATCCCATTGGTGTGAATCCCATGAAAAGTGTATTGTACACGAGGTTGTAGGCTATTATACAAATAGAGAAATCTAAATTTTGGTCCCACTCTCCATTTACCAAGAGGCTGAGTTTGATCACTTGAGCCTAAAGTTGGTTGATATCTATCAGGAAAGGTTGGGCATGTATAGAAAACTGCCTCCTTAAGATTCTCGTATCCTTTTATGCTAGACTCTAGAGAATTATTCTTCTTTACAATCCTGGTAGGTACATAATGCATTTCAATTATTTCAAAAGTAACCATGAAAATTTCATTTGAACAAGGAACTTCCACATAAGATTCACTACGTATAATGTTTCAAGACCTTATGTGATTGAAAAATTTGTAGGAAATAAGATGAATATTGTGATGATTTATTGGATTGAGCTGCAATACTCTGATATATGATGGCAATGAATTGTGTGTTCCATATTCTATAGAGGCATCTAATCTAGCAGTCACAAATTCATTGTCGCCTTTTGTTGTAGGAAGTTGAAAAGTGGTGTGCTTATCATCATTCATAACAATAAAATGACAAAAAAAATGATTATCCTTTTCGACTGCTAGTGCCCCACTCTTTAATAGAGCTCACAACAAAGAAAACATCAACACTGGCTACAACAAAACAAAATATAATTTTATAACATTAGATCCTCTAAATATATTTTTCATATATAAGTTGAAGAATATATATTAAAAGTTACACATGTATACTCACCATCAATTATTTTAGTTGGTATCAACAAACCTTGTTTTGTGTAAAACACCTCATGTGGATGCAAATTCACACCTTTAGGAATTTAGTGGCCTCTACCAAAAAAATCTACATGATTTTCAAATATTCTTACCCAACAAAATGTTCCACCAATTGAAACATATATTAAACAATCCAACACTTCTACGGTATATGGAATTTTTAATGACTCATCTTCGAACATTTCGAGCAATTTTTCATAATAAATACAGACACACATGTCTTCCTATATGGTAAAATCAAATGGATTTGTGTTGTGAACCAATATCCCATCCATTTGAATGGTTTTATTTCTACCAATATTCATAAAATGACAATTTTTAGTCAGTATGGGAGTCACATAAGAACAATATCCCATATAAAACCCTCGCTTGATGACTACAATTGAGTGTTTTTTATGATTTTCATCTGGCCCACTTGAAGATAATTGTGATTTTATTTCAAATATGAAGGATGGTGCAACATAAGCTTGCCACTTTCATCTACATACACTATTTAAGCCAAAAGAACATCATGCATATGTGCCCATGTGTCATTGGTCCTAATAGTGTAAAGAATTGGATCATAACCAAAAGGATCCAAAGTTTCCAACTCTACATTTCATGTACGTTACTCATCTATAACTTTGCATATAGTGATTTCTTCTAAACCATTTTCTCCTTTAATAAGAGAAATTGTATCAAAGTTTGGAGCCTTTCCTTTAACATACTGCAGAGTTGTATGACCTCGGAGTTGATAAGGTATTTCCCTATCATTAGTTTGTTTCTCAACATCATTACTGTTGGATACATCATTGTCACTCCAACAGTCAATTTTTGCAAGTCTATATAATTCTCGTGACTTTTGTTGCTGTAAATACAATTGTTGCTCCATTTTCCGTCTCTTTTCTTGTTCAACATCCTCTTCAACAAGTATTGAAAATCTTCTTTAAAAACCTATGGAGGCAATGACTTCCATTCTTTATGTGGCAACAGAAAAAAGATTTGTATTGAAGATGATCAAATTTATAAGTAAACTTTTGCAATCAATATAGGAAGCCAAAATGGCCTACATAGGTTACACATGATCTATTAATTGGAACGCAAGAGTGAAAAAACAGAGTATTTATAAAGCAAAAATATAAATACTACATAAATTCTAACCTTTGATAAAAACCTTCAATCTCTTTTATCCTTCCAACCAAGCTTTTATCTTCGCATACACATGGTCCAAACTTATTTTTGCAGCAAATAATAATGGGAAAAATTAAGTACTCTACATATACAGTATCTGATAAATCATTTTATAGACTGGTTAAATACAAAAATTGCACAAGGGTGGAAGGTGCGGGAGGTATTATATTTTCCCAGGTGGAAATATGATCTATTATTATGCTTGGGGATTGGGTAAAAAAATGAACAATCAAAATGGATTTCCTTTGGGGACTCTTGGATTGTCATCAATATAATGTGCAACTTTCAATAAAGGAGAGATATTGATCTTGGGAGAATCCAGAAAATAGTCTTATCATTCTTATCATACTTGGAATGGTATAATGTTATCATATAAAGAAAAACAACAATCAAATTGGAGAAAAAAATTTAGAACTCCTAGAACGAGAGGGTGGATTTCTCCTTGAGGTTTTCTAGGGTTTAATAGATCTGAATATGTGCTTAGTGTTTGGTGTCATATTCCATCTGGTTCAACAAAACATCACTGCCATGGTATTTGAGATTGGAATCTCAATGGAGGCAATGTGGGGGGGGAGGGATTCCTTCTCCCCTTTCCTTTAGCAAGGTAACCAGTCACTCATAAACAGTACATCCCATAGGGGCTCAGCCTACATGGAAGGAAATGGGAAATTATATTGAACAAAGAGGTACAATATGTTTAATGGAAATGGGTATGGGAAAATAAGGGGATAATAGAACCTCTACGTCGCATCAAAAGGTTCCTCGGGCTTGAGTAACAGGAAAATGCATACCCCAATTGGTCTAAATGCCATGTTTTGAGGTCATCTAAAAATACCATGAGCATTACAAACAAGACATGAGAAATCACACTCTAATAGGAATATTTTTGGGTATATAGCCTACGGAGCGAGATTTAATATGATGGATAGAGTCATGGTGGAAACCAAAAATCTAATAAAATATGCATCTTGGCTCAAATTATTTCTTCATAAAAACCTCAGTGATATGGGGGACCACAACTCAATATTTGAGAATGAACCCTATTTATACAACTCAATGGGACTATTCTTACAAGAATGGGTGAAGAAATTTATCCCATACATGGAATAATTTATCTACACCCATGTTTGGATCTGACTCTACTCATTTCTATTAGATTTTTATCATTTAAGCTAGTATTAACTTAGGATCTTATCTGAGAGAATAACAGTCACAGCAATCAAACACATGAGACAATGAACACAAATATTTTCCTCAGGGAAACCATAAAGGATAAAACCCAGAAACTTTCTTAGAGATAGAATCAACACCAAAAGCAAAGCCCCAAAAATAGTAATATGATCTCCCGACAGTAGTAGTCTCTCTCTCTCTTGTCCCAACAACTTCTTCTCTCTCAGTTATGTGCTACAATTGAGTGTGAGTGAGTGTGTGATAAATAGAGAGGATCACTCTCTATTTATACTAATTCTTGACTTGAAAAAAACTCACTAGGGCCGACTTCTCTAGGGTAGTCTAATAACCCTAGGGCCCCACAACTGCAGGGACTTTAACCCTTGAACAATAGGAGGGTTACCCACAATGACTTGACATGACTTGTTTACTTTATATAACCTCTCGATGGGAACATCGGGGCATGACATGACTCAATTACATTACAGATAATTCCCAGAATAAACATCAGGGTATAATACATGAAATATACAAGTGAATAAATTCCGAAGTTACAAATACATCAACACTCCTTGTTAACTATGAAGGTATTCTCTCAACACAATTTTCAGCACTAGTCTTCTTCTCTGTATGAACTGGATCATATTGTCATCTTCATCTTCAAGTCATCTTCATCTTCAAGTTGTATTCATCTTCAAGTTGTCTTCATTTTCAAGTCATCTTCATATTCAAGTCTTCTTCATCTTCAAGTCTTCTTCATCACGGGATATGGATCATCACTCGATCTGGATCATCACTATTGGATCATCATCACTGTATCATCATCAAGTTTGTATCATCACTTGATCTAGATCATCATCATCGATGCTATCTCAGAATGGTGCTATCTCTTGATTCTTCTCGTCACAGGAAGTTCTACAGAGCCAACCCTTTTTCATGCTGGTTGTAGGCCTAGCCTCCATGTAAGTATTCTTCAGTTCTTATATCTGACCCTAAGTCAAAATGGCCCTCCCAGTACTCACATCTAACCATGTGTAAACACATATCGCCAGAATGGATCAACACGTATATCTAACCATGTGCGAACACACCTCATTGGAAGGGCTCTGCACTTACATCCGACCATGTGCGAACACACCGCATCGAAAGGGCTCCGCACTTACATCCGACCATTTGCAAACACATAGCATCGGAAGGGCTCTGCACTTACATCCGACCATGTGAGAACACATTGCATCAGAATGGATCTCAGTCCCAGACTGAGGATTCCTGGTAATTTACCAGGTGCCTCCATTCTCCCAGAGAATGGCATATCAGCACCAAGCTGAGTATTCCTGGTAACTTACCAGGTGCCTCCATTCCAAGAATGGCATTCAACACTTATATTTGATCATGTAGGAACCAATCCTACAGTCACATCAGAATGGCTCAACACTCACATCTGACATGGAAGAAACCAATCCTCTCACCATGACAGAATGGATTAGCCCTTACATCTGACCATGGAAGGAACCTACTCTTCTCACCATGTCAGAATGGGTCACGGACTCATCATTTCCCCTTGGAGGGAACCTTGATCTAGAGAACACCAAGCTTCTCCCTGAAGTACTCAAACTTCACTCTAGCCAATGGCTTCATCAGCACATCAGCTATCTGTTCGTCCATTGCAACATACTGGAGCTTCACTGCTCCTCTCTGCACCATATCCCTGATATATTGATATGCTTTTACTTGTCATGGAACACTGGGTTCTCAGACAACTTCACACAACTCTAGTTGTCACAATATATACAAGTAGAATCAAACTAGAGATCAAATAAATCAAACAGTAGCTTTCTCAGCCATACTACCTTGTAAATAGCTGAACAAGCTGTGGCATACTCTGCTTCATCTGCACTCAATGCCACACAGGACTTCTTCTTGCTAAACCAGGAGATCACACCTAATCCCATACTAAAGAAGCATCCAGAAGTGTTCTTCCTATCGATGGAACTATTTACCCAATCTAAATCAACATAATCCTCTAGGTTAATCTTCTGATTCACCTCATACTTGAGCCCATAATTAACTATACCCTTTAGGTACCTTAGAAAATGATTTACAGGAATCAAGTGAACATGTCTCGGATCTATTAGGAACTAGCCCAAGGTGTTCACAGCAAAGAAAATATCTAGTCTCATATTCATCAGGTACATCAAGGACCTAATCATCTAACAATACATCGTAGCATCAACCACTTCTGATGAAGCATCACTCAATAGCTTCAGGTTCGATGCCATAGGTGAGGTTATGGTCTTGCAATCCATCATCCCAAACCTCTTCAGGATCTCTACTGCATACTTCCCTTGTCTAAGTAATATTCCATCCACATTTTGCCACACCTGCATGCCTAGAATATAGTGCATCATACCCAAGACTTTCATTTCAAACTTGGCAACAAGCTTCCTCTTTGTATAAGCAATCAACCCATCCATACATGTGACAAATAGATCATCTACATATAGTAGGAGTATCACTGGGTTTCCTTCTTCAACCTTGTAATAAAGGTTGGAATCTACTTTACTTTTGGTAAAGCCCAAATTGGATAGAAAGCCATCATTTCTGCCATACCATGTCTTGGGTGCCTATTTCAAACCATACAGGGCTTTCTTCAATCTACACACATGAGACTCCCTGTCATGTTTCTCAAAACCGAGTGGATGCTACACATATACTTCCTCTTCCACTACACCATTCAATAAGGAAACCTTGACATCCATCTCATGTATCTTCCACTTCATTACTATAGCTAGAGAAAGTACTGATATGATGGAAGTATATCTGGCTACAGGTAAAAATTTTCTTCATAGTCTATTCCTTCTTTCTAGGAGAAGCCACGAGCCATGAATCTTGCTTTATATTTCTCTATGCTGCCATCTGCAACATGCTTGATCTTGTAGATCCATTTGGAAGTTACAATAGACTTCCCTTCTTCTCTTGGGACAACATCCAAAACATAATTCTTCATGATTGATTGATACTCTTTGATCATATCATCCTTCCATTCCTTTCTTTCTATTGCTTCTTCATAGTTGGAAGGTTTTTTATCAATAATGTCATATAGCAGGGCTACATAATTGGAGCACAACCTAGTTCTCTTTCTTCTTCTGTGTGTTTATTCTGAAGCTCCATATCTTTCTGCCCCTTGGATAATTTCACATACCCAAGCAGGTTTCCTCTTGTTAGGATTCTTCTCATGAGGTGGATCCACAGGTTCTTTAGGTTCTTCTAATTCTCGATCCTCTTCTTGAATTTCTTCGTTCATGGTTGTATCATGAATTCTAGGTGCTTCTGTTTCTTCGCGTTCTTTATCCAGTTTCTTCCGGGATTTTATGTAGGATGAATATTCATCAAATGTTACATCTTTGATTATGTTTATATTCTTGAATCCTGGGAATTATATTCTCCAAGCCTTCGAGATTTTAGAGTATCCCACAAATATACCCTTCTTTCTTGAAGGATCTAACTTCGTCCTCTTTTCTTTCAGAATGTGTATGTATACAGGACAGCCAAATATTCTGAGATGGATGAATTTTGGTTTCTTTCTGGAGAATATTTCTTTAGGTGTCTTGTTCTTGAGTACTCTATGTGGAGTATGGTTCTGTACATATACCGCTGTTCTGGCAGCTTCTGCCCATCGATGCATGGGAATCTCTTGATCATGAAGCATGGACCTTGTTGATTCCATGATCGTTCTATTCTTTCTTTCTGCAATCCCATTCTATTGTGGATTATATGGAGTGGATAACTCCCTCTTAATCCCTAAGTCTTTGCATAGCTCTTTGAATTCATTTGATGTGAATTCTCCGCCATTATCTGATTGAAAGGTTTTGATCTTCTTTTCTGTGTGGTTCTCGATCAAGGCTTTGAATTCCTTGAACTTGATGAATACTTCATCTTTGTTTTTCATAAAGTATATCCATGTATTTCTATAAAAATCATCAATAAAATAAACATAGTATACATACCCGCTTAATGAACTGGATGACATTGGATCGCATACATCGGAGTGGATGATTTCCAATATTCCTTTTGCCTTGCTCTTGCTACTTGGAAATGTCTTCTTTGTGTTCTTCCCTTTCGCACATCCTTTGCATACACCTTCATGTTTTGTCTACATTTCTGGGAGACCTTCAACCGCTTTGCTTGCAAGTGATAGTGCTCTATAATGCACATGTGCAAGTCTTCTATGCCAAAGCTCATTTGGTTCTACTGAGTCATGAACCAAAGCTTGTTCTGGTTGGCCCTTCAATTTGTATAGACCTCCTTCTTGTTCCCCAATCATTACTACATCACTAATAGACTTTCCCTTTGGCCACATGAGAACTTGGCCATCTACAAATGCAACCCTCATTCCTTTTGCATCCAATGCAGATATGGAGAGGAGGTTCTTCTTTAGTCCAGGTACAAACAACACATCTTTCATATTTATAGACTTTCAAGAGTCTAGCTTATATGAGGATTCACCACTACCTTTTATTGGATACTGGTAGTCATCTCCAAGTTTCACCTTGTGAGGTGATTCATGTTCATATAGTTTCACAAGGGATTGCTTGAATTCTGTCATATGTTTGGAAGCACCACTGTCTATAAGCCAAGCATTTCTACCATGTGTGATAGTTCCTATGAGGGTGAAAATCATAACATATTCTTCATCACTTGAAGAATCATCACAGTCTTGTCTGAATCTCTTTGTGGAAGGTGCATCATCCTCTGCAGCATGAGCATGATGTATTCTTTTGTTTCCCTTCTTCTTGTGAGAGTTGTTTTTGTTTCTAGGTCAATCTCTAGAAAAGTGTTCTCTTTCATCACAAGTATATCAAATGTACTTAAACATATCTCTAGGATTTCTAAAGTTACTCTTCTGGTGAGAGTGCCTACCTCTGTGGTGGCTAGTTCTGGTTTTCTTAGATTCTATTGTGAGAGCTTGATCTTCACTTCCCATCTTTTCTTCTTGAGATGATATCCAAGCTTCTTCTTGAGAGCATTCTTCCCATAGTCTACTGAACTTGACTAGCTTCTTTCTAGCACGAATCCCTTGAATGAAAGAGTCCCATGTCCTACGAAGACCATTCAAGGTGGTCATTACAATGTCTGCATTCTCCACTTCTTCATCCACAGCTTCAAGTTGTTCTTTGATCTGGGAGACCCTTGTGAAGTATGACTGAATGGTCTTCGCATTCTAGATCTTCACATTCTTCAATTGGTTCCTCAAGGTCATCTTCCGGTTTATGTTCTTTCCTTCAAATAGTTTGGTCAAGGAATCAAACATAGCTTTAGGTGTCTTTAGGGAGGACACCTGTGGTATGAGGTGATCCTTGATTGAATCAGCATTAATCCTCTTATCCATGACTAATTTCTTCTTTTGTAAGGCCTTAGAATCATTTCCCTCTGGAACTGGAACCTCTTCATTAATGTAAGAGTCCAACTCATTTTCTTCTAGGACCATGGAGATCCTATACTTCTAGGCTCAGAAGTTATTAGCTCCCTCAAGATTTTCATCAAGCTTGGTATGATGAGACATCTTAACTGAGAACCTCAAATGGAAATACAAAATATTTAGATCTTACCAGGTTAAGATGTCAGATCCAGATCTAGAGCTGAATTTCTACAGAGCTGGTTTGAATTTCCCAGAGTTTTTTCCAACCAAAAGCTTTGATCTTGATCTCTAAACTTTGATCTTGAGGAGGAGATCAATCTAGGCCTGGGGCTCACTAAAAAATTCCACTTTTGTGGAAAGCCCTAATTTTCGGCAGCAATGTCGGGTCAAAAAATGAAAATTCTGAGAATCATATTTTGCTTCGACATAAAGTTGCGACCTGGAGAGGAGAGTCATCCCAAACTTCTTTTTCTGAAAATTTATGGAGAGAGATTCAAAAAGTAGGAAGCCCTAGTTTCCGCAGCTGCACAGTGTCTTCTTCTCAGGTTAGCTCTGATACCATGTTAGATTTTTATCATTTAAGCTAGCGTTAACTTAGGATCTTATCTGAGAGAATAACAAACACAACAATCAAACACATGAGACAATGAACACAAAGATTTTCCTCGGGGAAACCATAAAGGAGAAAACCCCGCAACTTCCTCAAAGATAGAATCAACACCAAAAGAAAATCCCCAAAAATAGTAAGATGATCTCCTGACAGTAGTAGTCTCTCTCTCTCTCTCTTGTCCCAACAACTTGTTCTCTCTCAGTTATGTGCTACAAATGAGTGTGAGTGAGTGTGTGATAAATAGAGAGGATAACTCTCTATTTATACTAATTCCTAACTTGACAATAACTCACTAGGGCTGACTTCTCTAGGAGAATCTAATAACCCTAGGGCCCCACAACCGCGGGGACTTTAACCCTTGAAGAATAGGAGGGTTACCCACAATGACTTGGCATGACTTGTTTACTTTATAGAATCTCCCGATGGGAACATCGGGGCATGAAATGACTCAATTACATTACAGATACTTCCTCAAATAAACATCGGAGTACAATACATGAAATATACAAGTGAATACATTCCGAAGTTGCAAATACATCAACAATTTCCACTAGAGATCTAGCTACCAGAAACACTAGAAGGCATCGAGAACACATTAGTTAAGTTTGTTAAAATATCTGAACCCAGAAAAATAGGTCGCTATACATCTTATGCTTGAATCTGTGTCTGCTTAAAAATTTCCAACGAACTTCTAGGAGAGATATTCCTCTCAAGGCATGGTGAAGAATGGATCCAAACCATAGAGTATGAACACATCCATTTTAGGTATCGAAAATTCCATGTGCATGGGAATCTATTCAAGGATTGTCCCCTAAACACCATTCCAAATAATATGTCTAGTGAAGTAGGAAAAGATAAATATCACTTCATCCAAGTTCAATATGGAAAGAGTGCAACCCATATAAGAGATGAAGGTAATGGAGGAAAATGGATTGCAACCAAAAAAAAATTGATGATCTTCCACCAGATCCAAAGGAAATTCCTGTGAAAGAAGTTGAGGAACATAAAAAAGAAGTCCCACTTAAGGAAAAATAATAGAGTATGACGGAAAATCCCATGAAACATCAAAATTATGATGTGATGACTATGAATGACATCCCACTCCCACACCTCCTAGAAAATATCCTGGATGACACAACCATAGAAGAAGGGGTGGATTTAGAGTCAAAATATGGTGAAAACGAGTTGAAAGGGATCAACCTTGAAAACACTATGGGGGCATGCAGTAAAAGAGATTACTCAGCAGTACCTATTGAACATCTATGAAAGGTGCACAAATTTTTTCTCAACAGAAAAGAATGTGAAGCAACACATTCTATGTCGAATTTGGGAGTTTCCCAAGGATCAAGCAAACCAATTAAAAAAATAGAAAAATGGACAAGAAGAAGGGGGAAAATCCCACTAAACAACTCTTAGAATATTTTGGGCACATTTTGGTTAATTTGGGTAAAATGGAAGTGCTAACAAGTACTTACTCTTCTATACCCTCCAATAATTTATCCCAATGAATATACAATCCTGGTGTTAGGATTATTTGTAATCCTCCCTTGACCACGATAATCTAAATGTCATTTTCCTAGATTAGGAGTGTGTTGCCACTTCATTAATGTCATGGGGAATTTATCTAGGGCCCACCTAGCACCTGATGTGTTAGTTTGCATGATTTTGGGATCTCTAGAGGCCAACCCCTATAATTTAGGAACCCACACTGAGTCATGAGAGTCCCACCATCAGTTCACTCTAGTTTGTGTTGAGTTAATCTCCGATGGACATCCGTTAGTTCACTTTTAGTTATATTATATCTATATTTGCATGATTTAAGGAGATTGGGGACCTTTTCTCACCTACCCAAGTCAGTTAACTAATTGTGAGATGTTTCAATTATTCGTTGTTGAATTAGTGAGCCTCTAGTGGTTATTTTTATACAATTAGTGATATTTGGAGTCAGTCCAAGTCATGGGATTCAAATCACTCCTAGAAAGGATTTGAATTCCCTGTATTGTATTATGGATTTATTACATACATATGAATGATTATGTGATTAAGGTTATGCTGTCAAATTTTTTCCTCTTGTTTGAATAATTTCCATGTTTAATCATTGTAACACTGATTTTATTCTTCCTTCTTCAATATTCTTTCACATTGAAGTTCAATCCATCCTAAAGATCCCGAATCCTTTCTAATTGAACATTGTATTAGATAAGGTGATCAATATAACTTCCATCCTTGGGAACTTTCAAAGATGCACCAGAAGCAACTGTGTTCCACATAATTCCTCATATTTGTGCCTTGCTCCCTCTAGATTTTATCCAAAGAAGTTTACCCAGGTGTGAGGCACCCTGATAATGTGCACATGTAAAAGTAGAGAGTGATTGAATTGGATTTCATTTGAACTAATTATTGTTTGCACGTAATTGAAGAATTCAGAATAATTGTGTTTCTCATGAAGCTGCAAAATGGAGAATTCAGCAGCCTTGACACCCAGGATCATCACACCCTTCAATTATAATGATTGGAAGGCTGACATGCAGATTGTGTTGCGCAACAAAGGTTTGTACAAGGTCACTATGGGAAAGGAGGTCAAACCCCAAAAACATTTAGATAAAGTCAAAGTCTGAAAAAACTGGACGAATCCTTTGGTTTCATTTGCATTCATATCTCCAAGGAGTTACTCTTCCAACCTGATGGATTAAAAAATTCAAGAGAGGTATGGAAGAAACTTGAATCATTGTTTGGAAAGACGTATGAGCTAAGAGGTCATATTTTATAGAAATAACTGATTTCTTTTCAACCCAGCAATTTTGAAACCATCTAGCAATTATTCTCCAAGTTCAAATCCTTGGTCATGCAGTGCAAGCAGTGTGGGATTGAAAAGAAAGATGAGAAATTGGTGCTATCCATTATAAGAAAACTTAGGATAGAATTATCAATGTTCATGTCCACCTTTCATTCTGGGATACTGGAAACTCAAAACTGGTGAATTCCCTCTCTCTATGCATTCATGAAATCTCTTATTCAAGAACAAGATAAGTTTATACATATGGGAGCCCTCAAAGCCTCCAATAATCAAGCTCTCTTAACTGGTGTTACCATGAATGTGCAAGACAAAGGGAAATAGAAAGGCAAGGATAAGAGGAATCTTGATATAAAACCCAAGGAGAAGTAGAATACTTTAGAAGGAGCCTTAGGTTCTACAAAGGACAAACACAAAAGGTTTTAAAGTCCAAGTGCTCATACTGGAAGAGAGGTAATCAACAAAATAACCTATGTATGAAGACAACCATAGACCAAATTTATATAATCCTTAAACAAAACAATATTCCACTTCCTAAAGGTGTAAGGAATCCTTATCCTGGAAACAAGACTAATGATCATGAGAGATTCTATGCACTGAAGGCAAGTTTCTCTCAGTCACAAGATTTTCTTAATGATTATGGAGCCTCTAATCGCATGGTTGCATCCAAAGAATCATTATATTCTTTGTATCTCTCTGGTGGTCCTAGCATACACATGGGATATGGATCTCAAGTCCCAGATATTGTGAAATTTCAATTCAATTGAGCATGGAGTGTTAAAAAATTCCCTTTATGCCCTCCCTAGCAATAAATTTCTTGCATGTATATCAGGTTAAGCGTATAGGCTCACCAAATCAAGTCATATTTGATCCTATCTCAATGGAGATATTAGAAATATCTACTGGGAACCTGATAGCTAAAGGAACTGCAAATCATTCCTTTAAGGAATATGAATTTTCACATTTTCTTACTCACACAAATCCAAGTTCCCTATTGAATCATGCTAATGATACAAGCAATATTTGGCATGAAATATTTGGCCATCTAAATTTCAAATATCTCTAGTAGCTGCACAATGAAGAGATGGTTGAGGGATTACCTCTCATTAAGTGCTCTCAAGGTGTCTACAATGGTTTCTTAGTAGGTAAGCATGTAGAGTGAAGGTATGAGGTTGGGAAGGAAAGAAGAGCTTCCTCTACAATTGATTTGGTTCATAGTGATGTCTTTGAACCAACTCCTACAACATCCATGAATGGATCCATATAATTTTGGGCCTTCATTGATGTCTACTTAAGGTATTGTTGGATCTACTTTCTTAATCATAATTCTGAGGTTCTTGAAACCTTCAAAGTTTTCAAATCCTTAGCTAAGAACACTCTTTGGAAGAATATCAAAGCACTCAGATCAAATAATGGAGGGTATATCAAAGCACTCAGATCAAAGTTTTCCTCCATGGTGACTTTGAAGAAGACATATACATGACATGGTCTGAGGGGTACATTGAAGATTCCTCCTTGGTTTTTAAACTAAGAAAATCTTTGTATAGGCTCAAGCAAGCCCCGAGGGCATGGTATGCCAAGATGGATTCCTTATTACTATCACAAAAGTTCAAAAGGTGCATATTTGACTGCAATGTCTACATGCAACAAAAGGTATGTTGATTACTATTGATTGTATTGTTTGTGTATGACTTACTCATTAATAGTGGTTCGACTACTGGGTTGAGGGATATCAAGTCAGCTTTGATCAAAGCATTCTCCATGGAATGTCTAGGGACACTAAGGAAGTTTATTGGCCTTCAAGTGAAAAAAAAATATTTAGGGATCATGATTACTCGGTTTAGATACATAGGATATTTGCTCAAAATATTCCATTTGACTTATTGCAAAGAATCATCCTTCCCTTCTTATCTGGAATCATATTGGAAGAAGGTGGTTCTACACCCATGGTTGGTAGTACTCTATAGACAACTGATTGTTAGCTTATTATAACTTACTCATTCAATACTAGACTTCTCATATGTTGTGAGTGTTGTTACTAGGTTCATACATGAGCCACATGAGCTGCATTGGAAGGCAACAAAGCCCATATTGCAATATGTACAAGGTACTAGAGAGTTTGGGATTCACTATTTTGTTGGTGCTCAGCTAGATATGGTTGGTTTTACTTATTCATATTGGGATAGAGATAGTACTGACAGAAAATATACTTCAATATTTGTGTTCATGGTGGGATCTAGACCAATCTTCTCATCAAGTAAGAAGCAATCATCTCTTGCTCTCTCTTTAGCTGAAGCAGAGTATCGGGGGGCTATGAATTCATATCTTTAGGAAGCTTCGATACATGGGATTCTGAATGAGTTTGTACTTCACACTTATCCTTTAGTAGACATATTCTATGATAGTAAAAGTGTAATTAAAATTTCTAGTGATCCGGTACATCAGCAGTGGACCAAACACACTGAAGTCCACATGCACTACATCCAGGAACTAGTGCATAGTAAGGCTATCATTCTGCATTACTACCCTAAAGAGGAGTAGGTTTCAGACGTATTCACAAAATATTTCACTGAAAAGAGATTTTCATATCTCAGTTCTCTTTTGGTGTGAAGGTTTGATTTAGTTTTGTTCCTGGTTTCACTATTCATTTTGATGGGGGGGGTTCCCATGAGGTTTTCCCCATTTTCTAGGTTTATTGAGTAGATAATGTTTTGCATTAGATTGTATGGGTGACCTTTGGTATTCATTTCCAAGGCCTAGGTTGTCCAAGTTTCGATTAAGGTGGGGTGTTAGGATTATTTGTAATCCTCCCTTGACTACCATAGTATAAAAGTCATTTTCCTAGCTTAGGAATATGTTTCCACTTCATTAGTCCCATGGAGAAGTTATCTGTGGCCCACCTACCACTTGATTTACTAGTTTGGATAAGTTTTGGATCTCTAGAAGCCAATTCCTATAATTTAGGAACCCACACTGAGTCATGGGAGTCCCACCATTAGTTCACCCTAGTTTGTGTTGAGTTATGCTCTGACGGGAATCAACTAGTTCACTTTTAGTTATCCTAGAACCAACTTTGCATGATTTAAATATATTGTGTGACTTTTATCACCTAAATAGGTTTTTTAACTGATTCTATGGTGTTTCAATTGTTCATAGTTACACTAGTGAGCCTCAAGTGGTGATTTTTATATAGTTAGTGATCTATAGGATCAGCCCGAGTCATGGGATTTTAATCAATCATAAAGGATTTGAGCTCCCTTTATTGTATTCTGGATGTATTACATATAGATGAATGATTATGAGATTAAGTTTATGTTTTCAATTTGTTTCCTCTTTTTGATTAATTTCACCATGGTTGCTTGATCATTGTAGCACTGAATTTCTTCCTCCTTCTTCAATCTTCTTTCATAGTGAGGTTCAATCCATCCTAAAGCTCTTGAATTTTTGCTAATTGATCACCTGGAATATAAGAGCCATAAATGTTAGGAGACAACAAATATACCTACGTAATTTGATTAGAGAGGAAATTTTGGACATTATTCTCTTACAAGATACCAAATTCAAGAAGGATAATGCTCATCAAATTCTTCCTTGGAGCTGGAGAAAAAGTGAAATCATAGCCACAGATTCCCATGATAACTTAGGTTAATTAGCCATTCGATGGTACCCAATTTCAATGAAATGGCCTTTGTTATTTCATACCATTGGTACCTATCAATAAGTTTTCGAACCTTGGAGAAATTAGTAAGTGGCACTATCACCAATGTTTACAAGACTTAGCCCCTCAATGAAATGCTAGAATTATTGTAGGGGTTGCAAAACCTAAAGGAAGTCTTACATTAAGGGGGTGGATCCTCATAGGAGACTTCAACATCATTTTTTCCCTAGAGGAAAATATGGGAGGGATACGACGACTAGAGTAGGATAGTACAGATTCCTCAACCCTCATAGCTGATCTCTAGCTCATCGATCTAACTTCCACAAATGACATCATCACTTGGAGCAATTGGCTCTCAGGGTCAAATCATGTCTCTTGCATACTTGATACATTTTTAATAAATCAATCCCTCTTCATGTCTAGGGAAGAAATTGAAGCTAAAAAGTTTCCTTTTACAAGTTCGGATCATTAGACTATAAGCATGTTGATGGACATAGGGGACCAAATTCTAAATAGACCTTTCATATTTCAGAATTTTTGGCTCATAAACAAAGAATTTCGTGATAACTACTAGCAATGGTGGGAATATATGTCCATTCATAGGGGATATCTCATGTATTTCCTTCAACAAAAACTCAAAAACTTTAAGAATCGGCTTAAGCACTGGAATAAAACTAGCTTTGGGAATACTTTTCAAGCCCAAAGAAGCCTAGATAATAAAATGAAGAAAATCCAATATGACATAATCTCTCAAGGACGCACTTCAATATTAAAGGAAAGGGAATGCTCAGTCACTCAACTACTGGTTGAACAAAGTATGCAAGAAGAAATTTTCTAGAAGTAAAAGTCCACAGTTAGGTGGCTAGAAAAATGAGAGAGAAATACTAAACTCTTCCACCAGTCAACAATCAATGAAGACACACTAATAAGATCACCAAACTTTGGAACGCTCTAGGGGACCTTGTTACCTCCCGTAAGGACATTGAAAAGGAATTGATAAATTTCTACCAAGACCTAATAATAGAACTGATCACTGATAGACAAAAAACCATAAGAAAAATCACTCCACATATTCCTAGCCTTATTACTAAGGATCAAAACTATATCTTAATGAGGTGGATCTCCCAAGAGGAAGTTGAACACACCATGAAAGATAGGGTAGTTGGGAAGCCCATGGAATAGATGATTTTACGATGTATTTATTTCACCATTGTTACTCTCTTGTTAGGTAAGAATTTTGGAAGGTGTTTTAATATTCTAGAACTTAACAGGACATCATGTCCTCCCTCAATGTCACCTTCATCACACTCATTCCAAAAGAAGAAAAATACAATGACCCCGGAAATTTTCGACCCATATCCTTCTTTAATGTCATTTACAAACTAATCACCAAGGTCATAGCCCTTTGTTTGAAACCCATTCTCCTGGTTCTCTTTTCACCTGAGAAGATAGGATACATTGAAGGAAGGAAAACCATGGATAGTGTCATGTTGGCTCATGAGGTGTGTGTTAGCGCAATTTTTGTTTTACACGATTAAGAGGAGATTAAGGTAAGGAAATAGGATTATATTTTAAATTTTGGTTCATATGACCACATAACTAACAGATTGGGTGCTTAAAGGGAAGACCAGGTTTTCCATGGAACCGCATGCTAGAGTAAAAAGTGACTAAGGTGAGCGAGTGAACTTCCTTTAACGCCTTATGTAGGAATTGATGGTCTAGATCAGAAATGCAATGAGATCAACGATGGATGTGGAATATGCTAGGTGAAGGTGCTTGGTTTATAACATGGGAATATATTGGCAAAATGACCATTAGGGAATATTGAAGTTAGGATATGATCAACGACGCATGATCGGAGGGGAAATAGATCGATGGTCGGGGTGCATTTTGTGCTCTTTGTTAGAATTTTTGTGCCATTTAGATCATCAAGCACTGAGTCCAAATTACTGATGCAGTGAATAGGAATGAATTATACAAACTGAATAAATCATATCTCATAGGAAACATACAAGTATTGCTTAGAGAATTCTAGTATTACCTTCATTACATAATATAGTGTTACAATAGTGTTGCATCGGAAATAATTCGAATCATTAGGGATGAATTCAAATCTACCAACTAGATGTGATTGTATCTGACTGCATGGTTAACTAAATATTTCTAAATCACTATCGTATTCCAAGTAGTTAAATCCAGAAGTCTAATCCATTCAAACAATCAATTATAATCAGTCTAACTGCAAGTGGTAGGTGAGAAAAGGTTCCTCCCCACATGTAGTCATGCATAACTAACTCTAACTGAACTAACTGAATGTAATTGAGGAATAACTAAGATTATGTAGTAACAAAATCCTAGCAACTGAAAGAGGCTGGTGTTGGGACTCCCAATGGATCCTAAAATGTAGGGATTGGTCTAAGAAGCACCTAAATTGATGCATGCAAGTCTAGTTAGTGGTAGTTAGCGCCAATCAGTGTTCCTCGCACTCTAGTGACTGGTACATGTGGCCCCATTAGGCCAAGTGGACCCAATGGTACTAGTGGAACCAATAATTAATAAAAGACTCCTAAGTTAGGATAAAATAATCTAATATATAGTTTGGTCAAGGGAGGATTATAAATCCTAACACCCCCCATGAATCCTAACTTGAAGAATAGTGGGACCTAGAAACAAGGCCAAAAGTCACCCATATACAATCTAAAAGATAAAAAAATGTTTCTTAATAAACTGAGGAAATAGGGGAAAACCTCATGGGAACACACCCCCCAACTCAAAATAAGTAGAAAACAGGAATATACAAGCTATAGTTAGAAGAAATAAGCTTCCTCCTTAGAAAAATAACTTGTCAAAAACATTGCTACAAATTTGCAGCTCTATGCAGCAACATGGTCCTTCTGTGCAGTAGCATCCTGATGTTGTGCATGTGAACCTCTCAATGTCTTTCTGAACTGATGAATCTGTGTGTATCTTCTAAATGGTAAAGGTAGAGAATGATCAAGTTTCTTCTTCTGTGGGCCAAGTAGTTGATAATTCTCTATCATAAAGTAGAACAAACCTAGAATTTTGTTACACCACTCTGTAGGGAGTAAATCTGTGAGAGAGAGTGCAACATGCTCATTCTGATACTAGGACCTAATTCTCCTTCTATCTTCTATATTTTCAGCACTATCCCTAGCTGCATCAATGAGTTTTTAAGCCCATTTAGGCTTAGGAATTCGGTTTGGAATGGGCATTGGATCTGGATCTAGAATCTCATGAGGTTCAACCTCAATAACATAATCATGCTGGCCTTCATCCTCTTCATCTGAATCTGGAACATGTAACAAATAATCATCATCAAAAATGGGAGGAAGATTAATTATATCTTCTTGTGCTTTGGATGGTGGTGCATCACACAACCGATCTTATTCAAACTGAACACTTCACTCAATGAAGCATTTCCTAGTTGCAACCTCCATCGACTTGTATGAGTTTCCATCTTCTGCATATCCGAGTAGAATGCATTCGCTACGTTGGGCTTGGAAGGCCTTCCTCTTGTGAAGTGGTATTCTGGACCAAGGTTTGGAACCAAAAACTCTCAAATAAGAGACATTGGTCTTATACCCATGCAGTGCTTCGAATGAAGTGGCCCCAGCCACTCATTTATGAGGCACTATGTTATGCAAATATGAAGCACAATTTACAGCTTCTTCCCAAAGAGAAGGAGGGAGATTCTTACCATGGATAAGGCATGTTTCCATCTCCTTCAGTGATCTATTCTTCCTCTCAACCACACCATTTTGTTTTGTTGTGTATGGAACTGAGTGTTCCATTTGAATCCCCTCTAATTCAAAAAAATACTGAAAGTCTCTTTTGATGTACTCTCCTCCTTTATCAGATCTCATAGACTTCATTTTATTACCGAAATTATTCTCAACCATAGCTTTAAAAACTTTAAAAATCTCAAAAAATTCTGATTTTTGTTTCATAAAGTAGATCCAGCAGTACCTAGAACAATCATCAATATAGGTGAGGAAATACCTGCAACCATTAATGGAGTTTGTGGGCATAGGTCTAGCCACATCACTATCTATCAAATCAAGTATAGAGGAAACTCTATGTGCCTTCCCAACTTCATACCTCTTCTCTGGATACTTTCCTACCAAGCAACTAGAGCATATTCCATCAGAAGTTTGTATGAGAGGAAAACCTTCAACCATTTTATCATTGTATAGTTGATGGAGATATTTGAAATTGAGATGGCCAAATATCTCATGCCAAACATTACTTGTGTTGTTAGCATGAGACAATAAAGTTGTAGGAGGTGAGACATGTAAAAAATATGAGAACTCGTAAGCTCTAGTAGAATGATTTGCAATACCTTTCACGATGAGCTGTCCAGTATCTTTTTCTGTGATCTCAACTGAATCTAATTCGAATGTAACTCTCTTGGGAGAGCCTGTATGGGTCATCTGATAAACATACAACAAATTAGCAGTAATGGAGGGCACATAGAGAACCTTTTTGAACTCACCATGCTTGGATTTGACTGATCCTCTTCATTCTGTGGGAATTTGGGAATCATGTCCCATGTGAATGTTAGGCCCTTTTGATAGTGTGAGGGTAGAGAAAGATTGTTTGGGGGAAACCATATAGTTGGATGCTCCAGAATCAATAAAATATGTTGTTGACTGAGTAAGGCTAGCCTTCAAGGCAGGAAGCCTTTCATCATCTTCTATCTGTGGTCCTTCATCATGCTTTTTTGCTCTTTGTGGGAGAGCAATGTTATTCTGCTTGAGGAAGGAAGTCAACTGGTCAACTTGATTCTTCATGCAAGAGTCTTCTGGATGAAAACCCCTCATACAATAGGGACACATATTCTTTTTGAACTTATTCTTCTTCTTAGAGCCTGAAGCTCCTTCAGAAGTCTTATGATTCTCTTTAGGATTTGAATCAGCTTCTTTAGTCTCCTTCCCCTTAGATTTCCCTTTATCTTGCACTTTGGTATATTTTGTGACTAGGAGAGCTTGATCTTTGGAAGTCTTGATGACTCCCATCTGGATCAAATTCTCTTGCTCATGTATTAAGGACTCGGCAAAGGAATCAAGTGAGAAAATCTTCCAATTGGGACTGGAATCCCTTCTGGAATGGAATATTGAGACAAATACGTAATACTTAGAGCCTAGTTTGTTGAGTATGGAGAGAACATGTTGTTCATCCTTTCTTTCTATTCCACACTATCTGCATTGAAGTGAAAGGAACTTGAATTTAGTAAAGAAATGTTGGATGGTCTCGAAACTATTGGGATGTAAGGATACCAACTAATTATCCAGAATGTGTCCCCGAAGCTCATCTTTCTTTCCAAACAAGACTTAAAGCTTCTCCCAATATTCCCTGGGAGTCCTCAAACCTTCAAGGTGAAAGAGGAGATCTCTGGATATGTGATTACATATGTAACCAAAAGCTTCATCTAAGTGGTTCATAAATGTGTTTCTCTCAGCTGCATGATGAGGCTCAACCTCCCTTACAAGTATTATCCTAAAGTAACCCTGCTTACGCAAGGCTAGCTACATATCTTCCCTCCAATCAACATAATTGAAGGGTGTTAGGATCAGAGGTGTAGAAGGTTGAGAATCCATAATTCTCCTGTTGGAAAACACAAAAACTTCACACAAGATATGTAGCACATGTATAAATTTCACTGCGAAACCAAAATCATTTGAAATATGTTAGAATCAATACTTCCCTCTCGACAAGAAAACTTTCTCAAGGTATGTCACTTCGGCACTGCCACTCTGAATAAATTTGGAGGAAAGAAGGCACTATTTGTGGGACTTCTATGGAAACCCAACTGCTTTTGGTGTTCAATGGAGAGTAGACAGACTTGAAGCTTGCTTGAGATGGATCTGATACCATGTTAGAATTGTTGTTCCATTTAGATCATCAAGAAATGAGTCCAAATTATTGATGTAGTGAATAGGAATGAATTATACAAACTGAACAAATCAAATCTCATGAGAAACAAACAAGTATTGATTAGATAATTACAATATTATATTCATTACATAATCTGGTTATACAATAGTGTTACATAGGAAAGCATTCAAATCATTAGGGATGAATTTGAATCTACCAAATGGATGTGATTGTATCTAACTACATGGTTAACTAAAGATATCTAAATCATTATCGGAGTCCAAGCAGTTAACTCTAGATGTCTAATCCAGTCAAACAATCATTTATAATCAATCTAACTGCAAGTGTTAGGTGAGAAACGACACCTCTCCACATGCAACCATGCATAACTAGTGCTAAATGAACTGAAAGTGAACTAACTAAATGTAATTGAGGAATAACTAAGATTAACTATTAACCAGCTCGTAGAAACTGAAAGAGCTTGGTGTCGAGACTCCCTGTGGCTCCTAAAATGTAGGTATTAGTCTAGGAGGCACCTAAACTGATGCATGCAAGTGCAGTCAGTGGATTTTAGCCTCAATCATTGTTCCCCACACTCTAGTGACTGGTACATGTGGTGCCATTAGGTCAAGTGGACCCAATGGTACTAGTGCACCCAATAATTAATAAAAGATTCCTAAGCTAGGCTAAAATAATTGAATAGACGGTTTGATCAAGGGAGGATTACAAATCCTAACACTCTCAACTTGCAAGGAGGACAAAACATGCAATAACTAGCGGAATTTTTAACACCTTCCACGTGTTGAGAAGAGAATAGTTTCATTGGATGAAAAGTGGTCAAGAAAAATCACCTCCCATGATCTCGAAACTTCCTTTGTGAATATTATAAAAAGGGAAATTCACGTTGAGATGTGATATTTGTCTTTTGTGCTCAAATGAAAACATGCCTTCACATTTGGAGGACGAGTTAGATTCATTTTTTCTAGCCGTCATTTTCCAAGTAGGCCACGTATCTTAATCCGCCAATATATTTTTAAAAATGGAAGGAGAAGGTGAAGTTGAAGCACGGTTCAGGGAGTTCAATAAACTAGATGAATGTTTTGAAGACATAGATGAAGATGTTTTCAACATAGTGCTATATTTTGGTTCGGTGCATGAGTTAAAAAATATACTGAAAACCTTAGAAACACAAGGGGTTGACTTACACAACATCCATAGGTTCCATTTTCATTATTTTTGTCCATACCAAACCCTAAAATTTCAATATCTCATTGCATTTTGTGCATCCAAATACTCGTAGTTTGAACGAGTTATAATGGATTCAAAACAATCTAAAATCACTTTCCCCATTAATTCAATAGTTGTTAGGGATGCATTAGAGGTGCTACAATCGTTTACCAAAAACATGGAATATTTTGTCAAGGAAAATGTAATTGAACTATACGAGCATGTTGCAACAGAAGAGAAGCAATATTTTTGTCTAAAAGTATTAAACCTGAAATTTCTATTGAGAATGAGCCTTTTCCTCTCGATATTGACCTATTCAACGAGGATTCCCAATGGTTCCTTTCCTTGTTGACTCAGTTTTTAGGGTTAGACAGTGGTAGGTTTTTCCTTAAGGTCTTATTGAGTCTATTGTTTAGATTGAACCTACATCAAATTAAGTCTAAGTCCAGTTAGTATTGTTTCCTTAAATTTGATGAATTCCTATTCGAGAATATTCATTCACAATTAGTGAATTTCTACATGACCACACATTTCAAATTTCCGTCTTATTTGGTCAGGATTTTCTTGTTCTTCAATGAGGAAATTTTTTACTTTCCATAAATAGTGTTCACTTCCAAGATTGGGAATAATACTTTTAATTATATGAACTGTATTATGTAAGAAGTCCATAGAGTGATGTTTTAGGATAAGCTACCCAGAGTGCTGCAAGAGATGGAAGAAGTTCTACAATTTAGCCCAGGCAAAAGAGTTGGAGACTGGTTCCTTATAAAGGAACACACTATCATCAGGTTATATGGTTTGTTCATGAGCCATACATCTTACCAACATTTCTAACACCCATAATTTTTTCCATGGAATTTATCAGAAAAAATATCCAACTTTTCTAACACCCATAATTTTTGAATTTTAGAAAGGATTAAGAGATCAAATTTCCTCTGAAGTTAGGACATTTTATTGTGAAAAATAAACGTGCGCTCCCAGTAATTGAGGGATTTCTCCAAGATATGAATTTTACAAAATCTACAAAAATCAACTATGATCCTCGTCATATCATATCACAAAGGATCCAAAAAAAAACAAATCATTTAATCATGAAGAGATAGAGGGATTAGCTCAAAGAGGTAATTTAATGGAATATCAACCAAATGTAGAGAGTTCAGAGAGCTTACAGGAAAATTCCTCTGCTACAATCAAATCATTTTCTATGATAATACCAACTCCTAGTAAAGATGAGATTACTAGTAAGAGAATTTTTTTTCAGAAACAATTGAGATTGAGGATGAAGACCAAGAATAAGAAAAAAGAATAAGGGTGTATTCAGATAGATAAATTGTTAAAGTTGTAGACAAGAATATGAAAGAAAATATTCAAGGCCCATTTGTTAAAGAACAAGAATATGGTTTTGCAGAGGTATAGGAGAGTGGTTCCAGTGATAGGCACAAGTCCAGAAATGACTTGTATACTAGATATGGTCAAGATAAAAAGTTTTCTTTGGAAAAATATTTGGATCTTTTAAGGTAAGGGATATTTCAGGAAAAGAAATTTAACTCGTCACTATAAAGGATCATGTTAAAAATACCTTAAATTTAGTAGTGGCTACTCATGACAGAGTTTCCAAAATGAGACTCAATTTACAGAAAATTTCAGTTCCACAAAAAATCTATTTGCATAAGCAGACTGGAGAAGTGATTTATACTGAATTATTGAAATTCACATTAAAGGTTTCTAAATTTCAATCTACAGAATCAATGTTAGAGAACTAACTAAAGCGGGAGAAAAATGAGAATAAGACATGTCAACAACATATTAATAACTTCAGGGTGATATGTTAGCTATGGCTAGTGAACCATACAAAGGACAAGCTACAAAGAAGATCTTAGCTGGAAAACAAAACACTATCCAACTACTGAAGAAGAAACTGAAAATTCTAGCTCTGTAGTTGATTCAGGCATCTGAATTGACAATTTTGGAGAAAGAAAAAGAATCATTGTCCCAAGAGTTAAATGACAGCAAATCTAAATTATTGAAATTTTCTTAAGAGCATAATCAATGGGAAAAGGAAAGATCTTTCCTTATAGATAAAATGGATGCCTTGAATGAAAATCAAATAATTTTGGAAAAAGAGAGCAGAGAGAATGAAAAGAAAGGATAGGTTGAAATAGGTCATCCAAGTAGAAAAACTATAGTTCAAGATATGTCACGGGTTAGGTTGAGAAATGAGGAGGTAAAAGTCTTAAAAACATAAAATAAAAAATTGGTTGAAGTAGTTAAAAATAAGGAAGAGGAAAAGATAATTTTTGAGAATAAGAATAAGGAGCTACTTGAGGAAAATGAAAAACTGGCATAAAATGTTTCAGGGAAATTTCCACTGCAATGAGACAAGCATCTTATTTGGGACATGATTATCATCGAGGCTACAAAAATGAGGCCTTATTTGAATTTTATTAAAGATAAAGAAGTGGTGATCAATATAGCAAGGAAGAGTTGTGCATTCATGAAGGAGGCATTGGATAAAAAATAAGCAGAAACAACTCAGAATACTATAAATCAGTAATATGTCTGAAGAAGAATTAAAAACTGTGGGCATCACAGACATAATTACAATGATAACTTGGTAAAGAAAAAATGTTGGAAAACATCATCACATTGAATGTGCCCAAGCAAAATCTAACCAGATGTTACAGCAGGTAAATTATTTCAAAGACTTGTTCATGGATATATTTCAAAAAGGAATCCCTTCTTTTTGGGATGAAGATGGTAAATTGATATCTCAAACTGAATATCAGGATTTATTGCTTAAGGCTAGGTTGTATCATATAAAATTTGCAGATATGACTCAGTCTCTAACTGGGAAAGTTATAATAAACAAGCTAGCCGTGGATTTTGAAATAATGGATTCATTCATAATGATAGGTTCCAAGTTATCTCCTATTTACTGTGTAGATCACGTGGAGCTAAGAGTGTTGGCCAAATAAATGACAAATCATGAAGTGCCTTCTGGATATCAATGGAAAACCATTGGAAATTTTGGGAAAATGAAGTATAGGTTGCATCAATGAAGGGATTCATCCAAAGGCTTGAGTTAAAGATATATCAATATCCACTTTAATGAGGAGTTAACGATTTTTATCATTTAGGGAGTTTTAGTTTGTTAAGTTATTTGAAAGATGTAATAAGGTAGTTATAAGAAGCCTATTTTTTGAATATAGGTAGTTAGGTATCAACTCAAGGAGATTTTTTATGTATAAAAGCATGTCTTGCAATGTAATTGGGGTTGGAATCCATGAGGGTGAGACTCATTTTTGTAACTAAGCATTTTCAAGTTAATAAAATTTGCATATCCAAGCAAGGATTTTTCGTAACATAGATTCTTGTGTTATATTTTTACAATCTGTATATGCATTCCTCATGTCAATTTTTTTCCTGTTATCATTTTCCATTGTGTTATCTTTTCATGCTTGAATAAGTTTGTATTGGATCAGAATTCATAATCATATGCTATGGTTCTTAGTATTTAAGTATTCACAAGAAAATTTCCCCTAAAGTTAATATTGGATTCATCTTTTTGTGCCCATATTAATGGATTGTTCATCTTTCTCCTTTACCGCCAAACAATCAAGAACTTGACTATGAAAGAGTAACTATCCATCCTCTATGAAGAAATATTGTTACCAGAGCCCTGTTATCTATAGCAACTTATGATTTTTACTCCATGACCAATGGGATCCTCTTGTTTCATCCATTATCATTACTTTTAGTTTATATAGAATTATATCTAACCATTGAATTCATTTGTTGAGAAAGCCCTCTCTGGTAGGAAATAAGTTGTATTTCCTTCTAAAGGTTTATTTGAAAGGTTATCTTGGAACTATCCTTCCACAACCAAAGGATAAATTATAAGTGATAACAAGGTGATTCAATCTCTCAGAACCATGCACACTCCAGGTATGCTTACCAAGATCGATTTCTCCAAATCTTTTTAAAAATTAAGCTGGAAGTATATCTATGAAGTCTTGAAATATTTTTGTTTTCACATGACCCAGATCAACTGGATTCTCAATTTAACTTCCTCATATTTATTCTCTGTCTTGTTGAATGGATCGCCCACAACCACTTTTTCTCCTTTGAGAGGAATGCGACAGGGAGATCCCCTACCCCCCTTCCTCTTTTTCCTCATGACTGGAGGTCTCAATAGAAGAATCAAATCAGCTCTCAATAACAACTCTCTTGTTGGCATTCCTATACATGGTTTGAACCCCCCTCCCTCCCATAGCTAATTTGTTTATGAGACCTTGCTTATGGGAAGCCCTTCAGTACGAGAATTTTCTTGCATAAAGGCCATTCTATGGGATTTCAGTGAATCCTAAGGCACCTCAATAAACCATACAAAATCCCATATCTTCTTTTTCAACACTCCCTTATATATTCAACAACATATTACTAAGCTTCTGGGATTTTTTATAAGTATCACACCCTCAAAGTATCTTGGAATCCCCTTGATCGACAATTCCCTTAGAAATAGTTCATGGGAAGATCTCCTATCCTCTCTGGAAAACCAACTCTCTTCTTGGACCTTTCACACATTGAACCTTCCATGTCGAATCACCCTTTTGAATTTTCTCCTACAATCCATCCCTCTTTACCTTTTCTCAGCCTTAGTAGCCCCAAAAGATATTCTCAAGAAAATAATATATATACAAAGGAATTTTATTTGGTAAAGAGCAGGAGAGGGAAGAAAATGGGCCCTTGTCAAATGGGTGGATCTTTGCAAACACAAGAATGTGGGTGGCCTGTTATATTTTTATCATTCAAGCTAGAATTATGATCTTAGGATATTATCTAAGAGAATAACATGCACAACAATAAAACACAAGAGACAATGAACACAAATATTTTCCTCGGGGAAACCATAAAGGAGAAAACCCCGCAACTTCCTCGGATATAGAATCAGCACCAAAAGCAAAACCCAAAAACATAAAGATGATCTTTCGACAACAGTTGTCTCTCTCTTGTCCCAACAACTTCTCTCTCACTCATGCGCCCCAATGAGTGAGTGTGTGTGTTAAATAGAGAGACTCACTCTCTATTTATATTCTTTCATTCACTTAATGTCCACTTCAACATGTCGGCCCCATTTAACAATTACTTACTAGATCTGACATCTCTAGGAGAGTCTAATAACCCTAGTGCCCCACAACTATGGGGACTTTTCCCTTCGATCAACAAGGAGGGTTAACCTTGACACCATTGAGTGGACTATTTCCCTGACTTACAATGGAGGGTTAACCTCAATGACTTTACATGACTTGTTTACATTATTGAATCTCCCGATTGGAACATCGGGGCATGACATGACTCAATTGCATTATAGATACTTCCTGAAATAAACATCAGGTTACAATATATAATATATACAAGTGAATACATTCCAAAGTTACAAATACATCAACGAAACCTTTCCTTAAGGGATCCAAATATTGTAAACCAAGTCCTCAATACAAAAACTTGGTGGAGATGGATCAAAAGACTCATGGATAGTTGGGATAAATTCTAGAGAGCTAAGTGTTTTGTGTTCTTTGAGGAAAAGGATCTAGTTATATTTGATGAACAAAAAAAGGGGTTTCTCATTCGGAATGCAGCTTGGAAACACCACACACTCATCTAAAATCACTATTTCTGGGAGATATGTGATGGAGCCTTTGCTGATTCTGAAGGCATTTTTGGAAGAAACTCCCTAATATGAAAAACAAAGAAGAACTAGTGGAAGTCATGGAAAACATAAATTATTCTCAATAACAAGTCGTTCAAAACTATTGGAGGGTAAAAAGAGAAAGAGAACAAGGGATATCTCGAAAGTTGACTAGTGAAGAGCTCAACCTTGCTACTCACATCAATCTGCAATCATGGCTCGATGAGGTAAGTCAACGCAAGATCAATATCAAGAAAGGGACATAAATTCTAAGATGGTGTCACTCAAAATTAGTCAAATTTTCAGCCCATGAGGTGTATCAACTCAAGTCTAAAGTCCATCTTCTCCAAAAGGATCCTCTATGGGACAAGATATGGCACAACAGGTTTTATCCCAAGTTTGAATATTTTCTTTGGATTGTTGGAAATGGAAGCATCCTAACCTGAGTTAATTTGAAAAAAAAAGTTTCATTAGACCATACCAATGTCCTTTATGTACCAAGGAAAATTAAACAATAAATCACGTACTGGATGATTGCACTTTTAGCTCTAGAATTTGGGATTACATGTCAAGTGTCATGAAGAAAATAGATAGAAACTAAAATGCCATTATCAACACCTCGAGAGTATGGATATCTAAAGCATTCAAAAATTCCATCCTCCATAAACTCGGGAAACTCCTACCAGGATTTATTATGTGGTAAATATGGAAGGAAAGGATCCGATGAGTCTTCAATGGAATCACCCTCCTCCTACAGAATATTTGGGATCTTGTTAAGAATCCCATTATGGAATTGATGATCATTCTCCCTTGGGATAAGGATGAATTTAAAGGTGAGTCAGCAGAAGCAAACATCATGAAACAATGGATCATGAACCCTCCTACTCACAAAATATGAAACCTCAAGCTATATCACCTTGCAACTCTTCCACCTAGAATGCACCTGAAATTCACTACATTAATCTAGAATTTGATGGATCCTTTAAAGGGAATCCAAGAAATTTAGGGTATGGGGGAGTCTTTCGTAATCACAAGGGATAAATTATGAGAACCTACAAGGGACCCTTGGGAATAGACTCCAACAATGTTTTAGAAATATGGGCCATGTTATTTGGTCTACAAATTTCTCTAAGTCAACATTTCAACAAAGTGATTATAGAAGAGGGCTCAAAAATTATGATTTATATTCTATGACATCTCTAGAATGGAAAAACCTTTTCTAAGCTCTCATAGAGATGGTGCTTATAACATTTTACAATGCCTGTTGGAAACCTCTAGCAAAATACTAGAATAAGTAGCCTCCCTTCCCATGTTCAATGATCTGCCAATAATGTTGCATACTACATAGCAAATGAAGGTATAAAAAAGAAAGAATATGGAACCTACTGTCTTGGTCACCCAACAATAACACCTATTTTCACTCCTCATGTTTAGCCTTAGCGTGTGATGACTAGGAATACCTGGATGGGGTGCTAACCGGCACAAGACATGCCATTAATGACGATGAGATGGGTGGTTGTAGGTGGCAAGCTACGACATCAAGGGAGGTGGCGATGCAGCTTCCACCAACCCAGCACATTAATGAACGAAGTATTCTAGAGTCTATAGGGGATAGGCCTACTTTCATGACACTTTACTACTCCTTGGATGTGACCCCTAGTTTAATATCCCATGTCTCTCCCCCATAGCACCATTTCTCTTTTTGTCCATTAAATCGACCTTTCCATGTGTAATATGTTTATTGCACGCCATTTGCATTGGAAAATCATTAACACTAAGTCACTTTTGAAGAAACTTGCAAGAATTATGGTTCACCCTCTTCACTAAGGAAGGTGTGGAGGAAGGTTTGCAAACTCTGGATGAGGTTGCTCAGAGACAAGTCTTCCTAGGTAGCTTGATAGAATCATGAACACACTCCTTATAAGAAATGACCTAAGTGATGTCGAGGAGGAGGGTCAAGCACACCTCCTCAATTGCAAGGACAATATTCAAGCCATCATTGACCACTGTGGAGAGGTGGCTATGGCCTTTCACATCTCCTCACCACTTCTCATGACCATTTCCATGGACGGGTCCATTTCGAGTATCTTTGAGAATGATAAAAATGAGGATAATGAAGTTGATGATCTCAAGATGAATGTAGAGGCCAAACCAAAAATGGAAGCTGCTGGGGAAAAAATGTTTCATCCTACTGAAGCTATCACCAACACCTGCTCGAAAACTGGCACTAGTACCAATGCACCAGACCGAGAAAATGCTAACATGAGAAAGACCGAGGCCAACCCATCTGTTAGGAGACTAGGCACTAGTGTTGGCTATCAAGTAGCCTCTTTTCGTTAATTTTCTCTTCTTCTAGTTTAGGAATGGAAGTTTTTGTTGTTGTTGGTTAGTTGTTATAATCTTGTTAACTCATGAGCTTATAGTTTTTCTTTACTATGAATACTATAAATAAAATGATAGAAATATCTTGGAAACAGGTTGTTTTCTCCTCTGGAGAGGCCTTCATAACTGCACAGGAAGTTGTTTTATCATAATGGGAGGCTTCATGTTTCATCTTTTTTGTATATTATCATCTGTTTTTTTAATTTGAACTTCTTGCTTACAGAAAAACAATCAAATTGGTCGAAAAAAATTCCATTAATACACCAAGAAATTAACAGATAAATTAAAAATATATATATTGTCAATCTATCACCCAAGGCCACTTAGGACACAATCCAATGTGTGAATTTCATGGAGGCACTCAACCCTGATTTTTACTACGACGAGTGGTTGTTTTGGAAACATAAATTTGAATTTTTATCACACATCATATGTTTTTATATTTGAAATTAGAAGTATGAAACTTTACTTACTTTTTTTATATGTAAACACACACTCTATAATTAGGATATATTTCATATACTATAGGAACATTTATAATACATTTCATATTTTTTTAATTAGAGAAATTAAATATGACAGCTAATGCCAATATTGATTGTTTTTGTTTATTTTTAAGAGTAACTCATCAATGGATCTTTCAAATGAGCTATCTCAATAAAATATTCCTCAAAAACAGAGGACGACGTAAGGGTTTAGATTAATAAAAAATTCCAACTTTGAAACCACGTGACAATGTCCTTCAATTCACTCATCCTAGAGGTAAAAATACTACTCAATGTGTTTCTCATGGAAAATGTTGAGGATTTGGAGATCATAACTCCATACCACATAATGAGTTCAGAAGTTTCACTCAAATGGCAAGTAATCATCCAGTCAGTGTTCAAACTCATTGTCCTTGATGTAAGAAATGTTTGACAAACAACACTTTTGCTTGATAGCATAGGAAACCTTTGTCTCCAATTGTAGTGTAAGGGAATTTTAATGAACAGAATGGAAATATTTATGACAAAATGAACTCCATTTCCTAGAATATGAGGGTCCCAAATTTCTCTCAGAGAACAATTTATCCATGAAGGCGAGGAGAACCATACCATCATAAAATCAAATGGTACAATGAAATTAACTATGGGAAATCAAATGCATCAACATTAGACAAGATCCTCATTCAACATGAGGGAATTTTAAAGGTTTAATAATTATGTTAACATATCAGTGCTATTTACTTTGAACATAAAACTCAGTATCTATTCATATGCATTGAAACTTATGTATTGTTTCAAGGTTTCTAGGTTATTTCCACATGTTGAAACTGCAAGGGTGTAGAGGGGATGATGCATGTGCATATTAGAAAAGGTACATCAATTTCATCATATTATGTATATTGAATGGTAGTATCATTTCATTCATGATAAAACTTTTAATCCATTGTCATTGCAGTATTGGGTTCTTGGTAAGTGAGTTTAATTGGTTGTGTTCTTCTTGTTTAGGAGATGAGATGGTTCCTTATATGCGTTTCTAGGGGTCCCATTCTCTTTAGATGACACAATATATTCATCCTTATACGTTGGGATATTTAAGGAATGAATTAATGGAGCATAAGCATAGAGAAATGAAAATTTTGAATAGAAACCAAGGAGGAGGAAGAGGAGTTCATACGGAGAATAGAAGCACATTTGAACATGATAGAATGTGTCTTGTAAATGAGATGAGATCATAAGGTTTTTTCCAAAATTTTAGACAAAGAAGATTCTTTCCTTCAAATATTAGAAGTCAACTTCTTGTTGAATACGACAAGTCAAGAAATCAATTGAATAAGGAAATTATAGCATAATTACCATCACGTTTCTTTGATGTCACTTTCCAACAAGTGGAACAACTATTTAAATTATGGGAAAAATAGTCTAAGAAATAATTTATTAAATCACCAACAATAAGTTTGTCCTAATATGAAATGTTATCTCATTCAATTTTTATTTTATATTGTGAAGAGTCATAATGTGTGTGTTTAATTATTAATATGTCCTCCTAGTTCAATAACTATATTTCGAGAACAAAACCAATCAACAAATATGGAAAAGAAGCTTATCGAGAATCACATTGCTTTGGAAAGCACAAGGAAAAAATGGTGTTAAAACAAAAAAACAACAACCTATTCCTCCCCCTCAATAGTGAGTATTGTATTCATTCAATTAATTACATATCGACATGTCTTTATCATTCTAGTTGATTTGTGGTGGAAGGTACAATTTTTTCTTGAATTCTAACTTTGTCCACCTCACTAGTCTCATAAATGAGCCAATTCTGTGTGATCAAACAAAACAAATGCAAGGGGAAGTTGATTATGATACCCTAATAATGATTGAAGAAAATAACAATAATTTTTTTTGTGTTTCATCCTCAACAACAGAGGCACTGGAGACTAGTCAAATGTAAGAATTGAATAGAGCAACTATTGTTGAGATGCCATTGATGGAATCTATGATTTAGAATAGAAATTGGGTTTCATCCTCGATAAATGGGCCAGAGAAAAGTGGTTAAAAACAAGAAACTCAAGTCACAACTCTTGGCATCCAAGTGATTGAAGCTAACAAACATATTAAAATTCGTTTTCCTAAAGGAAGTAAGAGAGAAGAAAAAAAAGAAAAAAATTATGAAATGATCAACAAGCCACATAGTATTCAAAGTGGTGAAGAACAAAACATTTGTAATGATATGGAATTATTATGGTCTTAGTCTATTAAGAGACTTATTTTGATGATATTTTGGAGGTTACAAATATTTTCAATATTGTTGGATATATTTCTAATAATGTATAATATTGTATGCACCTATAAGCATTGTATTTATCATTCTCTCTAGAAATAAAATGTTGGAGTTTTACGAGGAAAAAAATAACAATTTACTGATATTTCATCATAAATTATTTATATTGTGGTGTGTTTTGTTACATGTGCAGCTATAGTTTTTTCTACCCCAGAAAAGAACTGTATAACTGTTATTTCATAGAAATGAAATCAATCACAACCATCAATTGTTACTACTGAAATTCGCCCAGTCATCATAGACAATATATGAAAAAATATATTAAAAGTATTTGTACAGTTGCAAATGCTCTAAAAATTCCCTAAGTGTACACACAATGGAATATATTTTCTATCACCTAATAATGTACAACATAAGCAATGGAATATATTTTCTATCACTTACTAATGTACAAGAAGAGAAAAATAAAGCCAACTAAAAATGAGCTAGAATTTCGAAAACTCTATCATACAAAAAATGCATTTTTCATTAATTGTCGATAAATACATATATATATAATGATTTATATATGTCTAGCATGTTTCTGAGATGGATGAAATTGAAGAGACAAATCTGTATGATCTCTCTTTCCTTTCTCCAAAGACTCTAATTCTTTAGAAGTAGTAGTAGGCATGTTTTGTAATTTGTTTTCAAGCTATTTAACTTTTGGTGCACTTTTTTCAAATTTGCAAGAAAGACACTATTTTCTCCCATCAACCTATTCAACTTGTCGACATTGCTCTTATACTTCTTTTATTGTACTTTTCATCCCCTTCCAATTCTTGTGTTTTATGGTTCAACTGATTGGTAACTTCATCCAATTCATCTTTCAGTTTCTTCATTTATTTATCTTTCTCTTTTTCCCTCAACTTTATCTCATTGGAAATGATAGGAACTGCCATAGTCACAAAAGTTGGACCCCGTAATTCTTTCTGCAAATCAACAATTCTATATTTAAGTGTTTGAATCTCCATATCACATCCCAAATGCTGAACTTTTCATCCCTCCAAGAATTTTGATTCTAGCTCTCTTATTTTTGAATCTTTTTCATCCATAATCTCTTTCATTACTTTATACAATGGTGATGAACCAAACACATCACCTAGAGCAAGGCTCATTGAGAATCAATCTTGTAGCATCTTCTCTCGTTTTTCTAAGCACTTCTCTCATTCTTTTAACAAAATTGTAATTGTAGGAGTTTTTTTTCCTTTTACCCTTACCTTTGTATCATTTGGTACCATTACCTTTACCCTTATACTTTTCTTTTTTGGTACCCTTACCTTCGTCCTCGCCACCTTCAGTACTGTCAATTTTTTTCTGCTCCTGTTTTTTAAGTACCAGTGTTTCAAAGATCCTTTTTAAACTTTTACTTCTTAGCTTATCATCTTTCTTAGATTTTTTTTTTTCAAAATAGAAATGAATGATTCTAATTCTCCAACTTTTTTTTCATGGAATTCCTCCCACTCTTTCATATTCAACTAGTATTCTTCTATTAAGTCTTTCTTTTCTTTCAATTTCTTCTCTAATATACGTACATGACCAATTTATATCTTTAATGGTAGTATATTGAAAATAGGTGTTCTTTTTTCAACTCTTCTCTAAGTTCATTTTGTTCAACTATTGCTTTATCCAAATCCTCTGTATACATAACACTCATTGACTCAATTTCCTTCCCTGTTTCATAAGTGATTCTGTCAAATTCTTTAGACAATTTTGCATACATATATTCTTTTCCTTTTATAATTTTGTTCACTTTGAATTGATTATCAACAAATGTATATTGCAACCCTACTATCTATTTCAGGCACTCTATAATATTATTATCTTTTGTTAGAAACTCTTCCTCCAAATTGCATGTAGTGGAAGCTTGTTCCTTGAAGTGCTTCATTTTATCATACAGGTTGAACACAATTCTACTATAAAAATTATATGATGGATTTTCTAAATGCATAGTGGAATCCCTTGAATAAAAATTGACAAAACAATCATACTTAATTTCCAATTTTTTTCAAGGAATTCTATCAACAATCTCTTGAGGAATGGAAAATTCAATAGTAGTTTGTTCCATTTCACTATTTGTCACCTCCTTCCAATTACCTCCATATACATGTCCATGTATCTCTTTTAAAATTGTGGTAGCATGAAATACATCAATTGCGATAAAATCGAGAGACTGTATTGGTGATTCCTCATGGTGCTCAGGATATTGTACTAGTAATTCCTCATTCTGCTACAGAGACTGTCCTGGCAATTCATAATTATGTTCCCTTTTATTAATATATCTCCTACAGTATGTTTTATGAACATGTGGTTTTGGCCAAGATATATTTTCATGTTGATTGATATCACCATATCTGTTTCAATAGCATGGGGTCGACATAAAACAATAATATTTTGAAGCGTTCCTAGGAAACTAAATTTAACGTTCTTTAATTTGCTCTCTTGCAAGGCAGAGTGGATTTTCTTGACCAATAAATAAGGTGTATCTAAAATTATATCTTTAACCCAATGTATGAATACCCTCATTCATTCACCCTAAATGACTTTCCTATGATGGTTCAAAATTGTCCTAAATACAATCTGAATCAATGTTTTGTATATTCTAGGAGGGACATCCTGCATTCTTAAACCATTCCTTGGAACAATATTTTCTTGACCATATACTTTTTTCCAAAACTTAGCCAATACTCAAGTGCTTAAATCATCCATCTTCAATTTTATTTTTTCATAATAATTTTTCCCTCACTCGTGAGAAATGATGGGCATTTTCCTAAGGTCGTTTAGGACATATTTAGGTGCAAAACGAGATGAATGGATTTTTTGGCAGGGCAATATATTCTTTACCGGAGACTTTTTATCAAAATTGAGTCAATGTTGAAGTGTATTAATAATCCACCTATAGTATGGTGCCTTCATAACAATTTTATGTTTCTCAGGTAAGAAATTGCAGGCATGTCCCAAGGACACTTGGGCCAGTTTTTCAATACTTATCAATTTTTTCCAATGAGGGCATTTTCTGGCATGGTGCAAAACAATCTAAGTGGTTATTTTGGCATGCCAATATTTTCTTGACAATAGAAATTTTTCCAAAACTGAGCCAATTCTAAAGTTCTTAAATCATCCACCTGCAAGCTTATGTTTTCATAACAATTTAATCCCTCACTGGTAATAAATGGTGGGAATTTTCCTAAAGCCATTTAGGCCATATTTAGGTGCAAAACGTGTTGAGTGGTTTTTTTGGCAAGCCGTTATATTCTTTACCAAAGATGTTTTATCAAAAATGATTCAATGGTGAAGTGCATTAATCATCCACCTACAGTATGGTTCCTTCTTAACAATTTTCCCTCTGTCAGGTTGGAAATTGCAGGCATTTTTCCAAGGCCACTTGGCCTAGTTTTTCAAAACTAATCATTTTTTTCAACCAAGGGAATTTTTTGGCATGGTGCAAAACAAGCCAAGTGGTTTTTCTGGTAGGCCAATATTTTCTTGACCATAGAGTTTTTTCAAAAACCAACCCAATGGTCAAGTGCATAAATCATCCACCTGCAAGCTTATGTTTTCATAATAATTTTATTCCTCACTGCTAAGAAATGGTGGGAATTTTCCTATGGTCATTAATGCCAGATTTAGGTGAAAAATAAGCTGAATGGTAGTTTTGGCAAACCAATATATTATTTACCATAGACTTTCTATCAGAATTGGGTCGATGGTGAAGTGAATTAATGATCTTCCTACACGATGGTGCCTTCATAACAATTTTTTCTCTCACGGGTAGTAAATAGTGGGCATTTTCCCAGGGACAGATGGTCTAGTTTTTCAATACTAATAAAAATTTTCCAACAAGGCCATTTTTTGGCATGGTGAAAAACAAGATGAGTGGTTGTTTTGACAGGCCAATATTTTCTTGACCATAGAATATTTTCCAAAACTTATCCAAATTTGAAGTGTGTAAATCATCCACTTGTAAGATTATGTTTTCATAATAATTTTATCCCTCACTGGTGAGAAATGGTGGGAATTTTCCTAAGGGCCTTTGGGATAGATTTAGGTGCAAAACAACCTGAATGGTTGTTTTGGAAGGACAATATATTCTTTACCAGATAATTTTTATCAAAATTGAGTCAATGGCGAAGTGCATTAATCATCCACATACAAGATAGTTCCTTCATAACAATTTTCTCTCTCAGGTAGGAAATGGCGGGCATTTTCCCAAGGCCACTTGGGCCAGTTTTTCAATACTTTCCAAATTTTTCCAATGGGAAATTTTTTGGCATGGTGCCAAATAGGTTGAGTGGTTGTTTTGGCAGGATAATATTTTCTTAACCTTAGACTTTTTTCCAAAAATGATCCAATGGCCAATTGCATAAATCATCCACCTACAAGCTTATGTTTTCATAATAATTGTATCCCTCACTAGTGAGAAATGGTGGGAATTTTCCTAAGGTCATTCAGGCCAGGTATAGGTATAAAACATGATGAAAGGTTGTTTTGGTAAGCCAATATATTCTTTACCATAGATTGTTTATAAAAATTGAGTAAATGGTGAAGTGAATTAATCATCCACCTACAGGATGGTTCCTTAGTAACAATTCTCTCTCTCTCTCTCGAGTAAGAAATGGTGGGAATTTTTCCAAGGCCACTTGAACTAGATTTTCAATTCTTGTCAAATTTTGCAAATGGGGGCATTTTCCAGCATGGTGTAAAATAGGTTGAGTGGTTGTTTTGACAAGCCAGTATTTTCTTGACCTTATTTTGTTTTCCAAAAATGATCCGATGATAAAGTGTGTAAATCATCTACCTACAAGCTCATGTTTTCATAATAATTTTATCCCTCATTGGTGAGAAATGGCGTGCATTTTCCTAAGGCCATTTAGGCCATGTTTACATGAAAAATAGACTAAAAACATGTTTTGTTAGGTCAATATATTCTTTACGAGAGACTATTTATCAAAATTGATTCAATGGTGAAGTGCATTAATCATCCACTTGTTAGATGGTTCCTTCATAATAATTTTATCTATATTAGGGAGGAAATGGAAGGCATTTTCCCAAGGCCACTGGGGTCAGTTTTTCAATACTATTTTTTTTTTCAAATGGGGGCATTTTGTAGCATGGTGCAAAACAGGTTGATTGGTTTCTTTGGAACGAAATTATCTCCTTGACCATAATTTTTTTTTCAAGAATGAGTCAAAGTTAAAATTTGGAAATCATCCACCTACAACTTATGCTTTCAAAATAATTGGATCCCTCACAGTTGAAAAGTGGTGAGCATTTTCCCATGGCCATTTAGGATAGATTTAGGCTCAAAATAAGATGATTCCTAAATGGATTATTGGGCAGGCCAATATATTATTTCCTAGATATTGTTTATAAAAATTGATTCAATGGTGAAACTCATTAATCGCCCACCTACAGGATGGCGCCGTCATAATAATTTTCTCTCTCTCAAGGAGGAAATGGCAGGAATTTTCCCAAGGTCACTTGGGCTAGTTTTTCAATACTTAACAAATTTTTCGAATGGAAAGTATTTTCTAGCATGGATCAAAATAGGATGATTGGTTTTTTTGGTAGGTCGTTATATTCTTAGCCATAGACGTTTTATCAAGAATGATCCAATGGTCAAGTGCATAAATATTCCCCCTAAAAGTTGGTGCTCTTGGAATTTTTTTGTCGCTCACATGTGAGAAATGGAAAGCATTTTGATAAGGCCATTTAGGCCATTTTTAGATGCAAAACAAGCTGGGTAGTTTTTTTGGCATTACAATATATTCTTGACCAAAGAACATTTTTATAGAACTGAGACTATATTTAGGTGCATTACTCATCCACCTAAAGGATGGTGCTTTCAAAATAATTTTCTCTCTCTCAATGAGGAAATGGCGGTCATTTTCCAATAGCCACTTGAGCCAAATTTTTGATACTTAGGAATTTACTCATCCAAATTTTGTGGTATTTGCAAATATGAAATGAAAATATGAAAATACTAAGAATAATAAAACTCACATTTTCAAATTTGAATCACTCAAACATGCCAAATATTGAACCCTGTATATGAACTTTTGTGAACTAGGGTAGATTTTCAGTATTTTTACACAATAGCACTTTTAGGATAAAATTGAAAATATTGAAGAGTGTAGTAGTGATCAATGTTAAAACATGTCATGTTCAACTTGAATCATTCAATTTGACTATGTAACATTCTTACTAGCACATGAAAAATGTTTTTATTGTTGCGTTAGATTAAATAATGTGAATTTAGTCCTTATATTAAAAAAACGGTAAAACAACATTCAATTCTTTCCTAAGAAAAAATAATATTATATTTCAAGCAGAAATGTAATACATTCTTAAACAATCTCTAAATTGGTCTATCAAAAGACCCCAAGCTTCTTCAGCAGACTGAAAGTCCAAAATAATCAACACATTTGATCTTGGATCAACTACTAACATATAGAACTAGAGTACATATACATATAAATTTCACTTCATGTAACTATCAAAAGGAATTATTGTCTACAGAACTAAATATTGACACGAGATAAAAAAATATTTAGCCTAACCAGCCCAGAGTTAATTTTAGATGGTTTTCCCCATGAAGATGAAGAAAATACCACTTTTGTATGGTTTTTGTTTTTGGAAAGTTCTACTTTATGTTTTCTATAAGTGTATATATGAAAAAGGCATGTTTTGATGATTATACAAGACTAAAATAAGTAGCTTTTAGGAAAGTTTGAAGACAGTACAAAACCATCTTCTCAATATCCAACATTATACAAAATGTATATCATCTTTTCAAACAATCAAATTTCACATATAAAGAAAAATTTCATGGAAAAGAAAAACCATTCATAACATTAAATTAAAATACGAGAACAATTGAATGCAAGAAATAAATAATTCATATATACTAAATGATATAATTCACCATACATATTACACCAAATAACATAAAAAAATTATTAATGAAAGGAAAAATATTTACAAATCCAAATGGGGTACGTCGTTCCTCATCTATAGTCCATAACACTGAGGGACAAGATCCCATTAGTGTGAATCCCATGAAACGTGTACTTGTACACGAGGTTATAGGCTATTATACAAATAGAGAAATCTAAATTTTGGTCCCACTCTCTGTTTACCAAGAGGTTGATTTTGATCACTTGAGCCTAAAGTTGGCTGATATCTATCAAAAAGGTTGGCCATGTATAGAAAACTGCCTCCTTAAGATTCTCATAGCCTTTTATGTTGAACTCTAGAGAATTATTCTTGTTTACAATCCTGGGAGGCATATAATGCATTTCAATTATTTCAAAAGTAACCATGAAAATTTCATCTTAACAAGGAAATTCCATATAAGATTCACCGTGTATAACGTTTCGAGGCCTTATGTGATTGAAAACATTGTAGGAAAGAAGATGAATATTGTGATGATGTATTGGATTGAGCTACAATACTCTGATATATTATGGAAATGCATTGTGTGTTCCATATTCTATAGAGGCATATAGTATAGTAGTCACAAATTCATTGTGACCTTTTGTTGCAAGAAATTGAAAAATTGGTGTTCTTATTGTCATTCGTAAAAATTAAACGACAAAAAACACATTCTCTTTTTTGACTGCTAGTGCCCCACTCTTTAATAGAGCTCACAATAAATAAAACATCAACAATGCCTACAACACAACAAAATATAATTTTATAACATTAGATCCTCTAAGTATATTTTTCATATATGAGCTGAAGAATATATATTAAAAGATGCACATGTATACTCACTATCAATTATTTTAGTGGGTATCAACAAACCTTGTTTTGTGTAAAATACCTCATGTTGATGCAAGTTCATACTTTTAGGAATTTAGTGGCCTCTACCAAAAAAATATACATGATTTTCAAATATTCTTACCCAACAAAATGTTCCACCAATTGAAACATATACTAAATAATCCAATGCTTATATGGGATATGGAATTTTTAATGACTCATCTTCAGACATTCTGAGCATTTTTTCATAATAAATACAGACACACATGTGTTCCTTTATGGTAAAATCAAATGGATTTGTGTTGTGCACCAATATCCCATCCATTTGAACGAATTTATTTCTACCAATATTCATAAAATGACAATTTTTAGTCAGTAGGGGAGTCACATAAGAAACAGATCCCATATGAAACCCTCACTTGATGACTGCAGTTGAGTGTTTTTTATGATTTTCATCTAGCCCACTTGAAGATAATTGTGATTTTATTTCAAAAAGTGAAGGATGGTGCAACATAAGATTGCCACTTTCATCTGCATATGCAATTTAAATAGGAAGAACATCATCCATAATATGTGTCCATGTGTCATTGGTACTAATAGTGTAAATAATTAGACCATAACCAAAAGGATCCAACATTTTAAACTATACATTTCATGTACATGACTCATCTATAACTTTGCAGATAGTGATTTGTTCTAAACCATTTTCTCCTTTAAGAAGAGAAATTGTATCAAATTTTGGAGCCTTTCCCTTAACATATTGTAGAGTTGTACAAACTCAGAGTTGATAAGGTATTTCCCTATCATTAGGTTGTTTCTCAACATCATTACTATTAGATACATCATAGTCACTCCAACAATCAATTTTTGCAAGTCTATATAATTTCAATGACTTTTGTGGATGTAAAGACAATTGTTGCTTCATTTTTTGTCTCTTTTTGTCATTCAACATCCTCTTCAACAAGTATTGAAAATATTCTTCAACAACCTAAGGAGGAAATGACTTGTGTTCTTTATGTGGAAACAGAAAAGGATTTGTATTGAACATGATCAAATTTATAAGAAGTAAAATTCTGCAATCATGACAGGAAGCCAAAATGGCCTACATAAGTTACACATGATCTGTTAATTGGAAAGAAAGAGTGAAAAAATATAGTATTTATAAAGGAAAAATATAAATACTACATAAATTCTAACCTTTGATAAAAACCTTCGATCTCTTTTCTCCTTCCAACCAATATTTTAGATTCGCATACAGATGGTCCAAACTAATTTTTGTAGCAAATAATAAAGGGAAACATTAATTACTCTACATATATAGTATCTGATAAATCATTTTATAGACTAATTAAATACAATAAATGCACAAGGGTGGAAGGTGCGGGAGGGGTTATATTTTTCCCAGGTGGAAATATGATCTATTCTTATGCTTGGGGACTGAGTAAAAAAATGAACAATCAAAATGGATTGTCTTTTGGGACTCTTGGATTGTCATCACTATAACGTACAAAATTCAATAAAGGAGAGATATTGATCTTGGGAGAATCCATAAAATAGTCTTATCCTTCATATCATACTTGGAATGGTATAATTTTATCATATAAAGCGAAAAAACAATCAAATTGGACGAAAATTTTTAGACCTCTTGGAATGAGAGAGTGGTTTTCTCCCTAGGTTTTTCTAGGGTTTAATAGATTTGAATACATGCTTAGTGGTTGTCATTGTATTCCCTATATTTCAACACAAAATCACTTCCATGATATTTGAGCTTGGAATCTCAATGGTGACAATGGGGGGGGAAGGGAGAGAATCCTTCTCCCCTTTCCTTTAGCAAGGTAACCAGTCACTTGGCAATAGTACATCCCATAGGGGATCAACCGACATGGAAGGAAATGGGAAATGATCTTGAACAAATAGGTACAAGATGTTGAATGGAAATGGGTAAGGGAAAATAAGGGGATAATGGAACCTATATGTCGCATCCAAAGGTGGCTCTAGCTTGAGAAACAGGAAAATGCATACCCTAATCAGTCGAAATGCCATGTTTTGAGGTCATCTCAGAATGCCATGAGCATTACAAACAATACATAAGAAATCACACTCTAATAGGAAATGTTTTGGGTATATATCCTATGATGGGAGATCTAATCTGATGGATAGACTCATGGTGGAAACCAAAAATCCAATAAGATTTGCATCTTGGCTCAAATAGTTTCTTCACAGCAACCTTCAGTAATATGGGGGGCCACAACCGAATATTCAAGAATGAACCCTATATTTACAACTCAATGAGACTAATCTTATGAGAATGGGTGGATAAATTTAGCCCATAAAAGGAATAATTTATGTATGTCCCAGTTTGGATTTGACTCTACTCCTTTCCACTAGAGTTCTAGCTACCGAAAACACTAGAAGGAATCAGGAACACATTAGGTAAGTTTTTTAAAATATCTAAACCTACAAAAATAGGTTGCTATACATCTTATCCTCAAATATGTGTCTACCTAGACATTTCCAAATAACTTCCAGGAGAGATATGCCTCTCAAGGCATGACGAATAATGGATCCAAGCCGTAGATTATGAACACATCCCTTTTAGGTATAAAAAATTCCATGTGCATGGGAATCTATTCAGGGATTTCCCCCTGAACACCAGTCCAAAGAATTTTTCTAGTGAAGTAGGAAAAGATAAATATTACTTCATCGAGATTCAATCTGAAAAGAGTGCAACCCATATAAGAGATGGAGGTAATGGAGGAAGATGGTTTGCAATCAAAAACAAATTTGATGATCTTCCACTAGATCCAAAGGAAATTCCCGTGAAAGAAGTTGAGGAACATAACAAAGAATCCCCACTTAATAAAAAATAATAGAGTACGATGGAAAATCCCATGAAACATCAAAATTATGATGTGATGAATATGAATGGCATCCCATGCCCACAGCTCCCAGAAAATATCCTAGATGACACAACCATAGAAGAATGGGTAAATTTAGAGTCAAAATATGATGAAAATGATTTGAAAGGGATCAACCTTGAAAAAATTATGGATGCATGAAAAAAAAGAGATTAATTAGCAGTACCTATTAGACATCTATGAAAGGTGTAAAAAGTGTTTCTCAACTAAAAATCAAGTGAAGCAACACATTCCATGTCAAATTTGGGAGTTTCCCAAGGATTTAGAAAACCAATTAAAAAACCTAGAAAAATGGACAAGAAGAAGGGGTAAAATACAACTAAACAACTCTTAGAATAATTTGGGCACATCTTGGTTAATTTGGGTCAAATGAAAGTGCTAACAAGTACTTACTCTTTTATACCCTCTAATAAGTTATCCCAATGAAGATACAATCATGGTGTTAGGATTATTTATAATCCTCCCTTGACCACCATAATATAAATGTCAGTTTCCTATATTAGGAGTATGCTTCCACTTCATTAGTGTCATGGGGAGATTATTTAGGGCCCACCTAGCACCTGATGTGCTACTTTTCATGAGTTTGGGATATCCAGAGGCCAATCCATATAATTTAGGAACCCACACTAAGTCATGGGAGTCCGACCATTAGTTCACCCTAGTTTGTGTTGAGTTATGCTCCGATGGGAATCAATCAGTTCACTTTAAGTTATCTTAGAGTCATATTTTCATGATTTAAGGAGATTGGGAACCTTTTCTCAATTACCCAAGTCAGTTAAGTAATTGTAAGGTGCTTCAATTGTTCGTTGTTACACTAGTGAGCCTCTAGTGATGATTTTTCTTACATTTAGTGATCTTTGGAGTTCAGTCCAAGTCATGGGATTAGATTCACTCCTAAAGAGGATTTGAATTCCCTTTATTGTAGTATGCATGTATTACATACATATGAATGATTATGAGATTAAGGTTATGCTGTCAAATTTTTTCCTCTTGTTTGAAAAATTTCACCATGATTGTTTGATCATTGTAACACTAAATTTATTATTCCTTATTCAATATTCTTTCACAGTGAGCTTTAATCCATCCTGAAGATCCTGAATCTTTGCTAATTGAACATTTTATTAGAGAAGGTGATCAATCTAACTTCAACCCCTGGGAACTTTCAAAGATGCACCAGAAGCAACTGGGTTCCACATAATTCCTGGTATCTATGCCTTGGTCCCTCTATATTTTATCCAGAGAAGTCTATCCAAGTGTGAGGCACCCTGATAATGTGCACATGTAAAAGTAGAGAGTTATAGAATTGGTTTTCATTTGAATTGAATATTTTTTTTAGGTAATTGAAAAATTCAAAAAAATTGTGTTGCTCATGAAGCTACAAAATGAAGAATTCAGAATCCTTGACACCTAGGATCATCGCACCCTTCAATTATCTTGATTGAAAGGATGACATGCATATTATGTTGGGAAACAAATTTTTGTACAAGGTCACTATATGAAATAACCTCGAACCACAACATCCTTTAGAGAAAGTCGAAATCTGAATAAATTGGATAGATCCTTTGGTTTCCTATGCATTTATATCTCCAAGGAGTTACTCTTCCAATTTGATGGATTAAAAAATCCAAGAGAAGTATCACATAATCTTGAATCATTGTTTGGAAAGAAGGATGAGCTGAGAGGCCATATTCTGTAGAATGAACTTATTTCTCTTCAACCCAGCAATTTCGAAACCATCTAGCAATTATATTCCAAGTTCAAATTTGTGGTCATGTAGTGCAAGCATTGTCTGATTGACAAGAAATATGAGCACTTGGTGCTATACATTCTAAGAAAAATTAGTACAAAATTCTCAGTGTTCATGTCCACCTTTCATTCTGGGATATTGACAACTCAAAACTGGTGAATGCCCTCTCTCTATGCATTCACAGAATCTCTTATTCAAAAACAAGATAAGTTGATACATATGGGATCCCTCAAAGCCTCCAAAAATCAATCTCTCTTGGCTAGTGATACCAATAATGTGCAAGACAAAGAGAAACAGAAAGGAAAGGATAAAAGAAACCTTGATATAAAACCTAAGGAGAAGCAGAATCCTTCAGAAGGATCCTTAGGTTCTAAGAAGGACAAGAATAAAAGTTTTGAAAATTTAAAGTGCTCATACTGCAAGAGAGGGAATCAACCAAATAACCTATGTATGAAGAAAACCATAGACCAAATTTCTAGACTCCTTGAACACAACTCTATTCCCCTTCTTGAAGTTTTAAGGAAGCCTAATCCTAGAAACAAGACTAAAGATAATGAGACATGCCATGCACTAAAGGCATATTTCTCTTAGTCACAAGATTTTCTCAATGATTCTGGAGCCTCCAACCACATGGTTGCATCCAAAGAATCATTCTCTTATTTGGATCTCTCTAGTGGTCCTAGCATACACATGGGAGATGGCTCTCAAATCCTAGTTGTTGGGAAAGGTTCAATTCAATTTGAGCATGGACTGTTAAAAAATGTCCTTTATTCCCTCCCTAGCAACAAATTTGTTTTTTGTATATCAATTGAACCATACAGAGTCACCAAAGAAAGTCATATTTGATCTTGACTTAGTGGAGATATCAAAAATATCTACTGGGAACTTGATAGTGAAAGAAACGACAAATAATTCCTTCAAGGAATATGAATTCTCACATTTTCTTACTCACTCAAATCCAATTTCCCTATTGACTCATGCTAATGATACAAAAAAGTTTTGGAATGAAATATTTTGCCATCTTAATTTCAAATATCTCTAGAAGCTACACAATGAAGAGATGGGTAAGGGATTGCCTCTGATTAATTCCTATCAAGGTGTCTGTAATGGATTCTTGGTAGGTAAGTATCTAGAGTGAAGGTATGACATTGGGAAGGAAAGAAGAGCGACCTCTACACTTGACTTCATTCATAGTGATGTCTCCAAACAAATTCCTACAACATCCATGAATGGATCCATATACTTTCTAGCCTTCGTTGATGACTACTCATGGTATTGTAGTTGAGAGTTCCTCACAAGGTATGGTGTACTTGAGAGGAATAATAGATCCTTGAGAGAGATTGATACCTTCCTTCTTGAAGAAAGATATCTTCCATCATATATGTGGGCTCAAGAAGTGAATTTTGCTTCATACATACATAATAGAGTGCCTCACAAGTAAGTGGTTGGGGTCACTCCATTCAAAGAAATGATGGGACATAAGACCAATATCTCACATATGATGGTTTTTGGCTCCAAATAACGGGAAAAAATTCCATCTGACAAGAGGAAATCCTTCCAACCTCAAAGTAGTGAATGCATTATGTTGGGATATGAAGATGATGCAAAACTTTACAAACTGATGGAGATTGCAACCAGAATATGCTTCATAGAGCAGAGTGTCCAATTAAATGAAGATAATTTGCATGATCTACATCTAGTCGAAGAGGAAGGTATAAATACTCAAACAATTCCATTTGCATATGATGATGTCTCTACTAATGTTTCATATTCAGAGTCTGGATATGATGATAAAGAAGATCAAGACATATATATTGAGAATGAATATCAAGAAGATATAGATCCAGATCCAGATCCTGCTCCCAATCCAAGGCCTAAATGGGCCCAAAAAATCATTGAATATGTTGGGAATAGAGCTAGGGATCCATCAAACAAAAGAAGAACCATATCTCAATTTCAGGATGAAAACCTTGTGCTCTTCCATACATATCCACTTCTCATAGACAGGTGCTTCATGATGTTGGGGTCTAATCCACAGTCCTATAAGGAAGCCTTCCATGATATAATATGGCAGGAATTCATGGATAATGAATATGATTCACTACAGGGAAACAAGATCTCGGAGCTTGTCTTCTTGCCTCCTAAGAGAAAGCTAGTTTAGTGCAAATGGATATACAAAACCAAACTAGAAGTAGATGGATCTGCTATCAAGTACATGGCTTGGTTAGTTGCAAAAGGGTATTCACAAGTTCATGTGATGGAATACAATGAAATATTCACCCCTACTACAAGAATACACTCCATAAGGCTGGTTTTTTCCATTGCAGCTTCAAAGAAGTGGGAGGTAAATCATATGGATGTGAAGAGTGCCTTCCTCCATGGTGACTTGGAAGAAGACATATACATGACACAATCTAAGGGGCACATTGAAGATTCCTCCTTGGTTTTTAAACTAAGAAAATATTTGTATGGGATCAAGCAATCCGTAAGGGCATGGTATGCCAATATGGATTCCTTAGTACTATCACAAAAGTTCAAAAGGTGCATATCTGACTGCAATGTCTACATGCAAAAGAAGGGAGGTTGATTACTATTGATTGTATTGTTTGTAAATGAATTTCTCATTACTAGTGTTTCAGATGTTAGATTGAGGCATATCAAGTCAGATTTGATCAAGGCATTCTCCATGACATATCTAGGGCTGATAAGGCAGTTTATTGGCCTTGAAGTGAATAAAAAATCTTCTAGGATCATGATTACTCAGTGTAGATACATAGAATATTTGGTCAAAATATTCCATGTGACTGATTGCGAATCATCATATTTCCCTTCTTATCTGGAATCATATTTGAAGAAGGTGGTGCTACACCCCTGGTTGGTAGTAATCTTTATAGAAAACTCATTGATAGATTATTGTACCTTACTCATTCAACACCAGACTTGTCATATGTTGTGAGTGTTTCTACTAGGTTCATACAAGATCCACATGAGATGCATTGGAAGGAAGCAAAGCACATATTGCAATATGTGCAGGGTACTAGAGAATTTAGGATTCACTATTTTGTTGGTGCTCAACTAGATTTGGTTGGTTTTACTGATTCATACTGGGATAGTGACAGCACTGACATAAAATATACTTCAGGATTTATGTTCATGGTGGGATCTAGACCAATCTATTGGTCAAGCAAGAATCAAGCATCTCTTTCTCTCTCTTTAGCTGAAGCAGAGTATCGGGGGGCTGTGAATGCATATATTCAGGAAGTTTGGATACATGGGATTCTGAAAGAGTTTGGCATTCACACTTATCCTTCAGTAGACATATTCTATGATAATCAAAGTTCAATTAAAATTTCAGTGATCCTTTACATAAGCAGTGGACCAAACACATTGAATTCCACATGCACTACATCTAGGAACTAGTGCATAGTAAGGCTATCATTTTGCATTACTACCCTAAAGGGGAGCAAGTTGCAGATGTATTCACATAATATTTCACTAAAAGGATATTTTTGTATCTCATTTCTCTTCTTGGTGTGAAAGTTTGATTCATTTTTGTTCCTGGTTTCAATGTTCATTTTGAGCGAGGGGGTTCCCATGAGGTTTTCCCCATTTGCTAGGTTTATTGAGTAGATACTTTTTTGCATTATATTGTATGTGTGACCTCTAGTATTTGTTTCCAAGGCCTAGGTTGTCCAAGTTTAGATTAAGGGGGGGTGTTAGGATTATTTGTAATCCTCCCTTGACCACCATAGTCTAAATGTCATTTTCCTAGATTAGAAGTATGTTGCCACTTCATTAGTGCAATGGGGAATTTAATTGGGGCCCACCTACCACCTCATGTGCTAGTTTGGATGATTTTAGGAGGTCTAGAGGCCAGTCACTATAATTTAGGAACATGCATTGAGTCATGGGAGTCCCACCATCAGTTCACCCTAGTTTTTGTTGAGTTATGCTCTGAAGGGCATCAACTAGTTCACTTTTCATTATCCTATCACTAGCTTTGCATGATTTAAGGATAGTGTGTGCCTTTTCTCACCTAAATAGGTCATTTAACTGATTTTAAGGTGTTTCAGTTGTCCTTAGTTACACTAGTGAGCCTCAAGTGGTGATTTTTCTATAGTTAGTGATCTGTAGGGCCAGTCGAAGTCATGGGATTTGAATCACTCCTAGAGGATTCGAGTTCCCTTTATTGTATTATGGATGTATTACATATAGATGGATGATTATGAGATTAAGGTTATTCTGTCAAATTTTTTCCTCTTTCTGATTAATTTCACCATGGTTGTTTGATCATTGTAACACTAAATTTCTTCCTCCTTCTTCAATCTTCTTTCATAGTGAGGTTCAATCCATCCTAAATCTCCTAAATTTTTTCTAATTGAGCACCTAGAATATAAGACGCATCAACGGTAGGAGAAAATAAAGATACCTACGTAAGATGATTAGAGAGGAAATTCTGGACATCCTTCTCTTACAAGAGACCAAATGCATGGAGGATAATGCTGATCGAATTCTTCATTGGAGCTAGAGAAACAATGAAATCAGAGCCACGGATGCCGATGACAATTCAGGTGAATTAGCCATTCTATGGAACCCAAATCCATTGAAACAAACTCCGCTATTTCCAACCATTGGTCCCTATAGATAAGCTTTTGAACCTTAGAGAAAGTAGTAAGTGGCACTATCACAAATGTTTACAGGCCTTAGCCCCTCAATGACAAGTTATCCTTCTTGCAGGGGTTGCAACACCTAAAGGAAGTCTTCATGAAGGGGGTGGATACTTGGAGGATACTTCAACATCATCGTCTCCATAGAGGAAAATATGGGAGGGATACGACAACTAGAGTAGTATAGTGAAGATTTCTCAACCCTCATAGCTGATCTCCAGCTCATCGATCTAACTTCCATGAATGACATCATCACCTAGACCAATTGTCTCTCAGGTTCAAATGATGTCGCTTGCATACTTGATATATTTTTAATAAATGAATCCCTCTTTGTGTATCTATGGAAGCACTTGAAGCTAAAAATTTCCCTTTTACAAGTTCAGATCATTGGAATATAAGCATGTCGATGGACATAGGGGGGAAAATTCTAAATAAACCTTTCATATTTGAGATGTTTTGGCTTACAAACAAAGAATTCCATGATAACTATCAGCAATGGTGGGAATATTTGTCCCTTCATAGGGGTTCTCTCATGTATCACCTTCAACAAAAGATCAAAATATTTAAGAATCACCTTAAGTACTAGAATAAAAATATATTTGAGAATATTTTTCAAGCCCAAGGAAGTCTAGATAATCAAATGAATAAAATCCAATTGGACATAATATCTCAAGGATGCACTTCCATCTTAGAGGAAATGAAACACTTGGTCAATCAACTACTGGTTGAACATGGTATGCAAGAAGAAATTTTCTATAAGAAAAAGTCCAGAGTTTAGTGGCTTAAAAAGGAGAGAGGAATACTAAATTCTTCCACCAATCAACCATCTAGTGAAGACACACTAATAGGATCACCAAAATCTGGAATGCTCAAGGGGACCTTGTTACCTCCTGTAAAGACATTGAAAAGGAATTGATAAATTTATACCAAGACCTAATAGTGGAACCAAACACTGATATACAACATACCATATGAAAAATCACTCCACATATTCCCAGCATTATCACTAAGGATCAAAACGATATCTTAATGAGGTGGATCTCCAAAGAGGAAGTTGACCACACCATGAAAGAGATGGCAGTTGGGAAGCCCCTGGACCAGATGGTTTTATGACATATTTCTTTCACCATTACTACTCTCTTGTTAGGTAATAAGTTTGGCGACTGGTTGAAGACTCTAGAAATGAACAAGACATCATGTCCTCCCTCAAGGCCACCTTCATCACATTTAGATAGAGGAAAAAGGTAATGAACCCAAAAATTTATACCCATAGCCCTCTGTAATGTCATTTAAAAACTAATCACCAAGGTCATAACCCTCTATTTGAAACCCCTTCTCCTGGTTCTCTTTTCACCTAAGCAGATAGGCTACGTTGAAGGAAGGAAAATCATGGATAGTGTCATTTTGGCTCATGAGGTGTGTGTTAGCACAATTTTTGTTTTACACAATTGAGAGGAGATTAAGGTAAGGAAATAGGCTTATATTTTAAATTTTGGTTGATATGACTATAAAACTAACAGATTGGGTGCTTAAATGGAAGACCAAGTTTTCCATGGAACCACATGCTAGAGTAAAAAGTGACTTAGGTCATCGAGTGAACCGCCTTTAACACCTTATGGATGAATTGACAGTCTAGATCAGAAATGCGATGAGGTCAACGACTGTCATGGAATATTCTGGTTGAAGGTGCTCAGTTTATAACATGGGAAAATATTGGTGAAATGACCGTTGGGGAATATTAAATTTTGGATATGATCAACGATGCGTGATCAGAGGGGAAAGATATCAAAGTTTGGGGTGCATTCCGTGCTCTCAACATGCAAGGAGGATAGAACATGCAAGAAGTAGTGGAATGTTTACCACCTGCCACATGTTGAGAAGAGAATAATTTTGTTAGATGAAAAGTGGTCAGGAAAAATTACCTCCCACGATCCCGAAACCACCTTTGGGAATATTATAAAAAGGGAAAGTCATATGGAGATGCAATCAAAGGAAAACATGCCTTCACGTTTGAAAACCTAGCCAGATTCAGTTTTTCTATCCATCATTTTCTAGGTAGGCCACGCATCTTAATCCTCCAATATATTTTTAAAAATGGAAGGAGAAGGTGAAGTTGAACTGTGGGTCAGAGAGTTCAATAAACTAGAGTAATTTTTTAATACATAGACAGAGATGTTTTTGACACAATGCTATCTTTTTGTTTGGTGCATGAGTTAAAATATAAACTAAAAACCTTAGAAACACAAGGGGTCGGCTTAAATGGAATCCATAGGTCCCATTTTCATTATTTTTGTCCATACCAAACCCTCAACTTTCCATATTTCATTGCATGATGTGTGTCCAACTACTCTCAGTATGAACGAGTTGTAATGGACTCAAAAAAATATAAAATCATTTTCCCCATTAATTCACTACTTGTTAAGGATGCATTAGAGGTGTTGTAATCATTTACCAAAAACTTGGAATATTTTGTTAAGGAAAATGTAATTGAACTATATAGGCATGTTGCAACAGAAGAGAAGCAATCATTTTGTCTAAAAGTATTAAACCTGAAATTTCTATTTATAATGAGCCTTTTCCTCTTGATATTGACCTATTTAGTGAGGAGTCCCAAAGGGTCCTTTCCCTGTTGACTGAGTTTTTAGGGTTGGATAGTGATAGGTTTGTCCTTGAGGTCTTATTGAGTCTATTATTTAGATTGAGTATGCATCAACTTAAGTCTGAGTCCAGTTAGTAATATTTCCTTAAATTTGATGAATTCCTAGTTGAGAATATTCATTCGCGATTAGTGAATTTCTACATGACCAGACATTTCATATTCCAGTCTTATTTGGTCAAGATGTTCTTGTTCTTCAATGAGGAAAATTTTTAGTTTCCAAAAATAGTCTTGTCACATCCCCAACCCTTACTCAGCGAAGAGGACGTAACATCATCTAACAACCCGGGAAAACTAAGCCCCATGAACATAATATAAAAGTTGCTTGAAAATAAAACATTCATAAGTTTAAACAGATGCATAATTAAATGTACATGATATATACAACAGAAGAAAATCATTCATTCAACACATTCATGCATTCAACATGTTCATGATAATTTCATAATAATTCATAAGAAAATACAGTCGCAGAACTTAAAACACAAGAATACTTATCTTTGAAAGAAGCTCGTCCCGCAACCAGATATGCTGCTGCAATGTCCCACCCAACCATAGGCCAGTGCGCTCTTTAGTCCCTCAGTAGCACTGCCACCCCCGAGCTAGGCATTATTTTCCATAAGGAATAAGGAACACTAGCAGACTTTCCCCATAGGAAAGGATACAATAAAATTCAGTCAAGCCAACACAGTTGGGTTTATCAGACTTATGAAGGTAGTGGTTTACACTTATACAAATTCAGATGAGACACAACCAATCCAACAGATGGGTTTATCAGGCTACCAGCCAAGCCATCCTTCCAGTTGGGTTTATCAGGCTGTCAAGGAGGTGGAAAGAATGACTTGCTAAGCTAGTGAGCTCAACCCCAGAGCTATGAACACCCACATCGCATCTATCCTGATTTCTAAACAATTGCACACCAAACACAAGGAAGAATTCCCTTATCTGCTGCACAGTCCCTCAGTCCATGCCTTCCCTTCTAGTGCTATTCAGGACATGCAAATAAGAAAACCATCCTTCTAGATTGGTCTGTGGCGTTCTTTCACACACTAGGTTTATCAAGCAAGTCTAGACTTTGTTTCCATTCCTTCAATCAATTCAAATGCCAAATGTGGATGCACACACAGGGATCTCAGTCCTAGGATTTATCAAAATGTAGCAGATGCCAGGGATTACATACACACATAGAAATTTAGGAATTTTTGAACATTGTCGGTGCCAGAACGACTACTGTAAAAATAATTACCAAAAAGAAAAACGTTTCTGGTCTTTCAGCTCAAAGACCCAAAATCAGATTCAGGGAAATTGTATTCAAGAAAACAAATAGCAGATAGGGGAAAATGTGAGAGAGAACAAAAATTTCCGAACAGGGAAAAATCATAGCACAAAAACCAAAACGTGAAAGGAACCAGCTTGCCGGACAGGGGAACATTTCAAAGAGGTTCAGACTCAGAATCGGTTTTGCTTGTTGGCCCTTGCATGTATGCTAAATTAGGTTTCCAAAAACATTTTGTTTAATCCAATTCATGAGGGAAGGTGAAACATTGCCACATGAGCGAAAGGTGGTCGTTTTTGGTGATTTCTTTCCCAATAAATTCAAAAAACGTTTTTCTAGAATTGGTGCTCTTCCCTATTTGAATTTCTTCCCACTCTTCCAATCCCTGACTCTCTCATCCTTAGGAAAAATCATGCCCCCATCTCATTTAGTTGCGTTGACATAGTCGGTTGTGGGTTTTAATTAAAATTGCAATTTTAACATAATTTTTAGTTGTTAATGTTCATCTAGCATAAAAAAAAAGTACCATCGGCCACACCTTAATTTCTGAAACATAAATACTAAATCGATGGTGGGTCTTTTTCCTAGCTTCACACCATGATTATTTACATCATTTATTTAAATTCAACGGGGTCAAAACTAGGGTGTTATAAGTGTGTACTTCTTATATCGGGAATAATACTTTTAATTATATGAACCTCATTATGTCAGAAGTGTACATAGTGATGTTTTAGGATAAGCTACCCAGAGTGCTGCCAGAGATGGAAGAAGTTCTACAATTCATCCCTGACATAAGAGATGGAGACTAGTTCCTTATAAAGGAACACACTATCCTAGGGTATATGGTGTTGTTCATGAGCCATACATCTTGCCAACATTTCTAAGACCCATAATTTTTTCCATGGAATTTATCACACAAAATATCATTGTGGAGAATTAGTGTTAGAATAATCAACCCATAGTTAGCTACCTTAGACATTAATTAATCCATTTTTGTCTTATTTTCCTAGTTTGCATGTTCCATCTTATGCAAGTTGTCATCTACACATCCATAGTGGTCAAACTTGCTAATTTTGACTCATGGAGTGCTTGGGAAACCTCCTAGAATAAAATGTACTTTATTCTTGGCCTCCTAAGTTCCCTTATGCTTTTTCTGCTTTATTGCCTGCTTTTTTAGTGCTTTAAGGCAATTGGGAAAGTTTGACTAGGTGAGGTTAACTAGTTGTTTGTCCTCCACACCCTCCACTCTTTTCTCCTATGAAAAGCATGTATGAGTTGTCCTTACATTACCTTTTAGCTTGCCTAAGTGATTTTTCCAATTCGTGAGCTCCTTGACAGTTTTGGAAACTCCTTTATGCACCTATGGGGGATTTGCTTAATTTTAGTAAGTCTGCTTTTGACTAGATTCGAATTTCCTCCTCATGCATTCAAATACCTTATGTAATTATTTATTGTGGTAGACTATGATGTTACAGGGTTGGCTATTGTACACTGATTCAATACAGTTTAGTGTTCAGTTCCATATTCAGTCTCTTTTGTGAGTGATTTTGCATGTACAATTGATAATTGTTGTGGGTGTAATTGTTCTATCACTGGGTTCAATTTCCACATGGTATAAAATCCTTTTTAGATCAATTTATCTCCTTCCAATTTGTTTTGCAGGCTTGACATCAGTGACTGGGAGCCTTCTACTGATAGCCAGGACAATTTCTGAGCTATGGATCAATCTCTGAAGATCATCTTGACTCCCTTCAAATTATTTGAATGGAAAGCAGAGATGGAGATACTGTTGAGAGTGAAATCCCTCTACAGAGTGACTATGGCAACAGAAGCAGAGCCCAATGCAGCTGCAGGGAAGATAAAATGGCACAACATGAGGGATGAGGCCTATGGTCTCTTGTGTCTGAGTATTTCCAGAGACCTCCTTTTCCATCTTGACGGATTGACATCACCGAATGAAGTATGGGAGAATCTTGTTGACCTTTTTGGAAAGATAGATGAGATGAGGGGACATCAAATCGAAAATGAACTGATCTTCCTGAGTCCAAATAGCTTTGAATCCCTGCAACTCTATTTCTCCAAGTTCAAAGAACTTGTTTTGTAGCTAAAACAATGTGGGATCGAAAAGAAGGATGATCAGCTAGTCTTGGCCATACTCTCAAAGCTTGGCCCTAACTATTCAGTGTTTGTTTCGACCTTCTATGCCACAAAGTTGACAGCTCGAACCTGGAAGATGCCTAGTCTTGCAGATTTCATGGAATCTCTCACACAAGAACAAGATAAGTTGGTGATGATGGGCACCATTAAACCATCCAAAGACCAAGCTTTGGTTGCTGGATATTCGAGGGTGGATTCAAAAAGCAAAAATAAATCTAAAAAGCCACCTGAGCAAAAGAGAGACAAGAACAACTCTCCGGAGGAGCCTCAAGGTTCCAAGAAGAACTACCAGAAGAAGAAAAACAAAGGAGAAATGAGCAAGTGCGCATATTGCAGTAAGGGCAATCATTCTTAGAGCTCCTGCATGAAGAAGCAAATAGACATGCTGACCCAACTCTTGGAGAAGAATGGCATCTCCCTTCCAGACGGCTCAAAGAAGAGGGAAGGAGGATCAAGTTCAGAAGACAAAGAGAGAGTTCATGCATTGGTTGATGGCACATCAAGCTCACCTAGTTTCATCATTGATTCTGGAGCTTCAAGACAAATGGTTTCAACCAAGGAGGCATTCAACTCACTTGACATGTCAAAAGTTCCACCAATAGTACTGGGAGATGACTCTCTCACTGAAAGTTTGGGCAAAGGGAGGATTGATCTTGATCATGGTCAGTTCAGCAATGTGTTGTATGTTCTTAGTCTTGCCTCCAACCTCTTATCAATGTATCAGATGACCCACACTGGGTCTCCAAAGAAGGTCATATTCTCCCCTGATGAAGTTGAGATCACAGAGATCTCAAGTGGTAAAGTCATTGCAAAAGGAGTTGCAAATCATACTTCGAAGGTATACATGTTCTCACACTTCCTACCCTACTCAAACTCCTCTGCTCTTCTGATTCATGCTAATGAGGCAAGCAAGCTTTGGCATGAAATATTTGGCCATCTAAATTACAAGTATCTTTCAGATCTTAGTGAAAAATAAATGGCCATAGGGTTACCCAAGATAAAATTTTCCAAAGGATTCTGCCAAGGTTGCATCCTAGGAAAACACCCAGAGCATAAATTTGAGAGAGCTAGTCATGAGAGAACCTCTGCACTCCTCGAGTTGATCCACAGTGATGTTGCTGGCCCATTCCCTCATATGTCCATGAGTCAGGCCAAATATGCATTGACTTTCATAGATGAATTTTCTAGGTATTGCTGGGTTTACTTCCTGAAACACAAGTCTAAAGTTTTTGGCCTCTTCAAAGTCTTTAAGGCTTTGGTTGAAAACTAGTCTGGGAGGAAACTCAAAGTCCTCAGATCTAACAATGGTGGTGAGTATGTCAAGTCTGAGTTTATTAAATATTGTGCAGATGCAGGTATTCAGATGCAGCATTCTATCCCTTACACACCACAGCAGAATGGTGTTGCTGAGAGGAAGAACAGATCACTAAAGGAGATGGCAACATGCATGATGGAGGCTAAGACTTTTCCACCAAAGTACTAGGCCGAAGCTATAAAATTTGCAGCCTATATATAGAATAGGGTGCCTCATAAACAACTTTATGGTATGACTCCTTTCGAAGCATGGAGTGGGCACAAGCCAGATGTGACCCATTTCAAGATTTTTGGCTCAAGGGCTTGGGCTAGAATTCCAACAGAAAAGAGAAAGGCTTTGCAGCCCCAAATCCAAGAGCATCTATTTGTTGGGTACTCTAAAGATTCAAAATGGTACAAGCTGATCATTTTGAGCACAAACAAATCCTTCATTGAAAGGTGTGTTTAGTTTCAAGAAGAACCCCTAGCAGCAGTGGAAGTTGGAGAAGCCTCTTCACCACCAGAACCTCTGAATGTAAGTGAAGATATTGTTGAACATGCTGATTCTGATATGTCTAATAGTGATGAATTTATTGTATATCCTAACATCCCTGCAAGGCCAAAATTGGAAGCCAATACCATTCATGCAACAGGAGAGCTAGCTGGAAATCCTAAAGACCCTAGGAGGACTAGATCTCAATTTGAGAGTGCTTTGTGCATGAAGGATCCTATGTTTGCTGAGAAATGCTCTATGATGGTGGAATCAGATCCTAGGACATATGAATATGAAACAGGAGATCCAATATGGAAAGCATCCATGAAGGAAGAGTTCAACTCACTCCAGAAGAGCAACACTTGGGAGTTGGTTGATATTCCCCCAGGGAGGAAGCTAGTTCAGTGTAAGTGGGTGTACAAGACCAAATTTGCTGCTGATGGTTCACCTCTGAAGTACAAGGCAATATTTTTATCCAAGGGCTACTCACAGGTTCATGGCATAGATTACAATGAGACCTTTGCACCACTGGCAAAGATGGACTCCATCAGGCTAGCCTTAGCCATTGCAACTTCAAAGCAATGGGAGGTACATCACATGGATGTAAAGTGTGCCTTCCTGAATGGAGATCTCACTGAAGATATATACATGCAGCATCCTCAAGGATTTTCTACTAACCTATCTCTTGTGTGTAGGCTAAGGAAGTCATTGTATGGGCTAAAGCAAGCCCCCAGGGCTTGGTATTCCAAGATTGATGGCTTCTTGCTATCACTGAATTTTGTTCGATACAAATCAGATCCAAATGTGTATTTTAAGTTAATTAATAGTTCATTAATTATCATTGTGTTATATGTTGATGACCTTCTCATTACAGGAAGCTCAAAGGATGATATTGCTTCCTTGAAGGGTACAATGAACCAAGCCTTCTCCATGACAGATTTGGGGCTCTTTAGCCAATTCTTGGGGCTTGAGATTGCTCAAACCAAAGCTGGAATCAAGGTGCACCAGTCCAAGTATGCCTTGGATTTTCTGAACAAATTCAGAATGAAGGATTGCAAGCCAAGCAAAACTCCTTTCCTTTCAGGAGTGAAGCTTGAAGAAGCTGATTCTTCACCTATGGTAAACAATACATTGTATAGGCAATTGATTGGATGTTTGTTGTATCTTACACATACTAGACCTGATATTTATTATGTAGTAAGTGTGGCTTCTAGATACATGGATCAGCCTCATGAGATCCATTGAAAAGCATCCAAAAGGATCCTTAACTTTGTTCAGGGAACAAGGACACATGGGATCTTCTATAAAGCTAAATCTAATCTTGATTTGATTGGGTTTACTGACAGTGATTGGGTAGGTGATAGCACAAAAAGAAATTCCACATCAGGATATGTGTTCATGCTTGTAGAAGGGCCTTTCAGCTGGTCAAGCAAGAAACAGAGTGCCATTGCACTCTCATATACACTAGCAGAGTACAGAGGAGTTGTAAATGCAACAACTCAATGTTTATGGTTGCAGGGGTTACTTGGAGAGTGTGGCTTCGAATCAGAATACTCAAATACTATCTACTATGATAACCAGAGTACCATTTGAATCTGTAATGATCCATTTCAGAAGTAGAGAAACAAACACATTGAGATCCATATGCACTACATCAGAGAGCTTGTGCATGATGGCACCATTCACTTACTCTTCTGTTCATCTTCAAAACAAGTAGCTGATATCTTCACTAAAGAATTTTGTGAGAAGACCTTCAGAAATCTCAAATCACTACTGGGGATTTATGATCATGCTATGAAGCATGAGTGAAGACAAGATTTCCAAATTTTGTTTTACAGTCCATGTTTAAGGGAGGATTTTCCCACTAGGTTTTTGCCTCTTTCCTTGGTTAAATGGACATGCAGTATGTAAAGGGTGACTAAGCCTTGTTTCTAGGCCCTATAATTTTCTGATATATTACTCATAATTCAAGCTTAAGGGGGGGGTGTTAGAATAATAAACCCATAGTTAGCTACCTTAGACATCAATTAATCCATTTTTGTCTTATTTGCCTAGTTTCCATGTTCCACCTTATGCAAGTTGTCATCTACACATCCATAGTGGTAAAACTTGCTAATTTTGACTCATGGAGCACTTGGGAAACCTCTTGGAATCAAATCTACTTTATTCCTGGCCTCCTAAGCGCCCTTCTGCTTTTTTTGCTTTATTGCCTGCTTTTTCAGTGCTTTAAGGCAATTGGGAAAGTTTGACTAGGTGAGGTTAACTAGTTTTTTGTCCTCCACATCCTCCACTCTTTTCTCCTATGAAAAGCATGTATGACTTGTCCTTCCATTACCTTTTAGCTTTCCTAAGTGCTTTTTCCAATTCGTGAGCTCCTTGACATTTTTGGAAACTGCTTTATGCACCTATGGGGGATTTGCTTAATTTTAGTAAGCCTGCTTTTGACTAGATTTGAATTGCCTCCTCATGCATTTGAATACCTTATGTAATTATTTATTGTGGCATCCTATGATGTTACAGGGTTGGCTATTGTACACTGATTCAATACAGTTTAGTGTTCAGCTCCATATTCAGTCTCTTTTGTGATTGAGTTTGCATGTACAATTGATAATTGTTGTGAGTGTAATTGTTCTATCACTGGGTTCAATTTACACAATTAGCACTTTTTGAATTTCAGAAATGATTCAGAGATCAAATTTTCTCTAAAGATAGGACCTTTTATTGTGAAAAATAAACTTGTACTCCCAGTAATTGAGGGATTGCTCCAAGATATGAATTTTATGAAAGCGACAAAAATCAACTATGATCCGCAGCATATCATATCACAAAGGATTAAAAAAAAAAGCATTTTATCATCAAGAGATAGAGGGGTTCGCTCAAAGAGATAATTTAATGGAATATCAACCAAATCTAGAGAGTTCAGAGAGCTTACAGGAAAATGCATATGCCACAATGAAATTAGTTGCTATGATTATACCAACTCCTAGTAAAGCTGAGATTACTAGTAAGAGAATTTTTTCAAAAAAAATTGAGATTGAGGATGAAGACCAAGAAACATAGAAAAGAACAAGGGTGGATTCAGATAGAGAAATGGTTAAAGTTGTATACAAGAAGATGAAAGAAAATAGTCAAGGCCCATTTGTTAAAGAACAAGAATATAGTTTTACAGAGGTACAAGAGAGCGGTTCCAGTGATAGGTACAAGTCAAGAAATGACTTGTATACTAGATATGGTCAAGATAAAATGTTTTCTTCATAAAAATATTTGAATCTTTTTCCTAAGGTAAGGGATATTTCAGGAAAAGAAATTTCACTCGTCACTGTAAAGGATCATGTGAAAAATACCTTAAACTTAGTAGTGACTACTCAGGACAGAGTTTCAGAAATTAGACTCAATTTACAGAAAATTCTAGTTCCAGGAAAAATCCATTTACATAAGCAGACTGGAGAAGTGATTTATATTGACTTATTGAAAGTCACATTAAATGTTTCTAACTTGAAATCTATAGTATTAAGGTTAGAGAACTAACTGAAGTAGGAAAAAAATGAGAATAAGACATATCAAAAATAGATTAAGAACTTCAAGGTGATCATTTAGCTATGGATAATGAACCATACAAGGGAAAAGCTACAAAGAATATCTTAGCTGAAAAAGAAAACACTATCCAACTACTAAAGAAGAAACTGGAAATTCCAGCTACGTAGTTGATTCATGCATTTGAATTGACAATTTTGGCGAAAGAAAAAGAATCATTGGCCCAAGAGTTAAATGACAAAAAATCTAAATTATTGAAATTTTCTTAAGAGAAGAATGAATGGGAAAAGGAAATATCTTTCCTTATAGATAAAATTGATGTCTTAAATGAAAATATAATAATTTTGGAAAAAGAGAGAGAAGAGAAGGAAAAGAAAGGACAGGTGGAAACAGGTGAGCCAGGTACAAAAACTATAATTCAAGATATGTCATGGGTTAGATTGAGAAATGAGGAGATAAAAGGATTAAAATCATAAAATAAAAAATTGGTTGAAGTAGTTAAAAAGAAGGAAGAGGAAAAGATAATTTTTGAGAATAAGAATAAGGAGCTACTTGAGGAAAATGAAAAACTGGCAGAAAATGTTTCAGGGTTGTTGCTAGTGCAACAGGACACACATCTTATTTGGGATATGATTATCACCAAGGCTGAAAAAATGAGGCCTTATTTGAATTCCATTAAAGATAAATAAGTGGTAATCAATATAGAAAGGAAGATTTATAAATTCATGAAGGAGACCATGCATAAAAAATCAGCTGAAACAACTCAGAATACTATAAATTTTCTCAATACTTTGTCTAAAGAAGAAGAAACCTGTGGGCATCATGGACATAATTACAGTGATAACTTGGGAAATAAAAATTGTTGGAAAACATCATCACATTGAAAGTTTCCAAGCAAAAGCTAGCCATATGTTACAGCAGGTAAATTCTTTCAAAGAGTTGTTCACAGAGCTATTTCATAAAGGACTCCCTTCTTTTTTAAATGAATATGGTAAATCAATATCTCAATATGAATATAAGGATTTATTTGTTAAGGATACGTTGTATCATAGAAAATTTGAAGATATTACTCGGTCTCTGACTGGGAAAGTTATAATTGACAAGCTAGCCGTGGATTTTGAAATAATGGATTCATTCAAAATAATAGGTTACAAGTTATCTCATTTTTCTTATGTAGATCACGTGGATCTAAGAGTGTTGGCCAAAGAAATGAAAAATCATTAAGTGCCTTCTATAGATCAATGTAAAACCATTGAAAATTTTGGGAAAATTAAGTATAGGTCGCATCAATGAAGGGAGTCATCCAAAGGATCTAGTTAAAGATATATCAATATCCACTTTAATGAGGAGTTAACAATTTTTATCACTTAGGGATTTTTAGTTTGTTAAGTTATATGAAACATGTAATAAGGTAGTTATAAGAATCCTATTTTTAGAATATATGTATTTCAGTATCAACTCGAGTATCTTTTTGATGTATAAAATAATGTCTTGCAATGTAATTAGGGTTGGAATCCCTGAGAGTGAGATTCATTTTTGTAACTGAGCATTTTCAAGTTAATGAAATTTGCAGAGCCAAGCAAGGATTTTTTGTAACAGACATTCTCATGTTATTGTTTTACAGTCTGTATTTCCATTCCTCATGTGAATTTGTTTCCTGTTATCTTTTTCCATTGTGTTATATTTTCATTCTTGAATAAATTTGTATTGGATCGGAATTCATAATCATATGATATGGTTCTTAGTATTCAATTATTCACAAGAAAATATCCCCTAAAGTTAATATTTGATTCATCTTTTGGTGCCCATATTAATGGTTTGTCCATCTTTCTTCTTTACCACCAAAGAATCAAAAACTTGACTGTAAAAGAGTAACTATCCCGCCTCTATGAAGAAATCTTGTTGTAAGAGCCTCATTATCTATAACAACTTATGATTTTGTCTCCATTCCCAATGGTATCCTCTTGTTTCAACCATTATCATTAATTTTAGTTCATATAGAATTATATCTGACCATTGTATTCATTTGTTGAGACAACCCTCTCTGGTAGGAAAGAAGCCATCTTTCCTCCTAAAGGTTGATTGGAAAGGTTACCTTGGAACTATCCTTCCACAACCAAAGGATAAATTCTAAGTGAAAAAGGCTGATTCGATCTCCCAGAACCATGCACACTCCAGGTATGCTTATCAAACTTGATTTCTCCAAATATTTTGATAAATTAAGCTGGAAGTATATTTATGAAGTTGTGAAATATTTTTGTTTTCACATGACCTAGATCAACTGGATTCTCAATTTAACTTCCTCATATTCCTTCTCTGTCTTGCTAAATAGATCGCACATGGCGACTTTTTCTCCTTCCATAGGAATATGAAAAGGATATCCCCTATCCCCCTTCCTCTTTATCCTCATGATTGGAGGTCTTAGTAGAAGAATCAAATCAGTTGTCAATAAAAACTCTCTTGTTAGCATTCCTCTATGTGGTTTGATCCCCCCTCCCTCCCATAGATAATTTGTTGACAAGACCCTACTTATGGGAATCCCTTCAGCATGAGAATTTTCTTGCATAAATTCCATTCTATGGGAGTTCATTGAATCCTTAGCCACCTCAATAAACCATGCAAAATACCATATCTTCTTTTTCAACGCTCCCTTATATTTTCAACAACATATTACTAGGATTCTAGGATTTTTTATAAGTATCCTACCCTCAAAGTGTCTTGGAATCCCCTTGATCGAAAATTCCCTTAGAAATAGTTCCTGGGAAGATCTCCTATCCTCTCTGGAAAACCAACTCTCTTCTTGGACCTTTCGCACATTAAACCTTCCAAGTTAAATCACCATTTTGAATTTTTTCCTACAAGCCATCCCTCTTTACCTTTTCTCAGCCTTAGCAGCCCAGAAGATATTCTCAAGAAATAAGATCTATACAAAGGAATTTTCTTTGGTCAAGAGGAGGAGAGGGAATAAAATGGACCCTTGTAAAATGGGTGGATCTCCCTAAACCCAAGAATGGAAGCAACCTTTCCTTAAGGGACCTAGAGATTATAAACCAAGTCCTTAGTGCAAAAACTTAGTGGAGATGGATCAAAAGACCCATGGAAAGTTGGGATAAATTCTATAGAGCTAAGTATTTTTTGTACTTTGAGGAAAAGGATCTAGTCATATTTGATGAAAAAAAAGGGCTTGCTCATTTGGAATGCAGCTTGGAAACACCGTACACTCATCAAAAATCATTGTTTCTGGGAGATATGTGATGGAGCCTCTCCGCGATTTTGGACAGATTTTTGGAAGCAACTACCTAGTATGTAAAACAAATAAGAACTAGTGGAATTCATGGAAAACATAAATTATTCTCAAGAATAGTTCGTTCAAAACTATTGGAGGGTAACAAGAAAAAGAGAACAATGGAGATCTCAAAAGATGGCCAGGGAAGAGCTCAACAATCCTGCTCACATCAATTTGCAATCGTGGCTCAATGAGGTAAGTCAATGCAAGATCAAGATCAAGTAAGGTACATAAATTCTAATATGGTGTCACTCAAAATCAGACAAATTTTCAGTCAAGGAGGTGTATCCTCTCAAGTCTAAAGTCCATCTTCTCCAAAAGGATCCTCTCTAGGACAAGATATGGCATGACAATTTTTAGCCCAAGTTCGACTATTTTCTTTGGCTTCTTGGAAATTGAAACATACTAACCTTGGATAATTTGCAAAAAAAAAGTTTCATTGGACCATCCCAATTCCCTTTATGCACCAAGGACAATGAAACAATAAATCACCTACTAGATGATTGTACTTTTGGCTCTAGAATTTGGGATTACATGTCAAGTATCATGAAGCAAAAACTAAAATGCTATTACCAGTATCTTGAGAGTATGGAGATATCGAGCATTCAAAAATACCATCCTCGATAAACTCTGACAACTCCTACTAGGATTTATTATGTGGGAAATATGGAAGGAAATGAACCGATGAGTCTTTAATGGAATCACCCTCCCCCTATAGAATATTTGGGATCTGGTTAAGAATCCCATTATGGAATAGATGACCATTCTCCCTTGGGATAAGGATTACTTTAAAGGGGGGTCAGTAGAATCAAACATCATGAAACAATGGATCATGAACCCTCCTACTCACAGCGATCTGAAACCTCAAGCTATATCACCTTGTAGCTCTTCCACATGGAATCCACCTGAAATTCACTACATTAAGATAGACTTTAATGGAGCCTCTAAAGGGAATCCAGGAAATTCATGGTATGGGGGAGTCTTCCGTAATCACAAGGGAGAAGTTATGGGAACCTACAAGGGACCCTTGGGAATAGAATCTAACAATGTTGTAGAACTATGGGCCATGTTAGCTATTCTGCAAATTTCTCTCAATCAACATTTCAACAAAGTGATTATAGAAGGGGGATAAAAAATTATGATTTATATTCTACGACATCTCTAGAATGGAAAAACCTTGGCTAATATCTCATCGAGATGGTGCTTAGAAAATTTGAAAATGTATGTTGGAAACATCCTGCAAAATACCAAAATAAGTATCCTCCCTTCCTATGTTCAATGATCCACCAATAAAGTTGCAGACTACATAGTGAATGAATGTATAAACATGAAATAATATGGAACCTACTATCTTGGCCACCCAACCATAACACTTATTTTCATGCCTCATGTTTAGCCTTAGCATTGGATGACTAGGACTCCATGGGTGGGGTACTAACCGGCATAGGACATGCCATTAATGACGATGAGATGGGTGGGCGTAGGTAGAAATATGCGGCATCAAGGGTGATGATGATGTAGTTTCCACCAACCCACCACATTAATGAACAGAGTATTCCAGAATCTGTAGGGGACAAGCTCACTCATGTGACACTTTACTCCTCCTCGAGCATGACCCCTAGTTTAATATCCCATGTCTCACGCCCATAGAACCATTTATGAGGTTGTTCAGACACTCAACCTTTCCATGTCTAATATCTCTATTGCACGTCATTTGCATTGGATAAGCATCAACACTAAGTCACTCATGAGGAAACTTGCCACAATTATGGTTCACCCTCGTCACTAAGGAAGGTGTGGAGGAAATTTTACAAAATCTGTCTGAGGTGGCTCAGAGACAAGTCTTCCTAGGCATCTTAATAGAATAATGAAAACACTCCTTCTAATAAATGACCTCAGTGAGGATGAGGAGGAGGTTCAAGTGTGCCTCCTCAATCTTAGGGACAATATTCAAGCCATCATTGACCGATGCGGAGAGGTGGCTATGGCCTTTCACATATCCTCGCCACTTCTCATGACCATTTAAATGGAGGGTTCTATTTATAGTATCTTTGATAATGATAAAAATGAGGACAATGAAGTTGATGCTATGAATATTAATGCAGAGGCCAAACCAAAAATGAAAATTGTTGGGGAAAAAATAGTTCATTCTGTCAAAGCTAGCACCAACACATGCACCAAGTGCAACACCTGCTCGGAACCTGGCACTAGTACCAATGCACCAGACTGATACAATTCTAACATGAGCAAGACCGAGGCCAATCCATCTATTAGGATACCATGCACTAGTGTTGGATATCAAGTAGCCTCTTTTTCATTAATTTTCTCTTTTCTAGTTTAGGAATGGATGTTGGTTTTTGTTGGTTAGTTGTTAGAATCGTGTTAACTCCTGGGATTATAGTTTTTCTTTAGTATGAATACTATAAAGAAAATGATAGAAATATCTTGGAAATAGGTTGTTTTATCCTCTATAGAGGCCTTCATGACTGCATAGGAAGTTGTTTTATCATAATGGGAGGCTTCATGTTTCATCTTTTTTGTACATTATCCTCTGTTTTTTTANATATATTGTCAATCTATCACCCAAGGCCACTTAGGACACAAGCCAATGTGTGAATTTCATGGAGGCACTCAACCCTGATTTTTACTACGCCAAGTGGTTGTTTAGGAAACATAAATTTGAAATTTTATTGCACATCATATGTTTTTATATTTGAAATTACAAGTATGAAACTTTACTTACTCTTTTTATACGTAAACACACTCTCTATAATTATGACATATTGCATACACTACAGGCACATTTATGATATATTTCATATTTTTTTAATTAGAGAAATTCAATATGATGTCTAATGCCAATATTGATTGTTTTCGTTTATTTTTCTTAGTAAATAATTATTGGATCTTTCAAATGAGACATCTCAACAAAATATTCCTCGAAAAAGAGTACGACTTAAGGGTTTAGATTACTCAAAACTTCCAAATTTTGAACCACGTGACAATGTCCTTCAATTCACTCGTCCTAGAGGTAAAAAGGCTACTCAATGTGTTTCTCTTGGAAAATGTCAAGGATTTGGAGATCATAACTCCATACCACATAATGAGTTCAGAAGCTTCACTCAAATGGCAAGTAATAATCCAGTCATTGTTCAAACTCATTGTCCTCGATGTAAGAAACCTTTGACAAACAACACTTTTGCTTGACAACTTAGGAAACCTTTGTCTCCAATTGTAGTGTAAGTGAATGTTAATGTACAAAATGGAAATATTTATGAAAAAATGAACTCCGTTTCCTAAACTGTGAGGATCCCAAATTTCTCTCAGAGAACATTTTTTTTCCTACTACCACTACAATGAACTTTGTTTTGGAGAATGTGAGGGTCGCAAATTTATCTCAAAGAACGTATTTTATTCCTATGGCCACTACAATGAGCTTTGTTTCAGAGAATGTGCAAGTCCCAAATTTCCCTCAAAGAATAATTTTTATTCCTTCTTCCATTACAATTAACTCTGTTTCAGAGAACGTGAGGGTTCCAAATGTTTCTCAGATAACAAATTGTTTTGTTGTTGCCACTAAAATGAGCTACGTTTCAGAAAATCTGCATGTCCCAAATTTCTCTTAGAGAAATTTTTTTATTCCTGTTGTCAGTACAATGAACTCTATTTCAAATAATGTGAGGGTCCCAAATTTCTCTCAAAGAACGGATTTTATTACCGTTTCCACTACAATGAGCTTTGTTTCAAAGAATGTGCATGTCCCAAATTTCCCTCAAATAACAAGTTTTAACCATACTACCTTTAAAATGAACTTTGATTTGAAAAATAAAAATATGTACCAAATAGTGAACCCAGTTCCATAGAATGAGGCCCTAGTTTTCCCTCAACAATCAGTGATTGATGTTATTGCTGTTACAAATCACTTTGATCAAAGTTAAGGTTGTGTTTCTCAACAACCTAGGGATCCTTTGACTGCATTTAATGATGAAAGGAATCAAAGTGTGGAACCCAATGGGAAGCAATTGGAACATGAATATCTTAGGAACTTGGATGCAACCGAAAGACATGAAACAACTAAAATAACTTCATTTCGTGAACAAATGGATAGAAATGCAATTACAAAAAATAAAAATTCTACAATTGGTCAATCTGTAATAGAAATGTTAGAAGGGTTTTCATCAAATCAAACTACACATGATAAGAGAACGTTACTAGGAAACTGCTTAAGGACATCCTTATTACATCTTAAGAAGAGGTCGAGATGGTATAACCATCGACTAAATGAGGGGAATACAAAAATTAAATAAATTGGGAAATGGATTTATGGAAAATCACTTCAAAATGTAGATGAAAATGACATTATACCTGGAATTGGGTACTTCATGAGAAAAAACTATAATGGAGAATCTAAAATCGAGGATGTTCTTGAACATTTAGATGGGATTCTTGATAAAATTCCCTCAATTGTTGTGGCAGGGAATCGTAAGGATTTTATGTTGAGGAACATGGATTTAGTATTTATCGAATCAAGAATTACTCACAAGAATTTATCAATGTCTAAAGATAATTGATTCTCATGGTGTATTAAAGGGGGTTAATCCAACATCATATTGTAGGGAAATGATAAAGTGGAGAAAATAAGTTGAGGATATTGATATGGGTTGGAAGAGAACTGATGGTTTCACATATGGATTTAGAGTCAACCAAGTAAAGTCATATGCTTCCTTTATGGTTGAATAGTATTAAAATAGGTTTGGAACTATAGTCAATGAAATTTCTTTCAAACATGGTATTGATTCTCACATACATTGTGATCGAGGTGGGAAGGTATATGAGATATTATTTGAGTTACTAGAAGAAAATGGCTTGATGTCTTGTGTAAGCCTTGGAAAATGGGATGGAAAAGAAGAATATAGACAAGTTTTAGCATATGTTGTTGACCATGAAAATTAGGGTAACTTAATTCCATACATAAATAATCTTTCACAATATGGCATCATAATGGTAAATAGAAGGGTTGTGAAAATTAATTTGTTTGAGTGTCATTATCTAGTGGCCATATGTAGTTTAGTATGCAATAATATTGTTCTCCAATGGGAAATAATTTGTGTATTTGGTGCACATTGTTACTAGAAATTCTCAACCAGTGTTGACACTACTTGTTCCTCTATAATGCAAAACACAACTACAGAAAAAAACAATCACAGCCACATATCCTTCCCTTGAATAATCAAATTAATTAACATAACACACCATATACCTCAACCGTAGACCTGTTTATTTGTTCTCCGGAAAATCCTTGAGATGATTCAATATCTGCAAGAAGGATCACAAGAGAAAAGAAAAGATGTGAGGATCATGATAATGAACTATCCATATTGATGATCAAGGAATTCAATAATATTTAATCACAAACACAATAACCAAATATAGGAAAGGGAAATGTTTTTGTATTAATAATGGATGAGAAGAAGTACAACAAAATGCCTTGATGTTGACAGCTTCTGTCTCAACAAATGTCTACAAAATCCAATCAAGACCTCTCTAGATATAAGCTACCTCTACTTTTCCTCTGTCCAGAATTCAAACTAGCAGCATAAGGATGCTTTTTCTAGTCACTCCCACTTTCTTCATAGAAGCTTCATTTATAGGGAAAAAAATCATAGCATGACTTGACAAAAGGATAGAATAAGATCCCTATAGGTGAGGGAGGCAAATTCCACCTCTCCCAGACATGCAGGAACTAATTCCATGAAGGATTCCATATGGAACCTTCTAGAAACTTCTTTTTTCCCCCTTTTAAGACCATCGACACTTTTAGGAAAACTAGATAGAGCATCGACCTAGGGTTTTTCCCACTACAAAGGGTCAATGGTGCTTCTTGCTCAACTAATGGAGGCGCCTATGGTACTCTGTGGAAAATGTGAAAGAGCGTCGTACCTTCTAGGTCAGGGAAAAAAATGGCTAAGGTGATCCAAACCAGGCTTTTTGAGAGGTTGGCAGGCAACAAGAAAGTCATCTGAAGGTTGACTAGGCAATGTGGGATTTTCATGTGCAACAGAATTCCCCCCAAAGTATGAAGCTATAATAATATGATAGGTGAAATGCTATGCAAGTTTTCCATCTGACACAGAGGAAAAGAGAGATAGACTCATAAAATACCAATAACTGACTCTTATCTAATCATAGCTATGGAGCAATACACTGTAGATCTATGATGATGACTATGTCATGGATAGCAATAATACACTGTATATCCATGATTGAATACTGTAAGATATAGGTCATAGCTACGAGATATACAAAGTAGATCTATGCCTCTCATTTTCAAATATAGAATGAAACCACCGAACATACAATGTGCATCTGTTTCATGACTCTAAATGATCTCCAAATGCAACCTGATTGTAGGAAATGATGATGATAAATCCTAATCACTCAGGGTCTTCATCCCAATCTCCAAATGATATGAATCTAACTATGTGATTACAATGTCTTGACATCGAACATGGTAGAAACTACTTGATTACTAGTCATTGATGTCAACTGTTAACAAGTGTGAGGGAAATCACCATTGATGTCAATGATTCCCAAGGTATCCCAGTACAAATCATCGAATGTGAATAAAGGAATTGAAGTTGAACATTTAGTGAGATATTTCAATCAAGAGCCAATGATGTAAACTCATGTTGAAAGCGAGGTAACCTGCCATTAAGGCATGCAGGCCCAAGGTACTCCCTATGTTTCTAGGTCTAAATCCTGGATAGTGATATGAAGTCGACAGGAATAGACCATGTCACAGGAGGGACATAATGATTCCCACATCAGTGTCATGAAACTAAGAATAAAATTTGATTTGGAATAATAGGACTAACTCAGACATGACTGAATTTTGAGGATAAGTGAGGTTATTGATGGATTATTTTTCTAAGAGAGGTAACCTTTGAACAATTGGGCAGCATGACACATGACTTGGTAGCATTGAATCACGAGAATAGAACCGGGTGTAATGCAAGGAATATAATGAAGCATCCTTTGAATTGACTCAAAGGAGTCAGGTGACTCACAAGAATGGATCGACTTGAGGACAAATTGAAAACCCAAATTGTTCAGATATGCAAATGCAAATAGGTTCCATGTTCAAAGGTGGATTGTAGAGTACTTCCATATACAGAAATGAAAACCATCCCCTTTCCTTTAATTTCCCCACCTAAAAAGGTGAGTTCCTCTTTTCATTTCTACAAGTCCAAAGGAGGTAACAAACACTCATTGAAGCTCATCAAGTGATGAGTCCATTCTCATATTTTAACGAACCTAAGAAAGGAGGGGTTCGTTCCCAAAATAGGGTCTTACATTGTATGTTTTATGAGTCTGATGCAAGTAAACTCATCTGTTGTTTCATGTTTAGAGAGTATGAAATGACTAAGAAGACTCCAAAAAGGGTCCTTTTTCTTAGATAAGGCCCATCGATCCAAAAAAGAGATAACCTACCCCTTACTAGTCGACCGTTCAGATTCTTTTACAGGAAGGAACATAACAAGTTCGCTTGGAAATATTTTTGTGTTTTGAGGAGACTGAAAATAGCTTAAATATAACTCCTGAACGAGGTTCCTTTTTCATAAGCCATTTTTAAAGAGTTTGAAAAAGAGAAAAAGTGGACTCGACACCTTTCTACTAGAATTTTAACGAGCATGTAAAAAGTGTATAAAGACGCTCGGTACTTTTTTCATTTTCCCTAAGTCCAAAAAAGACAAAAATGACTTGTATCGGAGCCAAAACCTAGCATTAACCCTGAAAAACTCAAAAGAGACCATTAAAAACCATTTTGACAAAACTATAGAAAATAAAAAATAAAAACCCACTTTCACTTAAATAATTTATTTCAAAATATATGAATTGTAATGCATTTTTGAAAATCTTAAATACTCTATAAATAGAAAGTGGGGTAAGAAATATTCACCATTTCATTTTTACCATTTGTGAGCTTCGGAGAGTTGGTTTGGATTAGTGAGAGTTCTATTGGTGGTTTGGCAAGGATATTCCTACCCCATTGCTTCTTCGTTCATTGTGTAAGAGTTAAGTAACGAAATATTTTCCCTTCTATCCTCTACAAGAATCATTTCTTCTTCTTTCATGTTCAGACTCACATCCCTAAAAACAATTTTTACCATGATTTTGAAGCCAAGGTAGAAGGTAGATTTGTAAATTTTTATTATAAATAGAAAAACCAACCTTCACTGAGCAATTACTATGGTAGAAAATAGGTTAATTTTTATTCTTTAAGGGTTTTTTGGCTGTCAAGAAGAGTCCCTGACGATGATCTGTCTAACTAGGGAAAGCATGCCATAGGAACCTTGTCCATGATGGATAGACAAGCGATGCTCTGGGAGCTGAAAACGTAGGTGCTGATGGTGCTCTATCGGCAAAAGATAGCAGCACCACTGCATCCCTATGGAGGAAAAATAAAACCCTAGAATGCTAAAAAGAACAAATTCATGCTCAAGATTTGCTTCAAAATATGTTATTTTGTTTTTAGCCATGCCATGTGTTCTAATAGTGAAATTTGTATGTTGTAGGTGCATTAGGGTTATCTGGAAAGAAAGGAAGCATGAGACTTCCGATATACAAGCTACTAATGATCCACCTACCATTCAATCCTAAAGAAACTACGGACTGCTGAAGTACTTTCGTGTGCCTGGTATGAAAGCACACATTCGGTTACTTGAGTATATCTTTAGTATGTGGGATCCCGATCAAGAAAATTTTGTTGCAGGGGTCCACATCTTGCCCATCAAGATAGAAGATATATACTTTTTGACTGGTCTATCCATGAGAGGGAATCAGGTAGTCTTATCTGGGGCTTGAGGAGGAGAAGGCTCCTTAGATGACATAATAGACCAGCATTGTGCATTGGGCATAGAAGCTCAATCCAGGAAACTAAAGATTCACTCCATAGTGAATCTCCCATTGAGGAACGTGGTATACACTATTGGTAAGGTGGAGGGAACAAGATCTTCCCACCTTACAACTCGATCTCATATGCTATATGCTCTGCAGTGTATGGATCCTACCATTTTTAACTGGTGTGAGAGCATGCTAGTATGTCTGAAGAAGTAGCTGACCAAATGTAGGAGGGGAACACCGAAGCAATTCAGATATGAAGCACTGCTGGTGTCATTCGTGTTACAGTGGATTCCACATTTGAGACCACATGTAACTATCACCAAGATGGAGCCTGAAGATCCTAGGATCTTAGCATGGGTTACATCTATGCCAAGACTTGGCAATGCAGTGCCTAAAGTTAGCTATGGGGCTGGATTCTTTTGCTGGTTGAGAAACTAGTTGCTTATGATAGAGGATTATGCCTATGATGGAGCAGATTTTTGTCATGATCCAAAGTTGATTTTACCTGAGGGTGAGATGTGGGATGATCGTGGTAAGTAAAGACACGATCCAATTTTTTTTTTTGAATTTTGTATTTTATTTCATTTTTATGGTTTATAACATTGAGATAACAAAAAGTGTTTTCGTGCATACATTGGACCTACCTGTCCAGTGGGGATGTCTCCTATTTCTAGGCGAGTAGGCACTAGAGACATGATGGTGTATCGCTCTGAGACTGAGGAGGAGCTTGGAGATGTGGAGGAAAAACTGCAGTATTTGACTGTGGGTATTCCTGATGTAGCCAGAGACAGGGCACCTAGGAATTATCAGTGCCACACAGTGGGTGTCTCTAAACGGTTTTCCAGGCTACTCTGCAGAGTGGCCCAGGACATTGCATGTTATGATGCACAGTAGGAGGATTACTCTATTTTGATCTACCTTCTATATATGTATTACTGAAAGCTTCGGAGCTTCAGATTTTGCCCTATGTATTTATGAACTTTTTATGGTCCTGAACTTTTGAGGGCACTGAAAGCTAGGGATGCTTTAGCCCATGTTTGTATCTTGATGTTACAGTTTATATATATATGAAATAATTTTATACTTATAGTTTTGTGTGTGACAAATGTGATGTGTGAGATTTTCAGCTACTTATGAATTTACATGTTTTGATTTATGTTTCAAATGGACTTTCATGTATGAGCAATATACCCATCCAAAACATAATTAGCTTAGGAATATGCCATATTTAAATGTCTTGGAATGTGTTGATAAGTGACTTGCTCAAAAGACCTCTCTAACAACCAGACTCTTTGGAAAGTATGAAGAATCAGGGGATTACGGATAGTGTAGACTTGATTAAGTTGTTGGACAACCAGCTCAGAGTCCAAGCAAACCCTAATTTCCCTTACATCATTAGCTAGTGCTTCTGTCAACAATCTGACCACAGCTTGATACTCTACCAGATTGTTGGTGGAGGGACCTAAGAGAATACCCCCTTAACTCACTATCTCACTTGTAGGAGAGTACAGTACCCAAGCTGCAGATGCAAGGTTAAGCGTATACCGATGAGCACCATCAGCAAAACTGATGAAGGAAGTCATCTGTCCCCGAGACAAAAGATGTTCATAAGTATGATTTTATAAAAAACACACTCTAAATCATACAAAAGACACAACTCTTAAAGTTTAAGACACACAGCAAACTATAAACAATATTTACAAAGACCCTACACTAGATGACCTAGGCATAGTATCTTTTGAGGTAGAGCCCATTTCGGGGCTCTCCCAGTGGTATCTAGTCGTAATCAACCAATTCATATGCTCCTTTTTCTAAAACATGGCTAACAATGTAGGGTCCATGCCACATAGACTCAAATTTTTCTACCCCCAGCTTGTCATGCTTCTGGTCATAGGTCAAGACCATGTCTCCTTCATCGAAGGAATGAGGTTGGACAGTCCTGTCATATTGAACTTTCATTTTTCATTTGTGTGCCTCATTAGCTAAGGCAGCATCACGTTGAGTTTCATCAAGTTTATTTAGGTACAGGAATATTTTCTTGTCTATGGTAGTGTTGGGTAATAATTCGATAGCCAATTTTAAAGAAGGGATCTCACATTCTAGTGGGAGAGTAGCTTCCAGCCCGTATACTAATTGGAAAGGTGTAAAACCGATGGAAGTTTTAATAGTAGTCCTATAGGCACAGAGTGCAGAGAAAAGTTGTAAATGCCAGTTTGACTTGGCCTACCCTACCATTTGTTGAAGTATTATTTTTAGTACTTTATTTATCGCTTCAGCTTGGCCATTGGCCTGTGGATAGTAGGGTGTAGAGTTATCCTGTCAAAACCCTAATTTGATGCTAAGCTCTGCCATCATTTTATTTTTGAAATGTGATCCATGATCGGTCACGATGGCCCTAGGAATCCCAAATCTTGTGATAATATGGTTGAATAAGAAAAGCGTAGCAGTTTTACCATCTTCAACATATGTGGGCATTGCCTCAGCCCATTTTGTAAAATAGTCAACATCCACAATGATGTATCCATGCCCCTCAACTAAGGTAGGTCTACAGTGCACAAAGTCTATGCCCCATTTTGCAAAAGGGCCCACTGCTACGACGGGTTGGAGCAGAGCTGGATGTGTGCATTTTTTGGAAGTAAACATGTGACAAGGTGGGAATTTCTCGACCATTTCAATACAATCCCTGAAAATAGAAGGCCAGAAGTACCCAGCACAGAGAATTTTCTGGGTAGTAGCCAACCCAGAAAGATGACTGCCATAAGCTTTGGCATGGCAATCATTAAGGACGATCTCATCCTCTTTGTGTGTAAGGAAATGACATAAGATAGAATCAACACCACAGTGGTATAGGTTATCATTCAAGATAAGGTAATTTTTAGCCTGGTGGTGAACACGATGACATTCATCTCGGGAGGCAGTAGGCTGGTATCATAAGGTCTGGAGGTACAAAATGATGGCTCCATACCATGGATCTGTTGTACTAATGAGAAACAGTGATTCATTGGGTAAGGAATTAGAGGGCTCCAGATTCTCAGTAGTACGGGGAAGGTCACATATAAGCTCTGTAAAGACAAGGGACTTCTTGGAAGTACTTTTGGCAATTCTAGGTCAAACTCTTGGAGGATCACGATCCAACGTGGGTATTTTCCCCCAAGAACCTGACATGTCAGAACGTAGTACATGGGGTTAGAATCCATGTAAACAATAGTGGTGCAGAGAAAAATATAGTGACGAAACTTCTGGACCGCAATGACTGTGGCCAAAGTGAGTTTCTCCACATGTGAGTATCGAGTTTCAGAGTCCAAAAGACTCTTACTGGCATAATAAATCACATGTTCTTGATCATGTTCATCTATTTGCACAAGTACCATGCCTATGGTAGACAAGGATGCAGCCACATACAAGGAATAATCCTGAGCATAATTGGGTGGTTGCAACACAGGTGCATGGGTAAGTGCATGTTTAAGATTATCAAATATGCGCTGCACGAAATCATCCCAAATGAAAGGAGTATCTTTCTTAAGCAACCTCATGAAACCATGTGTCCTCTCTGCATAATTACAGATGAAGCGACGCAGAAATTTTTCCTTCCCTTGCAAACTTTGGAGTTCAGTAACATTCGTGGGAGCAGGCAGGGCCAAAATAGCCTCAATTTTCAAAGGATCGATACGGATGTCATCTTTAGAAACAATAAAACCAAGAAGTCAGATAGCTTCGACACAAAAAACACATTTGTGTGTGTTTAAACAAATGTCAAAATGATGACATCGAATAAATACTACTCTTAGATGATTGACATGGATATCCCACTGTTTGGAATGGGAAGGCAGGTCATCTAGATAGGGTTCCACAACATGTTTAATGTCATAAAAGGAAATGACATGGCACATTGGAATGTCGTGCTAGCATTTTTTAAACTGGAAGGTAGTTTATGATAAGAAAAAGTCCCCCAAGGGCAAATGAATATCGTATTGTGTTGATCGAACTAAAGAATCTCAATCTAGTTATAGTCGAAAAAGCCATCCATAAAGGAAAAAATGATGCTTTTGGCACAATTATCAATTATTTGATTGATGTAGGGAGTGGGAAAATTGTCTTTTAGACAAGCTCGATTTAGGTCCCTAAAATCGATACAAACCCTAATAGTACCCTGTTTTTTATTCATAGGGACTATGTTGGACACCCATTTAGTCAGTGGTACAAGGTAAATGAAACCAACTTTCAGAAGTTTTTCAACTCCCTCTTTGATAGAGGCTGCTTTTCGAGGATGAACCTGTCATAGTTTCTAGCGTACGGTCTTGGCATCAGGATAAGTTTTGATTTCATGGACAGCGATAGAGGGATCAATCCCAAGCATTTCTTCACATTAGAGGAAATTTCAACTCAAAATGGGCCTTTTAACTTTACCTCAAATTCCATGTCATCATGTGTTAGCCAATGAAATTGCTTTAAATTTAAAATACCGTATAGGTCTTAAACACTTTTTTAATATAAATTTGGGGATAGGTATCATAAAAAAAATGACTTTTTCTTTGTATTTTCGACATATATATCCGTGTTTTTACTCAAATTTCAATCAGGAGAGCTCGTTGGATGCAGAATTTAATTCCGCATCCAACGAGTACCCACTCGGCATACTTTTGACGGACACCGCTACCCCAAAAACAAGAAATACCTGAAAAAACGTGATAATGATGTCACCATCAAGTTAATTAGGTTTTTCTTGTTTTTGGGGTAGCGGGGTTCGTCAAAAGTATGTTGAGTGGGTACTCGTTGGATGTGGAATTTAATTATTCATCCAACGAGCTCTCCCGATCGAAATTTGAGTAAAAACACAGGGAGATATGTCGAAAATACAAACAAAAAGTAGTTTTTTTCTTTTCTTCCTCCAAAATTAATAAATATTATTTTATTATTTTAACTATTATTTTACAAATTTTTTTTAGGAGGCCCATTTTGAGTTGAAATTTCCTCTAATGTATGTCCATGCGAAGACATCTCAAAATTCATTGAAAAGAGTCATTTATGTTTGGATTTCTTTAGGGGAAGAGTTCTGTCCTATGGAAATGTTCTCGAAAAAACCCGGCTTCATGGATATGTGAATGGGTATAGTTTTGGTAATGTTGCATAAATTCCCTTCAAAATTGACACTACGAGTGAGGATAGGAGGCTGATGGTGGAGGACTATATTGGATGAAACCATGGAGGTAAAGTGGTTTTATACCATATGGTAAGGGGTAAGGAAAGAAGATCTGTGTTGATAATCTTCCCAAGGCATCTCGTCTAACAACATAACTTCCATGATAGACTTATCTGTAGGAAGTGTGTGTGAAAGATAATCTAGAGATAGGGAGGGGTGTTCGAGCCAATATGGCATGTGATAATGGTCTGAGGCCACCAAGAAATGATCATTGATGGTAGGATCGATGGTAGCTTGAATTGCATTGTACATCTCTTCAAAATGAGAAAAGGATGAGGATTCATCAGCAATTGCGTTTCCTTTGTCTGCACGAGAGCTAGAAATCATATTAATGGATGTTGTTTGTGAAGCAAGAGGCGGTTCGGAGGAAGGAAAGACTCCCATAAGTGAGGAATCTTTGATGAGGCCTACTCCGATGTCTAGGTACTATGGGGTGTTCAAGAGCGGAACGTTTTTTGCATAATTTGTAATGGCACTAGGCGTGATGAAGTCTAACTGGTCAATAGTAACAATATTTCCTTGGAATGGGAACTAGACGATCAAAAAAAAGGTTGATGCTATAGCTTGCATAGTAGAAAACTAGTTGCAACCCAGGAGTAAGTTGTAATCCAAAGGAGCGTCAATGACTTCGATATGAATGGAGATTGACTTGCCACCCAGTTCTACATGGATGGCAGGTAGTAGTCCATAGGGTTGAAATCCATGACCATCAAAAGCCTTAAGAGTGTTAGGTGAACAACTGATCTCCGGATATCCAATGGCTCTCCAGCAAGATAAAGACATAACTGAAGTAAAGGCACATTCCTCAAAAACGATACGACGAATAGTATTTCCAGCAATCTTGGAAAGGTAACTAATGTGAAAGTCTCGTTTTGAAATGATCCAGTTTGAAAATGATGATATTACTATTCTTGGGATCCACAGCTCCCAGGGCAACAAGCAAATTTTTCCGTTGAGTTGGGAATTTTTGAAGTACCTCTAAAGCCGACATAGCGTAGGGTGCATGGACCAAATATTCAACAATATTATAGTATTGGGCGGTATGAGCATTAGGATTAATTATGGACTTACGTACAGTGCCCTTTGGTGGACATAAAATTGCTTCAAGTATAGGTTTTTCAATATGAAGACCATTATTAGTAGGAGGTGCGGAAGTTGAGGTTTTTTCAGATGGAATATCATTAGGTTTCTTTTTCGTAGGAGGGTCATAACTATGTGCTCTTGTATTAAAATTCACCATTTTACTAGACATCATATGAACTTCATCAGTGGAAGAAGAAGTTTCGTTTAAGTACTTATGTTCAATTAAATATTGTTGGCAAGGGAAAGGATCTTTTAAAATGGCTGGGGTGGGTGAGGCTTTTAAAAATTTACCAACTTCCTCATGTCGAGGACATTATTTTGTAAAATGATCACCTCCACAGATTAAACAGGGGTACTTCACCTTTCTCTTTCCTTTTGAATAGTTATCCATATTTTGTGTTTTATTTCCTTCCTGTTGGTTGTCGAGTATTTTAGATTTATTTTTTCCTTTTTTCTTTCTGCCTAAAGATTCAGTAGATTGAACCGTATTTACTTTAGTGGAAGCATCAGGAGAGGATGTAGTTTTGGTAGGTGGTGCTTGTTGATTGGATGGGGTGGCAGCATGTTTCTTAGAGGATTCAACCGTTGTTTGTGTCTGAACTGAACCAAGTATGCCATCAACAGGTGGTTCCGTAGCAGCTTTCAAAGGGTCTGTAGTAGGATGAGAATCATGGGGAATCAGATCATACAAAGTGCCTGATTGGGAATAAACTAATTCAAGGTATTAAGCGTGACTAATAGCATGTTCTTTGATAACAACACCTCCCATGGCCACATCTCTAGCTATGGGTGGAATCAAAGACTTTGTGAACCAATAACTGATCAGGAATAGGAGCCTTAATCAACCTACGTCTTCTTATCCATTCATGGATATGATCGGACATATGGGTAGATGTAGTTTGTCGAAGTGAGGTTAATAGGTTTGTACCAGTTTCATACCGAATTGGTAACTAAAAGTGTGTCAAAAAGTCCATATCTAAAGCATTGAAATCCCAAAATGAAAGTCGTGGTAACTCGATGTACCATTTAGCTACAATGTTGGTGAGGGTTCTTTGGAAAATGCGTATACAAATTGAACCATCCATCAAAGAATTGGATGAACACCAAATATGAAAAGTCATAACATGGTTTTTTGGGTCCTCACTAGGTTTACCATCAAATTTTTGGATATCGAAAGGTAGCTTGACTAGGACGGTGGGCCAAGAGGGGTCATGATGAATTGGGTCATTTACCAATCTCGAAAAGTCTGGAAATTCTAAAGTGGCTAGAAATGGTAGTTGTTGATTTGGATGTGGGTACTGGTAATATTGATAGGGAATTTACTAACTAGTAGGACCGTATGTGGATTGATAGATGGGTATAGATGATGCCCTTGAATCTTGTTGAAAAGGCTATTGGTTTCCACAATTTCCATGGGGAGGTGGGCCCCCCGAGGGAGGGGATCCTCCAGAAGGTGGTGGTGGTGGTCCTCCTCCGCCAGGTGGTGGTGGTGGTCCTCCTCCACTAGGTGGTGGTGGTGGTCCACCAGGTCCTCCAGGTTCTCGCGATGGTCCTCCGAGGGGAGGTCCACCTTATCCTCCAGCAGTATTCAAAAATGTCCCTCCATATGAAGGGATATTTAACCAATTTGGTTGTCCCCAATGGAAGAAAGCATTTCTGGGGTAAGGAATTCCAGGATAAATGGCCGCAGGCAATGGTTGTTGATAAACTTGATTAACCATAGGCTTTTGAGTTCTTGGATAAGTATATCCCTAAGAAGCCATATTGTTGATAGGTTTTGACCCTAAGGGTTGGCTTGTACTAGATGGGGGAGGGGGATAACATGTGTATTGGTGGGGGGTATAATACTACAGGTTGTGCTACATCTGCAACTTGTCCTAAAATAGAAAAAGTTCCACTGATAGGTAACGTAGCACGCACCAAGGGTTTCCCCCTGGCATGAAAGTTTAATGAGATGGCTTGATTTGAGGATTTCCCCCCAACCATGATAGGTATGGAAGGTCTAGTGATAGGTCTAGGATGTGACATTATAGGGTTGTGGTTTAGACCTGGATTACCTTGAAACAAAATTTATTCAATAGGTCCTAATGCTTGAGCTAGTGAACGATATCCTTCAGGCCATAGGTTGCAAGAATTCCCACCATAAGTTGGGTGGCCATCAGAAGAAGGTTTATTTTTAGCTTCAGGACAAGGGTCATTATTACGGGGTAATCGTGATGGTAAAGTTTCATAACGGGACATAGGTGGAGGAATAATTCTTTCTATTCTCTCTAAAAAGTTACGATCTCGATCGAGAGATGCATTAATTATTCTCTATTCCTCCTCTCCCAAGGGGGGATTTCCTGGTGAAGGTCTAATAACACTGAATTCAGTAATGGCTTGGCCCATACAAGTCCTCTAGAAAGGATCATCCAGACCATAATCTGGTGGGGTAGAAACATCGCCATGGCCTTCCAACGGTGGATGCAAAGAAGCATTGGTTTGAGGAGGCAATTGGACTAAAGGATTCATGTAAACATTGAAATATTCTCAATGTGGAGTAAGTTCCATATGATTTTCAACCAAATATTGTATCTCCACGGCTATCCCTTCTTCCCCTTCCACAACTGGAGGAGAGTCAGGAGGTAAACCCTACAACCTACGAGATTTATGCCATGCAAGATGCTCAGCCATGGTGGTGGCTGGAAGTCTTCTAACCTAGGTCAAAGAAAAAATCACACAAAAAGAACACCTACATAGAGCTAAAGGTCACAAGTAGTCTTAAATGATAGGAGGGGTTCAAAGTCCAGTTTCTCACCAGGATTATCAAGACTTTACAAGCTTCTCCCGTAAATCCAAGACATCCGAGAGGTTAACTCGGTTTGGATAGGGTATCCTAGTGGGGTCTCCCGATATACACAAGGTACGTTAGAGCTCAAATCAGTAGTAGTGTTGTCTAATGCACAACCGTTCACAAGGGGCATTCCTATATACAATCGAGTATGTGAAAGAACCTTTCTATATACCTCAAGGGTATGTGAAAGACCGTTTCTATATACTGATGGTATGTGGAAGAACTACGCGAGTCCCTAGATGTAGTGCGAACAAATAATGAAAACTCCTACACTTAACAACACATGAACACACCTCTAGCCTATCACTCAACTTTCTATAGAAATTTTAACCTAAATCTACCATTGATTTTATCTTGACGATTAGGTGGATGTTTGTGGAAATTTTGTCTCCAATAATGCAGATTAACTCTATATGCAACAAAAAACACTTCTTTGATTTTCGATGAAAACTATTTAGGGTAAGGAGAAAATTTTCTCTTTTTATTTTCTCAAGAACCTTAAAATAATGCCATTTCAAAAACACAAACTTGAATCAAGAAATGCAAGAAAATGAAGCTTTTTCAAACACAATTTTTTTTCAACAAGCACTCAAAAGATATCAAAAAATTTTGACAAAGAAAATAAGCCTCTAGTGTGCATGCAAAATATCTTTGTTGCAATGTCAAAAACTCTATTTCTTCTAATCTATTTATGCAAAAAAATGACAACTTCTAAAGCATAAACAAGAAGAAACTAAGATGGTTATTTTTTGTATTTTTCTGGAAAATATGAGGCACTCAAAGTAGTCTAAAATGAACTAGTTTAAAATAGGCTATGATTTTCTTTTCAAAAATAAAAGTTTCTAGATATTTCGTTGAAACCAAAACTGAAACTATCTACCATTTTCCCCTATAAAAAATATCAAGCCTTTGGAACTGAGCTCAAAATAAAATCAGGTTCACAAAGTACTCTGAAATAGCAGAAAGATGCAAAGAACACAGCAAAATCTCAGAGAAGCAAGCAAACCACACAAACTTTTCAGAAAGATAAAAAAATTTCCAAATAGACAAAGACAAATTTTACAAATAGTTTTGAATCCTACCTCATAAGTCGAATCGGAGGGCTAGTAACTCAGGACTTAGGTGCCTACGACACTCTGTCAATTGAAGGGAAAAGTGCCCTGGAAGGAAGGATGGTGCTTTGCAGCTGAAGGGAGGGGTGCTGTGGAGGGAAGGCAGTGCTCTGTAAATCAAGGGGAAAGGTTCCCTGAATGAAGATCGGATCTCTTTCAGCCACAAAGATGCGCGTCGTCCAGACAACGTACTAAAAAATTCAGAACTGCGGGAGAAACAAAAAAGTCTCATTTGAACTGAAAACTAGTAATAAAAAAGCAATTACCCAGAGAACAGTAAAACTATAATCCTGAACTGAGACAAATTATCATAAATAAAATGAAAAGAGTATATTACCTTGCAGACTAAAAAAACAAAGAGAAGAGAGAAAAACTTCACGAGTGGAATGGTTACCAACGAGTTGTAGATATGACTAGATCTGCACTAGATTTGACTGGATCTTCCCCAAATCTGATCGATTCACTTCCCTAGCGGAGTCGCCAATTTTGTTACTAGGAATTCTCAACCAGTGCTGACACTGTTTGTTCCTCTGTAATACAAAACACAACTATAGAACAAAATAATCACAACCACATATCCTTCCCTTGAATAGTCAAATTAATTAACATAACACATCATATACCTCAAATGTAGACTTGTTTATTTGTTCTCCGGAAAGACCTTGAGATGATTCAATACCTGCAAGAAGGATCACAAGATAAACAAAAAATATGAGAGCATTATGATAATCAACTATCCATATTGATGATCAAGGAATTCAATAATATTTAATCACAAACACAATCACCAAATATAGGAAAGCGTAATTTTTTTGTATTAATAATGGGTGAGAAGAAGTACAACCAAATGCCTTGATGTTGACAGCTTTTGTCTCAACAAATGTCTACAAAATCCAATGAAGACCTCTCTAGCTATAAGCTACCTCTACTTTGCCTCTATCTAGACTTCAAACTAGCATCATAAGGATGCTTTTTCTGGTCTCTCCCACTTTCTTCATAGAAGCTTCATTTATAGGCCAAAAAATCATAGGATGACTTGAAAAAAGGGTAGAATAATATCCCTATTGGTGAGGGAGGCGAATGCCATGAAGGATTCCGTACAGAACCTTCTAGAAACTTCTTTTTTACCCCTTTTAAGACCATCGATGCTTTTAGGAAAACTAGACAGAGCATCGACCTAGGGTTTTTCCCATTGCAAAGGGTCAACGACACTTCTTGCTCAACTGATGGAGGTGCCTACAACGCTCTGTGGAAAAGGTGAAAGAGCGTCGTACCTTCTAGTTCAGGGCAAAAAATGGCCAAGGTGATCAAGATCAGGCTTTCTGAGAGGTTGGCAGGCAACAAAAAAGTCATCTGAAGGCTGACTAGGCAATGTGGGATTTTCATGTGCAACACACATACCATAAAAAAGAGACACACATGGTTACAAATGAAATCAAAATTTAATAAGGAGATATTATTCGTAGTGTTTATGAATGTTATGCAATGTCAACAGAATTTCTCTTTGTAAGCTATGCAAATTTATTACAAGTTTTGAATTTTTTGTTTATATATTTCCATTATTTTCTTAATCTAACTATGTTCTTGAATGTTAGGACTTGAATCCCTCTTTGGAACAAGGAAAAGGATGGGAAGAAAAGTTAGATGAGCATAATATAAATATTCAACCAACCTTATATGGTAGAAATATTAACATTGTGAAGAACTATCCCATTGATAGAAGAAATGATGAAAAGGTACACACTTTCATGATTAGTTATTAAGTATAAATTAAGATTCTTATTATTTCACTAATCCCTACCTACTAAAACATGTGGTTCCAATTACAGTTGACTCCTAGCTCAATGTACAAGATTTTATATTTTTATCACCATGTTGGGATGAGAATGAATTTGAAGATGTTTCATGAAATTCAAATAATTCCACAATATAATGACAAGGTTCGTCCCACTAGAGGCATGGAGAAAACAAAATTTGTTCAAATTTGAGAGGAGATGGAGAAAATCGATGTTCCATGTAAGTTAGGAGAACCATACCATCATAAAATCCAATGGTACAATGATCTTAACTATAATACTCACTATTGATATGTAATGAATTGATGGTACAATGATCTTAATGATCATAAGACATTATTTTCTCCCATCAGCCTCTTCACCTTGTCCACATTTCTCTTACACTTCTTAGATTCTAATATTTCCTCACCTTCCAATTATTTTGTTTTATGGTTCAACTGATTGGTAACTTCAGCCAATTCATCTTTTAGTTTATTAATTTATTTCTCTTGCTCTTTTTCCCTCAACTCTATTTCATTCGGAATGACAGGAACTGCCATAGTCACAAAATTTGGACCCCGTAATTCTTTCTACAAATCAACAATTCTATATTTAATTGTTTGAATCTCCATATCACATCACAAATGCTGAAATTTTTGTCCCTCCAAGATTTTTGATTATATCTCTCTTATTTTTTCATATTTTTCATCCATCATCTCTTTCAATACTTTATATAATGGTCATAAACCAAACACATCACCTGGAGCAAGGCTCATTAAGAATCATTCATGTAGCATTTTCTCTCGTTTTGCTAAGGACTTATGTCACTCTTTTAATGAAAATGTAACTGTAGGAGTTTTTTTCTTTTTACCCTTACCTTTGTATCCTTTGGTACCATTACCTTTACTTGTACACTTGTCTCCTTTGGTACCCTTACCTTCATCCTCGTCACCTTCTGTATTGTTAATTTTTTCCTAGTCCTTTGTTTTTTAAGTTCAAGTTTTTTAGAGATCCTTTCTAACATTTTACTTCTTATCTTATCATCTTTCTTAGAAATGTTTTTTTCAAACTATAAATGAATGATTCTAATTCTCCAAATTTTTGTTGATGGTGCTCCTCCCACTCTTTCATATTCAATTGGTATTCTTCTATTAAGTGTTTCTTTTCTTTCAATTTCTTCTATGATATTTGTACATGACCAATTTATATATTTAATGGTGGTATATTGAAAATATGTGGTCTTTTTTTCAACTCTTCTCTAAGTTGATTTTGTTTAACTCTCTGTTTTTTCAATGCCTCTATATACATAACCCTCATTGACTCAATATCCTTTCCAGTTTCATCAGTGATTATGTCAAATTGTTTGGATAATTTTGCATACATATATTCTTTTCCTTTTATAATTTTGTTCACTTTAAATTGATTGTCCACAAATGTCTTTTGCAACCCTACTATCTATTTGAGGCACTCTATAATATTATTATCTTTTGTCAGGAACTCTTCCTCCAAATCGCATGTAGTGGAAGCTTGTTCCTTGAAATGCTTTATTTTATCATACATGTTGAACACAAGTCTACAATCAAAATTATATGATAGATTGTCTAAATGCATAGTGGAATCCCTTGAATAAAAATTGACAAAACAATCATACTTAATTGCCAACTATTTTCAAGGATTTCTATCAAGAATCTCTTGAGGAATGGAAAATTCAGTTGTAGTTTGTTCCATTTCACTATTTGTCACCTCCTTCCAATTACCTACATCTAAATGTCCATGTATCTCTTTTAAAATTTTGGTAGTATGAACTACATCAATGGTGACAAAATCAAGAGACTATACTAGTGATTCCTCATGGTTCTCAGGAGATTGTACTGGAAATTCCTCATTCTACTCCAGAGACTGTCCTGGAAATTCATAATTATTTTCTCAAATATTATATCTCCTATAATATGTTTTATGAACATGTGGTTTTGGCCAAGATATATTTTCATGTTGATTGATATCACCATCTTTGTTTCAATATCATGGGGTAGACATAAATCAATAATTTTTTGAAGTGTGCCTAGGAAACTAAATTTTACCTTCTTTAATTGGATCTCTTGCAAGGCAGAGTGGATTTTATTATCCAATAGATAAGGTATATCTATAGTTCTATATTTAAACCAATGTATGACTACCCTAATACATTCACCCTAATTTCCTTGCCTATGATGGTTCAAAATTGTCCTAAATGCAATCTGAATCAATTTTTTTTATATTCCAAGAGTGACATCCTACAGTATTAAACCATTCCTTGGAACAAATACTTTTTCCAACAAATTTTATTTCCCATCTGGTTCTTCTCCAGTTTGGGGGTTTTCTAAGAGCTAAAAATCTCTCCCCATCTACATGGAATTTTCATTGCTTGGGAAACCAAATAAGGTTTGAGATATACCCTCTTTCCAAAAATTATCAATTCCACATTCCCAATATCATAATTTAAAATTTCCTCATTTGTCTCTTGATTATCAAAACTGAACATTCCAAACAAAAATTTGAACACTTATTCTTTCCTTGGGACAGTTTCCATACCTGATGGCCGATTCTTTTCATCTCTCCATGCATCAGTACACTCCTAGAATTTTTTTATTGTGAAAATATCATTTTTTGACACTTTTGTTTCAATTGTGGTCTCAGAAGAGGATTCCCTCATTTCAACTGTACCCGTGGTAGAGGATGCCCCTGTTTCAAGTGTGGCCATTGTTGTCTAGGTTCGATGCCAAATTTATGCACGTAGACTATATTTCAAAATCAAACAAATTTTGCATGTAGAATGTATTTAAGAAACATAACAAAGGCCAGTAAAGAAGACTTACAAGTATTTCCAAGTCATAATTCATGACTTGGGTATGCACGTTTCCCTAGGCTGACATCCAACTTTTTAGATTTTTTAAGTCCTTGGCCATAGATGAAATTCTATAAATGGGTTTTAGTTTGAAATTGGGGCATGAGGCAGGGGTTTGGTCAACAAACATAATAAAAAATTATATGTACATAATCTATAAAAAAAACTTAAACAAACATAGATCCATATTAAACACGGAAATACCATGCACCGAGAGGGATCCAATTTCTTGAGGTGTAATTTTTTTATCTTAAATTTTTTACATATTCATAAAACATTTCACCTCAAGAAATTTGATCCCTCACTTGCTGATTTTAAGTTTTAATTTTTTATTTTGTTGGCCAAGACTTGCTTTTTTAATCATTTTAATCATTTTCATTTTTGGATTCGACATGAATTTGTTTAATTAGTTTTTATTTTTTATTTTTTTTGTTATGTTATGTTATGTTATGCTATGTTATGTTATGTACATTATGTGACAACATCCCCCTTACTGGGTCGTATAGCACCTTGCTTCTCTCGTCGCAATAAAAAGTATACTAATCTTGGAGTGCATTTTTCTAAACCCACTCATGTAATTTTGTAGCTTGTTTGAATAATGAGCTTAGATTTTTGGAGAAATTAATAGAAAGACTACATTATTGGTAAGGTTTCCAAAAGGAACCCCTGCATGCTTTTCAAAAACTGAGCCAATTTTCAAGTGCATAATTCATCCACCTACAAGATTATGTTTTCATAATAATTTTATCCTTCATTGGTGAGAAATGGTGGGCATTTTTCCTGAGGCCATTTAGGCCAGATTTTGGTGCAAAATAGGATGAAAGGATATCTTTGCAGGCCAATATATTCTTTACCAGATACTTTTTATTAACATTCAGTCAATGTTGAAGTGCATTAATCATACACCTATAGGATGGTTCCTTCATAACGATTTTCTTTCTCTCATGTAGGAAATGGAGGGAATTTTCCGAAGGCCACTTGGGCCAGCTTTTCAATACTTGTCAAATTTTTCAATGAGGGAATTTTTTGGCATGGTGCAAAACATGTTGAGTGGTTGTTTTGGTAAACCAATATTTTCTTGACCATAGATTTTTTTCCAAAACTGAGCCAATTCTCAAGTGCTTAAATCATCCACCTACAATCTTATTTTTTCATAATAATTTTATCCGTCACTTGTGAGAAATTATGGGCATTTTCCTAAGGCCATTTAGGCCATATTTATGTGAAAAATAGGATGAATGGATTTTTTGGAAGGGAAATATATTCTTTACCAAAGAGTTTTTATCAAAATTGAGTCAATGTTGAATTGCATTAATCATCCACCTATAGTATGGTTCCTTCATCACAATTTTATATTTCACAGGTAAGAAATTATGGGCATGTCCCAAGGCCACTTGGGCCATTTTTTCAATATTAGTTATCAAATTTTTCCAGTGAGGAAATTTTCTGCCATGGTGCAAAACAGTCTGAGTGGCTATTTTGGTAGGCCAATATTTTCTTGACCATAGACTTTTTTCCAAAACTGAGCCAATTCTAAAGTGCTTAAATCATCAACTTGCAATCTTATGTTTTCATAACAATTTTATCCCTCACTGGTAATAAACAGTGGGCATTTTCCGAAGGCCACTTAGGCCAGATTTAGGTGCAAAACGTGTTGAGTGGTTGTTTTGGCAAGCCAATATATTCTTTACTAGAGAATTTTTATCAAAATTGATTCAATGGTGAAGTCAATTAATCATCCACCTATAGTATGGTTCCTTCATAACAATTTTCCCTCTCTCGGGTTGGCAATCGCAGGCATTTTTCCAAGGCCACTTGGGCCAGTTTTTCAAAACTAATCATTTTTTTCCAACGAGGGCATTTTTTGACATGGTGCAAAATAGGTCGAGTGGTTGTTTTGGCAGGCCAATATTTTATTGACCATATATTTTTCTCCGAAACCGAACCAATGGTCAAGAGCGTAAATCTTCCACCTGCAATATTATGTTTTCATGATAATTTTATCCCTCACTGGTGAGAAATGGTGGGAATTTTCCCAAGGCCATTTAGGCTAGATTTAGGTGCAAAATAGGCTGGATGGTTGTTTTGGAAAACCAATATATTATTTACCATAGATTTTTTATTAAAATTGAAGCAATGGTGAAGTGAATTAATGATCCAACTACAGTATGGTGAATTCATAACATTTTTCTCTCTCTTAGGTAGGAAATAGTGGGAATTTTCCCAAGTCCACTTGGGCTAGTTTTTCAATACTTATAAATTTTTTCCAACAAGGGAATTTTTTGGCATGGTGCAAAACAGGCTCAGTGGTTGTTTGGATAGGCCAATATTTTCTTGACCATAGAATATTTTCCAAAACTAATCCAAAGGTCAAGTGTGTAAATCATCCACTTGCAAGATTATGTTTTCATAATAATTTTATCCCTCGGTGGTGAGAAATGGTGGGAATTTTCCTAAGGCCCTTTAGGCTAGATTTAGGTGCAAAGTAACTTGAATGGTTGTTTTGGAAGGCCAATATATTCTTTACCGGATAATTTTTATCAAAATTGAGTCAATGGTGAAGTACATTAATCATCCACCTATAGGGTAGTTCCTTCACAACAATTTTCTATTTCTCAGGTAGGAAATGGCAGGTATTTTCCCAAGGCCACTTGGGCCAGTTTTTCAATACTTGTCAAAATTTTCCAATGGGGCATTTTCTAGCATGATGACAAATAGGTTGAGTGGTTGTTTTGGCAGGACAATATTTTCTTAACCTTATACCTTTTTCCAAAAATCATCCAATGTTCAAGTGCATAAATCATCCACCTACAAGCTTATGTTTTCATAATATTTTTAACCCTCACTAGTAAGAAATGGTGGGAATTTTCCTAAGGAAATTTAGGCCAGATATCGGTACAAAAAAGGATGAAAGGTTGTTTTGGAAATCCAATATATTCTTTACCATATATTGTTTATAAAAATGGAGTAAATGGTGAATTGAATTAATNTACATGATGGTCCCTTGATAAAGCAATTCTCTCTCTCTCTCTCTCTCTCTCTCTCTCTCTCTCTCTCTCTCTCTCTCTCTCTCTCTCTCTGGCGCGTGCACGTGCGTGCATGGGTAATAAATGGTGGGAATTGTCCCAAGGCCACTTGATCTATATTTTCAATACTTGTAAAATTTTCCAAATGAGGGCATTTTCTAGCATGGTGTAAAATAGGTTGAGTAGTTGTTTTGGCAAGCCAATATTTTCTTGACCTTATATTGTTTTCCAAAAATGATCCAATGATCAAGTGTGTAAATCATCTACCTAAAAGCTCATATTTTTATAGTAATTGTATCCCTCATTGGTGAGAAATGGTGTGCATTTTCCTAAGGCCATTTAGGCCATATTTACATGCAAAATAGACTAAAATTATGTTTTGGTAGGCCAATATATTCTTTACCAGAGACTGTTTATCAAAATTGAGTCAATGGTGAAGTGCATTAATCATCCACCTGTTGGATGGCTACTTCATGATAATTTTATCTATATTAGGGAGGAAATGGTAGGCATTTTACCAAGGCCACTAGGGCTATATTTTCAATACTAACAAATTTTTCCAATGAGGGCATTTTCTGGCATGGTGCAAAACAGGTTGATTGGTTGCTTTACAAGACCATTATATTCTTGACCATACATTTTTTTAAGGATGAATCAAAGTTCAACTTTGTAAATCATACAACTACAAGTTGATGCTTTCAAAAGAATTTTATCCCTCATAGTTTAAAAGTAGCAAGCATTTTTCTAAGGCCATTTACGATAGATTTAGGTGCAAAATAGGATGATTCCTTAATGGCTCATTGGGCAGGACAATATATTATTTACTATATATTGTTCATTAGAAATGAGTCAATGGTGAAACACATCAATCATCCACCTACAGGATGGTGCGTTCATAATAATTTTCTCTCTCTCAAGGAGGAAATGGCGGGCATTTTCCCAAGGCCACTTGGGCTAGTTTTTCAATACTTAACCATTTTTTCCAATGGAAAGTAATTTCTAGCATGGATCAAAACAGGATGATTGGTTGTTTTGGAAGGTTGCTATATTCTTTGACATCGACATTTTATCAAGAATGAGTCAATGGACAAGTGTGTAAATCCTCCATCTGAAAGCAAATGCTCTTGGAAATATTTTGTCCCTCGCATGTTGGAAATGGAAGGCATTTTCCTAAGGCCATTTAGGCCAGTTTTAAGTGCAAAATGGGTTTGGTGGTTGTTTTGGCATGACAATATATTCTTGACTAGAGACCTTTTTTCTAGACCCGAGACTATATTTAGGTGCATTAGTCATCCACCTATAGGATGGTGCTTTCAAAATAATTTTCTCTCTCTCAATGAGGAAAAACGGTAGTCATTTTCCCATAGCCACTTGAGCCATTTTTCGATACTTATCCATTTACTTAGCCAAATTTCTTGATATTTGTAAATATGAAATGAAAATATGAAAATATAAAAAAATAGAGAATAATAAGACAAACATTTTCCAATTTGAATCACTCAAACATGCCAGATGTTGAACCCTCAGGTGTGAACTTTTGTGAACTAGGGTAGATTTTCAGTATTTTTCCACAATAGCATTTTTAGGATAAAATTGAAAATATTGGATAGTGTAGTAGTGATGAATGTTAAAACATGTCATGTTCAACTTGAATCAGTCAGTTTGATTATGTAACATTCTTACTAGCACATGACGAACGTTTTTATTGCTTTGCTAGATTAAATAATGTGAATTTAGTCCTTAGATTAAAAAAAGGTAAAAAACCATTCAATTTTTTCCTTAGAAAAAATCATATTATATTTCAAGCATAAATGTAATAGATTCTTCAACGTCTCTAAATTGGTCTATCAAAAGTCCCCAATCTTCTTCAGCACATTGAATGTCCAAAATGATCAACACATTTGATCTTGGAGCATCTACGAACGTATAGAACCAAAATGCATATACATATAAATTTCACTTCATGTAATTGTCAAAAGGAATTATTGTCTACAGAACTAAATACAAACAAGGGATACAAACTATTTATCTTGACCATTCCAAAGTTAATTTTAGATGGTTTTCCCCATAAAGATGAATAAAATACCACTTTTGTATGGTTTTTGTTTTTGGAAAGTTCTACTTTATGTTTTCTAGAAGTGTAGATATGAACAAGGCATGTTTTGATGATTATACAAGAATAAAATAAGTGGCTTTTAGGATAGTTTGAAGACAGTAAAAAACCATATTCTCAATATCCCACAGGATACAAAATGTATATCATCGTTTGAAACATTCAAACTTCACATATAAAGAACAATTTTATGGAAAAGAAAAACCATTCATAACATAACATTAAACTACAAGAACAATTATGTTAGCACCGGAAATGAGCCCAAAGGTTGTGGAAGGCCCGCTCCCGGGTAACAACAGAACCACTTTTGAAGAGAGAACTGACCTTCTGCTCACCAAATGTTAACAAGGCCATATATATATATATATATAAGTGAAACTATAAATTGTTTGTAAAATTGGTTGAAACAAAATACATAACCATTGGGAGATGGAGTCAAGATATATAATAGAAATAAACAGAACTTATGCATGTGATTTTTAACACAGGGGCAAGGTAGCCACTCGATTACAGTCAATTTATAATTATCTGGTGGAAAAGAGGAACATGAACAGACCATCAATGCAGAGCATTGAAAAATGAATTCTGTATTAACTTTAGAAGAAAACTTTGGTGAATATCTAAAACAACAGATGGAGCATAGCAAGTATGAATTCCGAACTGTTATACACTAAGTTTCAGATATGAGAGAAAAAAAAATGGGAAAGATAAACTGGAATAAAATTCACATAAGAAAAGAAGCAACAGATTGTAAGTGCAAAAGACACATGAATCCCTGTATGAAAACTCCGACCTCAGCTCTGCAATTATATCAAAATTCTCTTGAGAAACATATACAACAAAAATTACATTCATTTCAACCCTTTCTCCTTCTTCGGGAGGTATATTTATAGCATTGGTATTTTCCCAGACCGACATCCAGGAATCAAAATTTGTTACAACAGAAGGACATCCTCTAGCAAACTCTTAGGTGGCGCATCGACTGCAGTTTACATAAAATGGATTAACAATGAAATGTGGAATGCAGGAGGGAATAAGCATAAGAGTTCCTTATATTTCCATCTAGCGGGTGCCAACTGTACAAAGTCTTGAGAGAGGAAACAATTGGGAGGGGTGTGCAATGTGGAGAAAACTTCTCGTGTACCATCCTGGCCACACCTACTGATGCACTTTGAATTTGGTAGACCCATATTGCTGAATGAATTTCCATAAATCAGGACCGGGTAGGGGAGCAATGGCCATGCCCTATGATTGTGATTTGAGCTCCATTGTTTTCAGGCATGAAGTCTTAGGGACCTTGGCACATGTGGCTTTAAAATCAAACAACAATTCAAAATCCATGGTCAATTTATCAAAAATGACCTTCCTTGACAATGATTGTTGCATATCTCCAAATTTGTTGTTGTCTAATCATCAATGCACCAAGCACTCCTAATACTCGTTCGAGGACAATAAAAAAACTTTTTATTCCCAGAAAAAGGGGAGTCCTCTATGTACTAGTGGTCTATATATCTTGATGACCTCAAGGAATTTGTGCTCGATAACTTTTATTTTGGCCTATACAGCTTCCAACGTCCTGTGCTTAGCAACTACGTTTCTAGATTTGGACACAACGACAACCCTATTTTGGATACCGTATCAGTTGGTGGAATCATCTGAAAAAGAGATTAGGAAATTAATGGCATTCTCCGCTGTCGCCAAGGGCCTTCTCTGTAATTCTCCTAATGCTATATGGACCTTTTTCTGGCTTCTATCACAGTGTTTTCTTGGTCTTCAACGAAATCTAGATAAGGCTGAAACTTGTCAGCTTCTATAATGATCTGATCCCAAATCAAATGCCTAGCACCTTGCAAAGCAAGCTTACCGACCACATATTGGCTCAACTTGGCGTTTTGTTGAATCAGCTCTTGGCACTTCTCTCCTGCATTTTCTCTTCCTTGTTTCTCTTTGACCTTTTCTTTTTCCAGTTCCTCGATCTGTTGTTTTAATTTAATGAGATCTGTATATTTTAGGCCTATTTGGGACATTGCTCTAGAGAGGGAACCGATATATATCTCTCCAGTCGCACCTATGGATTGAATTGTATTCTCTGCACTTCTTCCTTGAAGTTCCTTTTCCTTCATCGCTAATACGGCCTTTAACTCTGTGTTGCTTTTTTTCAAAAGTTGGATGTCTGCTTCCCACTGCCTTTCCTTTTCTTCGAGCTTTAGTAGCTTGGCTTTGCAGTCGGTAAGCTCAGCATTCAATTTCTCTTTTTATCTTTTAAAGTTAGCCAATTCTTCTGCTTGAGTGAGCTAAGTGGCAAGGATTTTTAAGTTCTTCTTTAGGGTTTGGATCTCCCTCTCTTTGTCATCAAGCAATTTCTGAGCCAAACTCCCTTTATGTGCCAGTCCTTCCATTTGCATTGCTTCATTCTATAGACTGTTGATTTGGGTTTTGATTACTTTGTTCTCCACTCTAAATTTCCTTAAAAGGTTTAAAGTTTTTTCTTTACTTTCCTCCAGCTTGGACACCTGTATGGTAGCCTTGAGAAATCTCGTATTCAATATATCTCCAATCTCTTTGTTGAGGTGAGTTATGTCATGAGTGGGAACCTTTGAGAGGTTCAAACTGACCTCTTACACCTTGTTCCCCATTTCCAAGGCTAGACTGAGGGTGTCAGTAGCATGATCTCTTACAATTTTCATCGCCACATTAAGGTAAGGCAACCATGAAGCCTCACTATATAGTTCTGCTGTCTCTTGGAAAGTCTTGCCATCCCTCTCTCAGTAGGACCCTAGCCATTCCTCTTTGGATGCATGCTTGCTTGGAGTTTTCCCATTAAATATATGCTCTTGTATCTGTAATCTGGTTGTCTCGAGATTTTCCTGTTGTTGTTCTTCCACTAAATCCTTCTTCTTCACATGTCCTTTTTCCTGGCTCCCTTTAACCAGCACCAATTGCTATCCCTATTCTATTTTCTGCTTCTTGGGCATGCTGGCCATGTCCATTTCTTCAGTGTCCATGGGCTCTAGGTCCCCTCTTTTTATTGAACTCTCTGAATAGTTGACCAGTGATGAGAATTCCCTAGCTATTGCAACTACTTGAGCCAATTCTCTTTGGGGAGAAGTTTCCCTCGGTATCTGTGAGCCAGTGTCATGCTCTATGTTGGTTTCCATCGGGACAGGATTAGGGAAATCATCCCAGTTTGCGGCTTCTCTAAGTCCATATATTTTAGTACATTCAAGAGGCCTGCATTTGGGAGCTTTTATCCTTTTGGAAATTATCTAGTGAGGGTCATAATTTACCTTGTTCCAGGGAAAACTCCATGCCTCTAATAAAATTTCTAATAAGGGGCAAAGCAGCCCTGTTTCTGACTATGTATGGTCCCAATTTCCATGGGAAAACCAAATTTGAACTTTTCTTAAGGTTCAAGAAGTCCTCTTCTTCAACAATGAGTTTTTTCCGGTTCAATTCTGGGGAGAAAACGATGGGAGTTAGGAAAGCGGGAAGAATGTAGGGTGGATGCATGAAGCCATACAACCTTATGGTTGTTCCAAATTTTGTGAGGAACCAATCCCCTATCTTCTTGCTGTTTGACATCTGTAGCATTTTCCTCATCTCAGGAAACACCCTAGGCAACCTTTCTTGGAAGAAGAGTTCATATATTTTGGCATCAATTGATTCATGAATTTACAGTAATCAGTGGCCATTTCAGCAGTGATTTCTAGCTCTGGTACTTTTAGGTATTCCTCATTATAAGCTATAAACATTCTCAGCAAAAAGGACTGGAATATGAACATTCTAGTGATGTGGAAATTTGCTAACTGAGAAAAGACGTTCTCAGCTAGGAACTCATCAAACTTAAGGCAGCACGATTGACCAGATTGTCCAGGCAATTCAGTTTTGGCCGGACAGGTACTCAGGATGAACAAAAGACTCAATAATGACTTAGTGACATAAGCGTTGATATCTAGACCTAGGAATTGACTGCCAGGGATATACACCACTAGGTTTCTTCGTTGAATTGGTTGAGGTCAATAGGGTAAGATAGGTCGATGGGTTCACTATCGGGTTTAAAACAGGCCTTCAAGAAGGCTTCCTTACTTTTGGCTGTAGACTCCCTAAAACAACATATAATACTCTCTTCCTAGTAGTCTTGGGATATATGGACGATTTCATCGAGGATATACAGGGTCTTGCAAATAATGAAAGCTTGGACTGGATAAAGGATTTTAGACTTTGATTTATTCATGATGACACCTTTGGTGGTAGAGAAATTGTCTGCACACCATTCGACAAATTCAGGGCAATGGAGGGTTTGGCCAACAGAGAAGAAATGAAAGAAAGATTTAAAAACATCACAGGTATCTCCACCTCGTTTCTTAAGATCTTCTAATTTGTCCCTGGTGGCTTCAATGGCCTCTCCTACTAGGATGGTATCAAAAATATCAGCATTCTTGTCCACCATAGTTTCTTCTACCCTTCGGCCTGTGGTTTCAGGTTCGACATCATCTCTCACCCCTACCACTCCTATTCTATTCATCTTCAAATAGTACTGAGAGGGTGTCAGGGGCCTACCTTTTTCTGCCCCACAATCTCCTGGCTAGTCTGTGCTGGCACTCTGGATGTAGTTGAATATTTGGTAGCTTCAAATTTTCAGAAAAGACAAACCTCCACACCTTCACGTGGACCCCTTTATAGATTTCCACACAACATAACCTTCATGCCCTTCCCATTAGGTTTGGACTATAGATATTACTCTTAACGATCTGACCTGTAGTTATGTGAGGTTCTTTATGCTACATGTAGCTCAACCGTATATCGAGACCGATTTTTTCCACAACCGTTGATCTGGGCGGTCCCCACCATTCTTTGTGAAGCAAGGTTCTATTTCCCTCCGTGCTACTCCAACTTGCGAAATGAACTATAACCGTCGATCTCCCTCCATTCTCATATGTACCGTCGATCAAAATGGCTTGTACCACTTTTCACAATCTGGAATTGCTACTTCATCCTTTCTAGTTTGGGATGCGAAATTGCTTTCAACCGCAGATCTTCTTGGGTCCCATTCTTGATCGTTAGATGCATTCGTCTTTTAAACTATTTTGCAATCTGAAAAAGTGGCTTTGGTCGGGCATGTTCATCATGTGAAATGGTTTGACATCATTGATCTGCCACCGGATCAACCTCGGCCTTTGATCATGATCCCCCTTTAACACCTTCAGCATGCCCAATGTTTTCGTCTTTACCTCTCTTCTCCAATCCATAGACTGTTTTGTTGCTTTCAAAGTTCCTTGTCGAACCTTATTCCAAAGGCTGAGTGCTATCTTTTGTGTGCCATCAGTCCCTTCTACGAATATTATGCTACCGTCCCAACACTTCTTGATGAGGTTGAAGTACGTGAGTATCTCTTATGACCAAAATCTAACAGAGTGTTAACAAATGGCTCCACGAGGGATGCTATCCTCCCAGTGAGGTAGAAAAGAACCCATAGACTAGTCTCCTTATCCATGGAAAACCTCCTATTATTTTACTGTCTGAAAGAAAACAAGCTTTGAAAGAATGGTTACCTCTTCTGATATTAGGGCCTTCACCACGGGATTCAAATATTTCGATTCACCATCCGTACTGATTAAAACATAAGACATATCTACACTATGATACATGGATCCTAGTCCCTTTATTCCAAGTAATGCTTCAGGAACCTCCTAGTTACTGTGCCTCCTTCGTACTGCGACCCATCTGGATACCGTAAAATGAAGGCATCGTCTCCTCTATGCACCACAATAAGATATGGGCCTACCCATAGATGGTCTAATTTTCCATGCTTCCCTTTCTCTTCATGCATGGAATCCCATTTTAGCACCAAGTCATCGACCTGGAAAACATCTTCTTTTATTTTCCTGTCGAAAGTATTCTTCATATTTTCCTGGTGTATCTAGACTTTATCATAAGCCTTGTCCCTTACTTCATTAAGATCAATGATCTGGTTAATCCTTCTTTGAATGGGATTGGGCTCGTCCAAAGGATCCCACAATAACTTCATGACTGGAATTCCCAGAGAGGCGGGAAAAATTACCTCGACTCCATATACTAATTGAAACGACGACATACCGATGGCCCTTTTGGTGTTGATTCTATCGGCCCACAAGGCATATTTCAATTTCGTGTGCCAGGATTTCTTGTTATCCTCCAACAACTTCTTAATGATCCTCACAAGGCTTTTGTAAGAGGATTCTGCCAGTCCGTTCCCCTATGGGTAATAAGCCGTAGAATGATTCAAGCTTATATGGTATTTGTGGAAAAAATTGATCATTTTCCTTGATTTAAAGGTAGGTGCATTATCTGTCACTATCCGCTTTGGGTAGCCAAACCTAGCTAAAATATTATTTTCTAAGAAGTCCATTATCACTTCTTTTGTATCCCTCCTGGTAGATGTGGCCTCAATCCACTTTGTGAAGTAATCAGTGGCAGTCATAATCCACTTATGTTGCCCATAGGAGTTTGGATTTATTTCCCTGATGAAATCTAACCCCCATTGCTAGAAAGGAACTTCCACAGATATAGGGTTGAGGGGGAGAGACACCACCTTCCTTTTCCCTTCAAAAATCTGACACTGGTGGCATTTAGTTGTTTCTTTATAAAAATTTGAGAACAACGAAAGCTAATAAAATCCTACCCTTAGAATTTTGTTCGTGGTAACTTTCCAATAATGGTGTCCTCCATAATCTCCTTCATGAAATTCCCTTGCCATATGTTGAGTTTCGTTCTCCAGAAGACAATTTAGTAGTATCCTGCCAAGGTCTCTCCAATAAAGATATTGTTCTATGATACAAAACTTTGCAGCTTTTAGTTTTATGGATCTAGCCCGGGTTTTGCTCATCCCAGCAGGAGGTTGTAAATTATGTAATACAAAAACAACGTCAACATACCAAGGAGATGTAGAGAAATCAGGCTTCACTTGTGCCTCTGCCTCTATCCTATCAGTCTGACAGGCAAGGAAATTCAGCTACAGAGAGTCACAATGGGATTCCATCAATCATCTTAGCCAATCCTTGCCCTTTGATCAACTTTATGGGCTTGATTTCTATGTCTTATTCCAGGAGCACTGCAACACATTTTGCTCTCTTTCCTTCTGGGTCAGGCTGTGTAAGTATGCTTTTCACTACACTGCAAGGTACATAGGAAATTATGTGGGAATGGAGGATGTAGATTCTGAAATACTTCAAGGATTTAACCATGGAATAGGCTTGTTTTTCCATTATACTATATTTCAGTTCTCCATCCCTCAATATCTTACTGAAGAACGCTATAGGTTGTTCTTCACGCCGATCATTCTTTTACAACAACACTGCCTCTATAGTGTGTTTTGAAGCATACAAGAATACTAAGAAATATTTCTCAAAATTTGGGCTGATCGGTATAGGAGCTTTTTAAATGGATTGTTTTATATCTTTGAAAGCTTTCTTGGCTCCTACTGTCCACTTAATTTCATGATCTTTCCTTAGCATGTAATTAATGTCCATCAGGATTTCAACGAAGCTAGGGATGAATCTCCTCAAGAAGTTGACTTGACTAATGAAAGATTGTATTTATTTCTTTCTCCTTGGTTCTTCTACCCTCAATATGCCTTTTACCCTGTTTGGATCGATCCTAATCCCTTCCTTTGAAATGATGTGCCCCAGCAACTTTCCTTCTTCTAGAGTGAAGTTCAACTTTCTAGGGTTCAATGAGATGACGTACTTCCTGCATTTAATGAAAACTCTTTCCAAATTCTTGACATGATCTTTAGACCACCTGGAGTATAGAGTAATTTCATCCATGTATACCACCACAAATATTTCTTTCTCTTCTGCAAAAGCAATATCCATGGCACGTTGGAAAGTTTCTCCAGCATTCATCAACCCAAACGACATCTTTGCGTACATGAATGTACCCTAAGGTGTGGTGAAAGTGGTTTTTTCTTGATCTTCAGGTAATACCTTCACCTGATTGTAACCAGAAAATCCATCCATAGTGGATATCCTTTCTGAGCCTACCACCCTCGGTAGGATCTGGTCCATCTTTGGCAATGGGTAGTTATACTTCAAAGATACTTTATTTAAATTCCTGAAATCCATGCATAAACTTATCTCCCCATTCTTTTTTCGAACAGGAACCAAATTGGCTACCCATTTTTAAAACCTCAGATTTACTATTATCTTTGCATCGAACAACCTTTTCACTTCTTTTTCAATGATGGGTACTTACTTTGGATTAATCCTTCTGAGTTTTTTCCTAAACGGTTTTTCTCCGGGTCTAATTAGAATAGTATGTTGTATTATGGAAGTGTCATACTCTTTGATATCTTCATAACTCCGGACAAACACATCCATGTATTTCTTCATCAGGTTCAAATACCCTTCTTTTTCTTTAACGGATAATTTCTTGGACAATTTTATAATTTTTGGGTCACCTTCAGTGCTGACATCCACATCTTCGAAGACATCTATGGAACGTTCAACCTTTGGATCTCTGGTGACATAATTTTGGTCAAAAAGAGACTCTAAAGGGATCAAACCCCTGGAAATATGATTTCTTTTCAATTGGACTATATCCCTGCTTCCCAAGGAGTCTTTTAGCTTTCCTGTCCCAACGACTTCTTCCCCTTCCTCTTCAATGCCTGGGAAGTTTTCGGGGTCAGCGCCACCTTCATCAATGTGAATGTTCACAAAATCACCAAACATCTCCAGAAACCTTTGATCTGCATATCATCTTCAAAGACTTGCCAATATTTAGTGTTATCTGGTATGGAAGGTCTATTTACAATCTCCACTTTATATTTCTTTTTTCCTGTCGTGGGAGCTTCAAATTTTCTGGTCGTGGTCGCCAAAGAGTCTGCCACCACATTCTCATCTCTGGGAATCACTTGGACTGTATGTTCAATGAAGAAATTTATAAACATATCCCACACCTCATTCCACTAAGCTCTCATTGTCGGATGTTTAGTCTGATAGCTATCATTCACCTGATTTACTACAAGCTCCGAGTCCCCAAAAATTTGGACCTTTCTTGCTCCTAAATCCTTTAGTGCATGCAGGCCCAGTAACAAGGCCTCATACTCTGCTACATTATTAGAGCATTCAAAAACCAACTTGTAGGAGTAGGATATGGTATCTTTAGTGGGGGATATTATATACACACCTGCGCCAGCACCCTCTTTAGCCACCGAGCTGTCGAAATACATATTCCACAATCCTTTGTCCTTTTGCTTCCTTTCCAAGGCTTCAAAATCACTGGCCTCTTTTTTATCCATTTGTGGCACAACAATTTTTGAGTTGCAAGGATATATATCATTGAATAAAATAGACGACCCCAAGTCTGTGTCAACGGCATAAACATGATGGATTTCTAGTTGAGCCTGATTGCTCACGACATAAGGAAACCTCTTCTCACTATATAACCTTTTGCTTTTGTTTCAAACAGGAATCATTGCATAGGTCATGTCCATTTGCAAGGTGCCTTTTAGCTTCATAGTCCAAGATCTTGACAGCAAAATACCAAACTTGGGAGGAATTTCGGCCAGGATGACATCCATGACCACAATTTTAGATGGTGACTTATTTAAATATACCATCATGTCTTTGATTAATCCCAAACATTTTACCCTTTTAGAATCAAAGGAATACAGGTCTTTATAAGGCCTTGTAATCTCCAATCCCAGGATTTCCACCACTCCCTTTGGCATCAGATTGTATCAGAGGCTCCTGAATCTAGCATGGCATTGTGTAACACCATATCATGTACATTCAAGATCATGTAAAAGGGGGGTGCCTCCTCATCATCATTTTCCATGCTATAAATCTTAGATCCCAAAATAATAGTCAAGTTGTCTTCAGTCAACTCTAAAATATCTGAGTGAGCTTCTCCTTGATTTGCAATCATCTTTATTATAGTGTCCATGTACTCTTGATTCCTCAATAATTCGTTGAAAGGAATCGAGACCTTTAGCTTAGCTAGCTCATTTTGGAGATTAAACATGGGAGGGGTTTTTCCCAGTTCGACAGGTGCCACTGGATCCAATTCTCTCACATTACTGTTTCCCTTTTCCACTTCTCTAGATGCCATTGGTCCCTTTTGTTTTTCATCTCCTCTCCCCGAGCCGGTATAACTACTAGAAGGTTGGTCTGGGTTTAATCCTCCTTTAGGTATAGCAACTTCGCTAGCAGATTCACCGCCTTTCTTATGTACAACAACGTATCTACTTCTTAACTTAATCTTAATGACATCATCTATAGCATGAATATACCCTTTATGATACTGCTCCAATTCCCCTGTTAAGGTCTTATCATCCACTTGAGCGAACATATCATGTTCCTCTTCAATCAAATAGATCTCAGAGTCTAGATCGTCGAAATGATGTATATGATATTCGGTGGACTCAGCTTCATCTTTGGCAACCACATATTTTTCAAGGAAAGGAGGCCTGATTGGATGCACCTCTTGGTTTCTTGGATTCCTCACATCCCTTGGCCTATTGGGTTGGAGCAGGGGAGGGACTGGCCTCCTGAAATTAGGATTCCTTATCTAAGGTTCATTCTATTCTCGGTTCATCGGCTTGGTCTCCACCGTTAGCCTGTCCATCAATTTTTCCATAGTTTTTAGCATCATCTCAAACTTCATATCACTAGATGAAGAAGTAGAAGTAGTGGGATGTGCCTCTTCTCTACCTTTCCTTCTATCAGTCTCGGTACTCAGTTTAATTTTTCCACATGCCATCATATTGGCCTCTACTTCTAGGGCATCAATGAACATGGCTGGGAGGGTATTTGACTTCCTTTCTCTCAATAACAAAGCAAAATCATTGTCAAAGGCATCAGTGTAATGAAGTTTAGCTACCCCGGGTGAAGGTTTGATATCGGTAGGTATCAAGTTGTAGACCCTCATGAATCTGCTGGAAAACTATGGACTGATTCAAAACCTCCTTTCTTGAGATTGTTGTATTGAGACAAGACCTGCAATGGGATTTTTTTATCATCCCACCTTTCTAGAAATATGGTTTGAAAACTAGTGAAGCTGTGGATAGACCTAGGTGGCAAATATTTATACCATTTCTTTGCTTCCCTAGACAAACTCTAAGCGAACAATTGCATTTTGACATCTTCATCATCTACCTCTACCAGGTCGATGAAGCTGTTGAACTTATCCACATGGTACCTTGCTGAGACATTTCCCTCCCTGTTATAGAGTGTGATTCTTTGGGATTAATTCATGGGGAGGTTGTGTAGAACTGGAGGTAGGGCTAACGTGGCAAATCTAGCAGCAGCCATTGGGGTAGGTTGACTAGGAAAAGACAGGGGGTCAGGCAACTGGGTGTTCTGAAAGATAGGGGCTATCTCTTCAGCTTTTGGTGGAGTCTCTAGGTTCAGCCACAAAGAATCAAGCAGATAGGATTGCAGTGTATTAAGGCTAACCCCAGCTTTCCTCAGGTCAGATTCGGATTTAGATTTGGTTAGCCGTCTTTCATCCCTAACCCCCCATTCAAGTTCTGTTATGCCGTACAAATATTGAGATGATGAAGTATCAAACAATGGAAAATCCACTTTCTCTTTATTTCTATTTCTAAGTATTTTTTATGGATTATCCACACTTAGTAAAGTTTCAGTATCAGGGTTACCTCTCGTGCGGATCTTTCTGGAAGCTAGGATATCTAGTGAAATACTGGTCGAAGCAGGTGTGGAGTCACCAGGAAAAACACACAACCTTCTCATGAATTAAGAAATTTCTATTTGCCCCCAGAAATCTCTTTCTTTCTGATCACTGATCTCCTCACTGGAGTCACCTTTCAGAATCTTTCAATGGAGTCTCCAGGGAAAATGATACAACCTTCTTTACATGTATGAATCTCTGTTTGCCCACATAAATTCTTTATCCTCTGAATCTTTGTCGTTCTTCCCAGGGATGATCTTCAATCTCGTCCCTGACAACGGCTCCAGTTTCTTACCATCAGAAATGATCCCAAATGTCATCACCCCAAATTTTCACAAAAATTAAAAAAATTTCATATAACATAAATTGTCTATAGTTACAATGTGATAACTGCTAGCAGCTAGCAAAAAAATGAAACAGTTAACAAAAGTAATTATTAACTTTAAACACATATAAATTAATATTGTTTTAATTTTGATATGTGATGTAAATAACTTGCATTCAGATGTTTCTAGTTGTATTGATGATTCGATTTTGTCAAGTAGGGAGAAGTTATGTTAAACTGGGGCTTACTTAGCAATTGCTAACTCAGCTGGACCTTTGGATCTTACAGGTTCATCAGGTAAATTTCAAACAATAGGAGTTTATTAAAGCGTTAAATCCAGATATACTTCAATAGCATAAAGAAACTGCTAGTGTAAAATTTTGCTTAATAGAGTTTAAGGATACTACGAGGTAAAGTATCTTTTCTTTACTTGTTTTGCAACTATGACAGTATTTTAAATGCATGTCCTAATGATCAATAACTTTGCCATACTTATTGTCTTTTATTAGTATGACTTCTACTTTAGATAAATATTCTTTCCACCTATAAGCTAAGTTATTTACCAGTTCTACATGGAGCTCATGATTTAGTATAACAACACTTATACTGAAACAAGAGTTTATTGTTGTTGCTATTTCTAAAATTTACAACACTGCTTATAAGTATGGAAATAAACCTAAGGCCTTTCAATAAAACAAGCTTACTATAGAACCTTTAGCTTTAACTTTAATTAAGCTTTAGTAGAAGAAACTTGTCAGCTTATTATTGTATGATACTTTATAAATGATCTCTTGCACAATAGTTGTTAAGTTGCAATTCCGATCTTCTTAGTTTCTTTATGACATAAGTAATGTGGCAAGATTACATTATCATATCATATATTAATAGTAATAAGTGGTACTATCTTTAATCCTGGATAGTCTTACTATCTTTCTTTTACTAAGTCTAATCTAAACTTGGTTTGATTCATTTAGAGTTTTGGTTCCTTATGGAGACCAAAAGATCACCAACTTCCAAGATGTTTAACTTACACCAAGGTACTAAAGACTATACATATAGATGTAAAAGTTATTCCAAGGTGTAAATACTATTTATTTTTATATACACCTTGTTGATTTATAAACTAAATTCTTACCTATTAGTGTTTACATAAACTAATTCTAAACAACATAGTCATGCATCGTTATGGTTGGATAAATGGTCAATAGTAGTACTATCGACTCATGTTCAAAGGCTATACTATTGATCTCTTCATAAATGTTTTGCTAAGAAAGATTACAAGGTCATCATAAAACAAGGATAATGATGCAATATAAGTTTAGTTCTTTACCATAGTTTGACTTTATGGCTCATCATTGAAATGATATATTTTTTACTTTGTAAATTACATTACCATTATAGCCATTATTTAAATTATGGACAGTAATTTGTTTTCTCGACCACGCAGTGTAAACTATATCATTCGACCCACTATGGACTGAATATTTTGGTGGGCACGTGGATCAGCCACAACAAAAAGCTTACATCATAACCCTAACTTCCTCATTCTTCGTCGAGGGTTTGCATTTCCTGGTTTTACTGTAGCCATAAGAGCTCGCTTGTTATCGTTTCTAGCTCCATATTGTGTGTAAAGAAGTGTTTCCACTCTAGTGTGAGGGTTGGGAGATACATAGCTCGCATTTAGTTTTTTTCTGCATGCATTGCATTCCTGTGAGGATAGTTTTACTTTGTCAGTTGTTTCTAGTGTCGATTCTTTGCGTGGCCATTACCAAAGCTTTAATCCTGCTCCAATCGTCGGTGTAGTATGCATTGTGAACCCCACTACCTCTGTCATAGATAAGCACGAGGTTTTGTTCTTTTAGTTGTTGTTCATAGTGCTGGTTCAATTCCTCCTCGACTCAAGATTCTTTCACCTTTAGGTAAATATTTTTCCATGCTAAAGTTATAAAAAATTTCAGTTACAGTTACGGTATTATAATACCCAGCTTCTAATCAAGGTTTTTGGTCTTCGCTTGCAAGTTACAGTTTGCCTTTACGCTTGGAATAATCCTCTCCACGTTTGGATTGACTTCAAGACCAAATGGGTAAGCCCTAGTTAGAATGTGGCAACTCCCTACTTGTAATAGTTAGGGGAAAAGGGATTCAGTTGGAGAAGAAACATGACTTCGATTCCTGCATTGTTTAAATTCTTAGTTCAGTTGTTACTTAGTTTTTTTGTTATTAAAACCCTTTCCTATAGCAAGGTAGCTTCGTCTTTGATGCCGTGACTTGTATTTTACTTTTCTTGACTTATAAACTGGTTTACAACCTTATGTCTAAGTAATGTCATACTTTGTTTCTTAATATGTGGAGGTTCTCCTGTCTTCATGCTTTTAATGGTTCTCTATTTCGAATACCAAGATAAATTATACACTGTCTTATAAAGGATATTACAGTAAATGAAGTTTTTAATAAGTTGATTGTTAGTTTTGTTTTCAAACCCTCACCATGATGCTGGGTAAAACTGGCCTTGAGCTGGGTGAAGTAATTTGGTTAAGTCATTTAGCCCTATGACTTGACAAAGGAAGACATTTGGTTTAAAAGGATTTTAACTTCAAGATCTGTCTCGTTTATGCAATAGTTTTATAAACCTGTAAATTATGGTTATGTGTAATTAGAGTCTTTCCTTCTTTGACTATTAATAATGATAATTATTGTTTAATGTTTCTCTTGTAAATAAATAAAGTTAATGTGAAGACTGTAAGCTCAGTTGTAAGGTAAAATTTACATATTTATACTTATCATTTAGGATAGAATATTAGGGTTTTCTGTAAAAGAACCCTTATATAAATATATTCTTAAATTTACTAGTTATGGGTTGGTTTCTGTTTACTTATCTTTCGTTGTTACAATAGTATTGAAATTATTTATCCTGTAAAAAAATATTTTCTTTTCTTTTAAATAAAAAAGATTATAAAAATACTATAAGTTATGGATATAAGTCTGTACCCAGTCTAATGTATACTTATAGTCTTCTAGTTTTAATTTGTTTATTCTATTTTAAATAATACTTTTATAAAAAGAATAAAAGAAGAACTAGGGTTTTGACCCTCAGGTTAAACTTACACAGATTTAGAGCTTGTCTAGAAAATAATTATTCCTTAAATAGGTAAACTCTTAGCTTTATTCTATTTACTGTTTACATTTAAATTTACATTTGTTTACTGCTTTGTCACTTAGTAAAGATTCAGAGTTATGTAAGGATTATAACATTAACTTTGTAAATTTAATTGTTCTTTATTAATACTGTTTGTAAACATAATCCTATTCTAGTATATATTAAATAATAATTTAAGATAAAAGATTTAAGTGTGTTTAATACCTTGTTTGGAAACTATATCTCCTATAATTTTTATTGTGTCGGTATATTTCTTTACTATAACTCTATTTGTAGTTCTATTGTTTCTTTCCCAACATTTTTACATAGCTATGCTCATTAAAATAGTAAACATAAATAACTAGAACAAATAAATTACACACTGAAATAAATTACTCTGCTATCTATAGAATACAGAACCCTATCTATTATTTTCAGTCTCTTATAATTTTCTTTCAGCTACTTAAAATATTCTAACTATGCTGGAGTACGGCCTGGTTTTCCAGGTGTGGAAAAACAGAGTTTAGAAATTATTTCCATTCTAACACATTGCTTTTCTAAATCAAATTCATTTCTTTAAAAATCTAAAAGACTACTAAATTCTAACATTTTACAAACCAAATCTTTAACATTCATATATCAGTCAAACTCAGATTTATTTATCTAACACAGTAAACAAAATAATGTAGAACTTGTTTAGGTCAGATGACAACAATGTTAGGAGGCTGTTCCTCCCTATGAATCTCCTAGAGAGCGCTCAAACAACACTTCCTCAGGACCCCCAAGCCTGTTCCTGGTGTTCTTGGCTGAGAACTGGTGGAGAATGCAAACAGTATACTAGTTCAATATCTCAGTAAAACACTCTGCTCTCAGCAGTAGGATATTCAACTTAAAGGCTGTAACTAGAACAAACAGCAGTTATCCCCTCAAACACTTTCCAGATTTCCCTTCCATTAAATTTCTCTGAAGTACATTCATTCAACCTAAATGATCACTTCTCTAGAATGAGCAGCCTCAGCTCTCTTTAATGGGAATTTTTATAAAGATTGCCTAGGTCTTTTGGGGCAGTTTTCATTAATTAAGTCACCTGCTATGATTCCACTTTCTTGGGGAATCATGACCCCAAATGTAGGGAGGTTTCCACCCACAACAGTTGGAAGTGGTTTGAGGATACTCCCACATGTCAGTTTGCTCTCCACCCAATCTCCTCCACCAATTTGACCAGTAAACACTCTTTTAACAGCTCTCCTAAGTTGTTGTCTCCTCGTTTATTTATTTATAAATAAAATATTCAGAATTACATTAAATATCCTTGACTCTGCTAAGTCATCAATTACAACTTAGCATAAAATTTAACATATTGTCCTCAAATAATATCAAATAATATAAAATTGTTTTTTTGCAAAATTGGGGCGTGTGACATACACACCCCCTTAAAGTATAACATCATCCTCGATGTTATTTATTCTTCATCCTCAGAATTCCCCTAGAATGAAATTGGATATGCATCCCACATTTTACTTTCTAATTCCTAGGTGGCTTCCTTTGGACTAAGGTGCTTCCATTGCACCTTCACCTAACCAATGGTGCGGTTTCAAAGAGTGATCTCCCTCCATCCGAGGATAGAGTCCGCTTTTACTAGAAAATATCCTTCTGGTTCCACCTGTACATCATTCCAGTTAACAACATGAGTAGCATCATGAACATATTTCTTTAATATAAAAATGTGAAAAACATTATGTAGTCTTAAATTCAGTGGTAATGCTAATTGATAAGCTACTTGTCCAATCCTGGATAGTATTTCAAATGGACCACAGTAACGAGGTGCTAGTTTTGCACAACTACCCAATCTTAGAGAGCTCTTTTTGGGTCTCACCTTGATGAACACATGTTCACCTACCTGAAACTCCTTTGGAGTTCTTTTAAGGTCTGCTTGACTTTTTTGTCGATCTTGCGTAATTTTCATATTACTTCGTGTCTGCTTAACAATTTCTTCCATTTACTTTAATAGTTCGGGACCTAATACTAATCTATACATCGAATTACTCCAAGAGATAGGAGTATTACATTTCCTTCCATACAAGATTTCGAAAGGACTAAATTTGGCTGACGCTTGATAATTATTATTATAAGCAAATTCTACTAGATGCAAATAATCCTCCCATTTACCTGGCTCATATTTCACGTACATTTGTAGTAAATCTTGCAGTACTTGGTTTACTCTTTCAGTCTACCCATCTGTTTGATGATGGAATGAAGTACTAAAATTTAATGTAGTGTTTAATCCTTTAAATAGAGATTTCCAAAAGTTACCGGTAAATTTAGGGTCTCTATCTGAGATTATAACTTTCGGTATCCCATGCAGTAAGAAAAATTGCTTTAGAAATATATCAGCTATGTTTGCAGCTTTATACGGATTTTTAACAGGTATAAAGTGGGCTGATTTACTTAATTTATCGACCACTACCATAATGGAATCATTGAAATTATGATTTTTAGGCATTCTAGTAACAAAATCAAGACTAATTATCTCCCATTTCCAGCTAGGAATGGGCAATGGCTGAAGTAATCCAGCTGGGTGTTGATGTTCAGTTTTCACCTGCTGACATTCAAAACACCTAGCGATATACTCTGCCAATTCATTCTTCATGTTTGGCCAAAAATATTCTATCCTTAACATTGTTATAGCCTTTTGATAACCTAGATGACCTGAATATGGAGTTTTGTGGATTTCATCTAAAAATTAATAACTTAACTTTAGGTACATTAGGTACATACATTCTGTCTTTATACAGTAAAAATTCTTTTTCAGTCAAACTCTACCCTTTACTTAAGCTTTCTATTGGATTTTCTTTCGTTTTAGCTTGTAAGTTTTGGTAAATTTCATCTCATTCTACCCCCGCTATAAGTTGTTCATCTAAATCCATTGTATAAGTGTTGATAACTGCTGTAAATTTCAGCCTTGCATTCCTACTTAATGCATCAACAACTTTATTTTCTTTCCCTTTAATGTGTTGAATTTTTAAATCATACTCACTTAGAAAAGCTAACCACCTAGCTTATCTAGCATTTATATTAGGCTGATCTAATAGATATTTTAGTCCTTTATTATCAGCCATTAGAATAAATTTTCTACCAATTAGATGATGACGCTACATCTTTAGAGCATGTATAACAGCAGCTAATTCCAAATCATAAGTTGCATAATTCTTTTCATAAATTTTTAATTTCCTAGACTCATAGGCGATAACATGCCCTTCTTGAGTCAGAACACCACCTAAAACATCATTGCAGGCGTCAGTACACACTACAAATTATTTATTTGGATCATCTATTCTTAAAATAGGTGCACTGGTTAATAAAAAATTCAACTTTTAAAAGCTTTCCTCGCATTTCTGGTTCCAAACAAATTTCTTTCCTTTCTTTTGCAAAGAAGTTATTGGATTCGTGATTCTCGAAAAATCTTCAATTAACCTTCGGTAATAACTGGTAATTCCCATGAAGTATCGAACATCAGTTACATCCTTACGAACTGGCCAATCTTCGATCGCCTTTATCTTTTCAAGATCCACCGAAATCCCTTCCTTAGTCACCACATGACCTAAGTACTGAATTTTATCCTTAAATAAATCACATTTACTAAACTTTGCAAAGAGTTGATGATCTCATAGCTCTTGCAAAACAATTTTTAAATGTTCTTTATGTTCTTCTTCATTTTTTGAATAGATTAATATGTCATCGATAAACATGACCACAAGCTTATCTAGATACTTATGCATAACGTTGTTCATTAAACACATAAAAATAGTTGGGGTATTAGTAAGCTCGAATGGCATGACGACAAAATTGTAATGGCCATATCAAGTTCTAAAAGCTGTTTTAAAGATGTCTTCATCTTTAATCTCAACCTGATGATATCCAGACCTTAAATCAATTTTCGAAAACACCATGGCTCCACGTAGTTTATTGAACAGATCATCTATGCGAGGCAACGATTACCTATTTTGAATAGTCATCTTATTCAATGAACGGTAATCTATGCAAAGTTGTATGGTTTCGTCCTTTGTCTTAACGAAAATGACAGGTGCCCCCCAGGGAGATACACTAGGTCGAATATACTTCCTGTCAATAAGTTCTTTTAGTTGTGACTTTAGCTCATTAAGTTCAAGTATGTTCATTTGATAAGGGGCCTTTGATCTGGGTACTGCACTAGGTACCAGCTCAATGGTAAAATCTAGTTCCATTTCGGAGGTAGTCCTGGAATTTCTTTCGGAAATACATCAACATACTCTCTTAAAACCGGTATGTCTTCCAATTTTAATTTGTCTGTCTTATTTATATTTTCCTCATCGGTTATTGTTACTACATAATCTTTACAACCCTTCCTAACAACCCTCTTAAGTTGCAGAGCAGAAATATGCCTTATGGTGGTTCTTCTAGGGATCCCCTTTACACTTATTGTTTTTCCATCATTATGTATACACGTAAAGGTTTTATCATAACAGTTTAAAATCACCCTATGTTGTTCTAACCAATCCATAGCGATTAGTAAGTCATCAGAACCAAGAGGTAGTACATTTAGCTTTACAACAATTTCAAATTGATCCATAACTACTGCACATTTCTTTACAAAACAAGTTACCTTCCTTTTTGCACCAGTGGCTAACTCAACCAACCAAGAATTTTCAAATTTTTCAACAGGAAGCTTACATTTTTCTACCAATTTAGGTGAAATATAACTGAGACTAGCTCTTGGATCAATTAAAATAGCTATAGGGGTTTGGTTATTATACCTTCTACTTCTACCATGGAAGTTTTATATTCTTCTTGTCAATTTTCCAAGGCTGCATTGATTCTGGGAATAGTCCTCGCTAAATCTCCGATAATCATTTCCTCCTGTATGGTATGAATATTACTGACAGTCTTTTTTTGATTAGGACAGACTGAGGCATAATGTGGGCCATTACACTCCCATCACTTTATAGGTTCTTTGTGTAATCACCATGATTATTAGCAGACTCTTTACCCTTTGGATTGTTCTAATTGCTTGGTGAATTATTCTTATTCCCTTGGAAATTCTTGTTAGAAAAATTTATGGCCTTATTGTTTTTAGAATTTCAGTTGGGCACAAATTCTTTCTTCTTTTGATCATAATGATTGTTATTCTTTTTGGCCTTCCAGTTGGCCATGCTCTCCTTCTTTCGATTCTGTTCAAAACAGAAATTGACTTTCCTCATAGATTCTTCCAGTATTTTTGGATTGTCATACTCAATCCTATCCTTGATGTGATAAGATAAACAACTGAGGAATAGTTGTAGCTTCAGCTTTTCATCTACAAGGTATCGCACATGCCTAAGCAGACTTAAAACTTGCTGTTCAAATTCTTCATAGTCATTGAACCTAATTTAAGCTCATAAAATTATTTTGCTCTCTCTTCATAGTACTGCTCAGATAAAAATTTATTTTTAAAGTACTTCTTGAAGGTACTCCAATTTACATTCTTCTCTCTTATTCCCTTCACTCTCTTCAAGCCTTGCCACCAAATATCAGCCTTCCCTGAGAGATGTAGATAGCCATTCTAGCCTTTAATTGGTTAGAATAGTTATAAATATGGAAGTACTTCTTCATCCCAGATAAACAGGATTGCGCTTCCTCCCCCTTCTTAGTTTCTCCATTGAATGTTGGTGGTTTAATCTTTTTAAACTCCCCAGAAATTTCCTCATAGGGTTTATATTTTCTATTTTTAGTATAATGGTTGTCCTCACTACTATCACTAGTGGAATGATAATTACGTTGATCACCAAATACCTCTGAAGATGAACTGCTTTCATTTTTAGTCTGTTTAACCTTTTTATATTTATGTTGGTGACTTATATCTTATGAATCAACTCTTTTACCCCTTCCCTCAGTTTGAAATCTTTCTGTTAAGGATCTTATTCAGCTCCTCCTGAGCTCTCAAAATCCTTTCATTCTCTCATTTAACATATTCCATTTCAGATTTTAAGTCTTTTATTGTTTGTAAAAGTTCTGAGGAATTAGTGGTTAGGTCTTCTTGTATAGGGTCTCTTTGTAAGTTTTCTTGTTCAGTAAATGGAGATTCCTCTTCTGCATATTCCTCCAGTCTTTCCATACCTGTTGTTAAACTTCAGAAACAATTTCTCTGTTTAATAACATTAAAAGAAAAGAACATCAGCAAAAATAATTTAAATTCACTCTTTCATAAAAGCAAGTTGGGCTTCATCAAGGCCTAGTGTTTGATCCTTGTGCTCTAATACAACATGTCATAACCCCAAATTTTCACAAAAATTAAAAAAATTTGATGTAACATAAATTGTCTATAGTTGCAATGTGATAACTGTTAACAGCTAGCGGAAAAATGAAACAGTTAAAAAAAGTAATGATTAACTTTAAACACATATAAATTAATATCGTTTTAATTTTGATATGTGATGTAAATAACCTGCATTCAGATGTTTCTATTTGTATTGATGATTCAATTTTTTCAAGTAGGGAGAAGTTATGTTAAACTGAGGCTTACTTAGCAATTGCTAACTTAGCTGGGCTTTTGGATCTTACAGGTTCATCAGGTAAATTTCGAACAAGTAGGAGTTTATTAAAGTGTTAAATCCAGATATACTTCATTATCATAAATAAACTGCTAGAGTAAAATTTTGCTTAATAGAGTTTAAGGATACTACGATGTAAAGTATCTTTTCTTTACTTGTTTTGCAACTATGACAGTATTTTAAATTCATGTCATAATGATCAATAACTTTTCCATACTAATTGTCTTTTATCAGTATGACTTCTACTTTAGATAAATCTTCTTTCCACCTATAAGCTAAGTTATTTACCAGTTCTACATGGAGCTCATGATTTAGTATAACAACACTTATACTGAAATAGGAGTTTATTGTTGTTGCTGTTTCTAAAATTTACAACACTGTGTATAAGTATGGAAATAAACCTAAGGCCTTTCAATAAAACAAGCTTACTATAGAACCTTTAGCATTACCTTTAATTAATCTTTAGTAGAAGAAAATTATCAGCTTATTATTGTATGATAGTTTATAAATGATCTCTTGCACAATAGTCGTTAAGTTGCGATTCTGATATTCTAAGTTTCTTCATGACATAAGTAATGTGGCAAGATTACATTACCATATCATATATTAATAGTAATAAGTGGTACTATCTTTAATCCTCGATAGTCTTACTATATTTCTTTTACTAAGTCTAATCTAACCTTGGTTTGATTCATTTAGAGTTTTGGTTCCTTATGGAGACCAAAATATCACCAAATTATAAGAAGTTTAACTTACACCAAGGCACTAAAGACTATACATATATATGTAAAATTTATTCCAGGGTGTAAATGCTATTTATTTTTATATACACCTTGTTGATTTATAAACTAAATTCTTACCTATTAGTGTTTACATAAACTAATTCTAAACAACATAGTCATGCATCGTTATGGTTGGATAAATGGTCAATAGTAGTACTATCGACTCATGATCAAAGGCTATACTATTGATCTCTTCATAAATGTTTTGCTAGGAAATATTACAAGGTCATCATAAAACAAGGATAACGATGCAATATAAGTTTAGTTATTTACCATAGTTTGACTTTATGGCTCATCATTGAAATGATATATTTTTGAATTTGTAAATTACATTACCATTATAGTCATTATTTAAATTATGGACAATAATTTGTTTTCCCAACCACGCAGTGTAAACTATATCATTCAACCCACTGTGGACTGAATATTTTGGCAGGCACGTGGAGCAACCACCACCGTGAAACGGATGTTTTAAAAGCTTACATCGTAACCCTAACTTCCTCATTCTTCGTCAAAGGTTTGCACTATCTGGTTTTACTGCAACCATGAGAGCTCACTTGTTCTCATTTCCAGCTCCATCTTGTGTGTAAAGAAGTGTTTCCACTCTAGTGTGAGGGTTGGGAGATACATAGCTCGCATTTAGTTTCTTTCTGCATGCATTACATTGCTGTGAGGGTAGTTTTACTCTATTAGTTGTTTCTAGTGTTGATTCTTGGTGTGGCCATCACCAAAGCTTTAATCCTGCTCAAATCATCGGTGTAGTATGCATTATGAACCCCGCTGCCTCTGTCATAGATAAGCATGAGGGTTTATTCTTCCAGTTGTTGTTCGTAGTGCTGGTTCAATTCCTCCTCAACTCTAGATTCTTTCACCTTCAGGTAAATATATTTCCATGCTAAAGTTATAAAAAAATTCAGTTACTGTTACTGTATTATAATACCCAACTTCTAATCAAGGTTTTTTGTCTTTGCTTGCAGGTTATAGTTTTCCTTTACGCTTGGGAAAATCCTCTCCACATTTGGATTGAATTCAAGACCAAACGGGTAAGCCCCGGTTAGAATGCAGAAAATCCCTGGTTGTAATAGTTAGGGGAAAAGGGATTCAGTTGGAGAAGAAATACGACTTCAGTTCCTGCATTGTTTAAATGCTTAGCTCAATTGTTACTTAGTTTTTTGGTTATTAAAACCCTTTCCTGTAGCAAGGTATCCCCGGTTAGAATGTGGCAACTCCCTGCTTGTAATAGTTAGGGGAAAAGGGATTCAGTTGGAGAAGAAATACGACTTCGGTTCCTGCATTGTTTAAATGCTTAGCTCAATTGTTACTTTTTTTTTGGTTATTAAAACCCTTGCCTGTAGCAGCGTAGCCCTGGTTAGAATGTGGCAACTCCCTGCTTGGAATAGTTAGGGGAAAAGGGATTCAGTTGGAGAAGAAATACGACTTCGGTTCCTGCATTGTTTAAATGCTTAGCTCAATTGTTACTTAGTTTTTTGGTTATTAAAACCCGTGCCTGTAGCAGGGTAGCTCTGGCTTCGATGTCGTGACTTGTGTTTTACTTTTCTTATCTTATAAACTGGTTTACAGCCTTATGGCTAAGCAATGTCATACTCTGTTTCTTAATATGTGGAGGTTCTCCTGTCTTCATGCTTTTAATGGTTCTCTGTTTCGAATACCCTGATAAATTATACATTGTCTTATAAAGGACATTACAGTAAATGAAGTTTTTAATAAGTTGATTGTTAGTTTTGTTTTCAAACCCTCGCCATGATGCTGGGTAAAACCGGCCTTGAGCTGGGTGAAGTAATTTGGTTAAGTCATTTATCCCTATGGCCTAACAAAGGAAGACATTTGGTTTAAAAGGATTTTAACTTTGAGCTGTGTGTCGTTTATGCAATAGTTTTATAAACCTGTAAATTATGGTTCTGTGTAATTAGAGTCTTTTCTTCTTCGACTATTAATAACGATAATTACTGTTTAATGTTTCTCTTGTAAATAAATAAAGTTAATGTGAAGACTGTAAGGTCAGTCGTAAGGTAAAATTTATATATTTATAATTATCAGTTAGGATAGAATATTAGGGTTTACTGTAAAAGAACCCTTATATAAATATATTCTTAAATTTACTAGTTATGCGTTGGTTTCTGTTTACTTCTCTTTCATTGTTACAATAGTATTGAAATTATTTATCCTGTTAAAAAAGTATTTTCTTTTCTTTTAAATAAAAAGCTTATAAAAATACTGTAAGTTCTTAATATAAGTCTGTACCCTCTCTAATGTATACTTATAGTCTTCTAGTTTTTATTTGTTTATTATGTTTTAAAGAATACTTTTATAAAAAAGAATAAAAGAAGAACTAGGGTTTTGACCCTCAGGTTAAACTTACACAGATTTAGAGCTTGTCTGGAAAATAATTATTCCTTAAATAGGTAAACTCTTAGCTTTATTATATTTACTGTTTACATTTAAATTTGCATTTGTTTACTGCTCTGTCACTTAGTAAAGATTCAGAGTTATGTAAAAATTATAACATTAACTCTGTAAATTTTATTGTTCTTTATTATAATTGTTTGTAAAAATAACCCTATTCTATTATATATTAAATAATAGTTTAAGATAAAATATTTAAGTGTGGTTAATACCTTGTTTGGAAACTGTATCTCTTATAATTTTTATTGTGTCAGTATATTTCTTTACTATAACTCTATTTGTAGTTCTATTGTTTCTTTCCCAACATTTTTACATAGGTATGCTCATTAAAACAGTAAACATAAATAACCAGAAAAAATAAATTACACACTGAAATAAATTACTCTGCTATCTACAGAATGCAGAACCCTATCTATTATTTTCAGTCTCTTATAAATTTATTTCAGCTACTTAAAATATTCTAACTGTGCTGGAGTGCGGCCTGGTTTTCAAGGTGTGGAAAAACACAGTTTAGAAATTATTTACATTCTAACACATTACTTTTCTAAATCAAATTCATTTCTTTAAAAATCTAAAAGACTACTAAATTCTAACATTTTACAAACTGAATCTTTAACATTCATATATCAGTCAAACTCAGATTTATTTATCTAACACATTAAACAAAATAATGTAGAACCTGTTTAGGTCAGATGACAACAGTGTTAGGAGCTCATTCCTCCCTACCAATCTCCTGAAGAGCGCTCGAACAATGCTTCCTCAGGACCCCCAATCCTGTTCCTGGCCTTCTTGGCTGAGAACTAGTGGAGAATGCAAACAACAGACTAGTTTAATATCTCTGTAAAACACTCTGCTCTCAGCAGTAGGATCTTTAGCTTAAAGGATGCAACTAGATCAAACAGCAGTTATCCCCTCAAACACTTTCCAGATTTCCCTTCCATTGAATTTCTCTGAAGTACATTCATTCAACCTGAATGATCACTTCTCTAGAATGAGCAGCCTCAGCTCTCTTCAATGGGAATTTTTATAAAGATTGTCTAGGTCTTTTGGGTCAGTTTTCATTAATTGAGCCACGTGCTCTGATTCCACTTTCTTGGGGAATCATGACCCCAAATGTAGGGAGGTTGCCACCTGCAATACTTGGAAGTGGTCTGAGGATTCTGCCACATGTTAGATTCCTCTCCACCCAGTCTCCTCCACCAATTTGACCAGTAAACACTATTTTAACAGCTCTCCTAAGCTGTTGTCTCCTCCTTTATTTATTTATAAATAAAATATTCAGAATTACATTAAATATCCTTGACTCTACTAAGTCATCAATTACAATTTAGCATAAAATTTAACATATTGTCCTCAAATAATATCAAATAATATAAAAAAAATTTACAAAATTGGGGCATGTGTCACCAAAGGTTGCAGAAGGCCCGCTCCTAGGTAACAGCATAACCACTTTTGAAGAGAGAATTGGCTTTCTTCTCTTCCGAGAGGGATCTCTCACCAAATGTTAACAAGGCCAGATATATATATAAGTGAAACTATAAATTGTTTGTAAAATTGGTTGAAATAAAACACAGAACAAAAATAAACAGAGCTTATGCATTCGATTTTCAACACAGGGGAAAGGTAGCCACTCAATTATAGTCGATTTATAATTATCTGGTGGAAAAGAGGAACATAAATAGACCATCAACACAGAGCATTGAAAAATGAATTTTGTATTAACTTTAGAAGAAAACTTTGGTGAATATATAAAACAATAAACGGAGCATAGCAAGTATGAATTTCAAACTGTTATACACTAAGTTTCAGATATGAGAGAAAAAAAATGGGAAAGATAAACTAGAATAACATTCACATAAGAAAAGAGGCAACAAAATGTAAGTGTGAAAGACACATGAATCCTTGTATGAAAACGCTGACCTCGGCTCTGCAATTATATTAAAATTCTCTTGAGAAACATATACAACAAAAATTACATTCGTTTCAACCCTTTGTCCTTCTTCAGGAGGTATATTTATAGCATTGAGATTTTCCCAGACTGACATCTAGGAATCAAAATTTGTTACAACAGAAGGACATCCTCTAGCCAACTCTTAGGTGGTGCATTAGCTATGGTTTACATAAAACAGATTAACAATAAAATGTGGAATGTGGGAGGGAATAAGCACAAGAGTTCCTTATATTTCCATCTAGCGGGTGGAAACTGTACAAAGTCTTGAGAGAGGCGACAGTTGGGAGGGGCATGCAACGTAGAGAAAACTTCTCGCATACCATCCTGTCCACACCTACTGATGCACTTTGAATTTGGTTGACCCATATTGCTGAATTACTTTCCATAAATCAGGACCGAGCAGGGGCACGACGTCCATGTCGTATGCTTGTTCTTTGAGCTCCATCATTTTTGGGTATGAATTCTGAAGGACCTTGGCACATGCGGTTTTAAAATCAAACAGAAATTCAAAATCCATGGTCAGTTTATAAAAAATGACCTTCCCTGACAACGATTGTTGCATATCTCCAAATTTTCTATTGTCTAATCGACAATAAACCAGGCACTCCTGATACTCCTTCAAGGACAATAAAGGACCTTTTTCTTCCCAGAAAAAGGGGATTCCTCTACGTACCAGTGGTCTAAATGTCTTGATGACCTCCAGGACTTTGTGCTCGATAACTTTTATTTTTTCCTGTACAGATTCCAACGTCCTGTGCTTAGCAACTACCTTTATAGCTCCAGAGACAATAGAAAACCTGTTTTGGATACCGTATCAGTTGGTGAAATTGTCTGAAATAGAGCTTAGGAAATTAATGGCATTCTCCATTGTCACCAAGGGCCTTCTCTATACTTCTCCTAATGCTATATGGACCTTTTTTCTAGCTTTTGTCATAGTGTTTTCCTGGTCTTCAACGAAATCTAGATAAGGCTGAAACTTGTTAGCTTCCATAATGATCTGATCCTAGATCAAATTCCTAACACCTTGCAAAGCAAGATTACCGACCACCTGTTTGCTCAACTTGGCATTTTGTTGAATCAGCTCTTGGAAATTCTCTCCTACTTTTTCTCTTCCTTGTTTTTCTTTGACCTTTTCTTTTTCCAGTTCCTCGATCTATTGTTTTAATTTAAAGAGCTTTGCATCTTTTAGGCCTATTTGGTACATTTCTCTAGATAGGGAACCGATATCTATCTCTCCAACTGCACCTGTGGATTGAATTGTATTCTCTGTACTTCTTCCTTGAAGTTCTTTTTCCTTCATTGCTAATCTGACCTTTAACTATACGCTGCTTTTCTTCAAAAATTGGATGTCTGCTTCCCACTGCCTATCCATTTATTCGAGCTTTAGTAGCTTGGCTTTGCAGTCAGTAAGATTGGCGTTCAATTTATCTTTTTCTCTTTAAAAGTCAGCCAATTCTTCCGCTTGAGCGAGCTAGGTGGCAAGAATTTTTAACTTCTTCTTTAGGGTCTGGATCTCCTTCTCTTTGTCATCGAGCAATTTCTGAGCCAAACTCCCTTTATGTGATGGTCCTTCCATTTCCATTGCTTCATTTTGTAGACTGTTGATTTGGGTTTTGAGTGCTTTATTCTCCACTCTCACTTTCCTTAAAAGGTTTAAAGTTTTTTCTTTACTTTCCTCCAGCTTAGACACCTATATGGTAGCCTTCAGAAATATGGTATTCAATATATCTCTAGTCTCTTTGTTGAGGTGAATTATGTCAGGAGTGGGAACCTTTGAGAGGTTCACACTGACCTATGACACCTTGTTCCCCATTTCCAAGGCTAGACTGAGGGTGTCAGTAGCATGATATCTTACATTTTTCAGTGCCACATTAGGGTAAGGAAACCACAAAGCCTCACTATATAGTTCTGTTATCTCCTGGAAAGTCTTGTCATCCCTCTCTCGGTAGAACCCTAGCCATTCCTCTTTGGATGCATGCTTGATTGGAGTTTCCCCATCAGATATATACTCTTGTACCTATAATATGGTCGTCTCAAGATTTTCCTATTGATGTTCTTCCACTAAATCCTTCTTCTTCACACATCCTTTTTCCTGGCTCCCTTTAACCAACACCAATTGTTGTCCCTGTTCTATTTTTTGCTTCTTGGGCGTGTTGGCCGTGTCCATTTCTTCAGTGTCATTTTATAGAAAAATCATGTCACCATCATGTGATAAGACATTTGACATACCTACATGCCTTGAATCCCAACTCCTGGAGTGGAAACCCATACTAAATGTCAATCTTTCATGAAAATTCCCAGCACCGTGCTTACCTTGTTAGCCAGAAGCGGTACCTTGTTCGCATCGCCTATCCCTTGTTATCTGCAAGCGGTGCCACCGCTTATGGACCTTAGTCCATAAGTGTTTCTTACCAGAACCGCTCTATCATTGAAGGAGAAACACAGTACCCTGGGTAAAAAGGGAAAAAGAGACGTTTCTTGAGGCTTCTAGATGATAAGCCTCGTATCCTCCCTTATCCCTACTGTTGTGGGTTAGTTGAGCTCAAGATCCCTCATCCTAGGATCTTAGAGGCCACCTCACCCACTTATCTCTCAACCATTTATCCATTTATCCTTATATATACAAGCTTATGGCCATGGTTGAGGGGTAGAACTCTTAAGGTATTGTTATGCTATTGGATTGATCACTTGGTCCATACCATTGGAGAGCATAGAGAGAGCTAGATTCGGAGTTTACGGGGATGAGAATGCTTGGTTTCATGGATATGCATGTCAACACTAAGGCTTGGTTGTAAACTTCTTCATTTTTCTATATTAATGCAAGTTGATTTCTGTCCCACATATATTGTTGTTGTTTGATTTCACATGTATGTTGTTAGATTCCTTAGTCACTAACATATATTAGTAAATAATATTCTGGTGGTTTCGATATGTTTGTGTGTTGAAGCTTTATTGCAGGTACACAGGGTAACGATTGAAGCATTACATTCCAGGTATCTACGTTGTCTAGGGAGAGTCTTCAACCTTTGTCTTCTATTTGTTCTGGATCTGAGCCATTCAGACCAGTGGAACACCTTGCTGTCTGCAGGAGGTGAAATATTCCAGCTAACATGCCCATGGGCTCTGGGTCCCCTCTTTTTATTGAACTCCATGGGCTATTAAAACTACTTGAACCAATTCTCTTTGGGGAGAAGCTGCCCCTGATATATGTGAACCAGTGTCCTGCTCTATGTTGGTTTCCATCGAGACAGGATTAGGGAAATTGTCCCAGTTTGATGTTTCTCTAAGTCCAAATATTCAAGTATGTTCAAAAGTCCTACATTTGTGAGCTTTTCTCCTTTTGGAAATTATCTGGTGAGGGTCATAATTTACCACTTGTCCCAGGGAAAAATCCATGCCTTTAAGAAAATTGCTAATAAGGGGAAAAGCAACCCTGTTTCTAACTGTCTATGGTCCCACTTCTTACGGGAAAACCAAATTTGAACTTTTCTTAAAGTTCAAGAAGTGCTCTTCTTCAAAAATGAGTTTTTGCTGGATCAATTCCAGTGAGAAAACCCTGGGAGTTAGGAAAGAGGGCAGAATGTAAGGTGGATGCACAAAGCCATACAACCTTATGGTTGTTCCAAATTTTGTGAGGAACCAGTCCCCTATCTTCTTGCTGTTTGACATCTGTAGCATTTACCTCATCTCAAGAAACACCCTAGGCAACATTTCTTGGAAGAAGAGTTCGTATATTTTTTCCACCAATTGATTCATGAATTTTCACTAATCAATGGCCATTTTAGCAGTGATTTCTAGCTCTGGTACTTATAGGTCTTCCTCATTATAATCTATAAACATTCTCAACAAAAAGGACTAGAATTTGAACATTATAGTGATGTGGAAATTCGCTAACTAAGAATGGATGTTCTCAACCAGGAAATCATCAAACTTAAGGCAACACAATTGACCAAATTGTCCAGGCAATTTAGTTTCGTCCGGATAGGTACTCAGGACGAAAAAAATACTCAATAATGACTCAGTGACATAAGCATCGGTAACTAGAACTAGGAATTGACTGGCCAGGGATATACACCACTCGGTTTCTACGTTGAATTGGTTGAGTTCAACAAGGTAAGACAGGTCAATGGGTTCACTATCAGGTTTAAAATAGGCCTTCAAGAAGGATTCCCTACTTTTGGCTGTAGACTCCCTAAAAGAATGTATAATACTCTCTTCCTGGTAGTCTTAGGATATATGGACGAATTCATTGGGGATATCCAGGTTCTTGTGAATGACGGAAGCTTGGACTAGACAAAGCATTTTGGACTTTGATTTATTCGTGATGACACCTTCGGTGGTAGAGAAATTGTCTGCACACCATTCGACAAATCCAGGGCAATGGGGGGTTTGGCCAACATAGAAGAAATGAAAGATAGATTTAAAAACACTGCAGGTATCTCCACCTCAGTTCTTAAGATCTTCCAATTTGTCCCTAGTAGCTTGAATGGCCTCTCCTACCAGGATGGTATCAAAATCTCATCATTCTTGTCCACCATAGTTTCTTCTGCCCTTCGACCTGTGGTCTCAGGCTCAACATCGTCTCTCACCCCTACCACTCCTATTCTATCCATCTTTAAATAGTACTAAGAGGGCGTTAGGGGCCTACCTTGTTCTGTAGCACAATCTCCTGGCTGGTCCGTGCTGGCGCTCTAGATGCGGTTGGATATTCAGTGGCTTCAAATTTTTAGAAAAGATAAACCTCCATACCTTCACATGGACCCCTTTATAGCTTTCCACACAACATAAACTTCGTTCCCTTCCTAGGAGGTTTGCACCATAGATATTACTCTTAGTGATCTAACCCATAGGTATGTGATGTTCTTTATGCTACATGTGGCTCAACCGTCAATCGAGACTGATTTTTTCCACAATCGTTGATCTAGGCGGTCCCCACCATTCTTCACGAAGCAAGGTTCTATTTCCCTCCATGTTACTCTAGCTTGTGAAATGAACTATAACCACCGATCTCCCTCCATTTTTATATGTACCGTCAATCAAAATGTCCCATACCACTTTTTGCAATCCAGAATTGCTCCTTCATCCTTGCTAGTTTGGGATGCGAAATTGCTTTCAACCGCAGATCTTCTTGGGTCCCATTCTTGACCGTTAGATGCATCCATCTTTTAAACTATTTTTCAATCTGAAAAATTGGCTTTGGTCGGGCATGTTCATCATGTGAAATGGTTTGACGCCATTGATATTCCACCAGATCAACCTCAGCCTTTGATCATGATCCTCCTTTAACGCCTTCAGCATGCCCAATGTTTTCTTCTTTACCTCGCTTCTCTGATCCACAGACTGTTTTGCTACTTTCATAGTTCCTCACCAAATCTTATTCCAAATTCTGGGTGTTATCTTTTATGTGCCATTATTCCCTTCTGCGAATACCGTGCTACCATCCCAACACTTCTCGATGAGGCCGAAGTACGCGAGTATCTCTTATAACCAAAATCTAACAGAGTGTTAGCAAATTGAATGCAAGAAATAAATCATTCATATATACTAAAGGATCTAATACACCATACATATTACACCAAATAATATAACAAATTATTAATGAAAGGAAAAATATTTACAAATCCAAACACGGTACAGCAGTCCTCATCCCTAGTCCATAACATCTATGGACAGGATACCATTGGTGTGAATCCCATGAAAAGTATACTTGTACACGAGGTTGTAGGCTATTATACAAATAGAGAAATCTAAATTTTGGTCCCACTCTCCACTTACCAAGAGGTTGATTCTGATCACTTGAGACTAGATTTGTATGATATCTATCAGGAAAGGTTGGTCATGTATAGAAAATTGTCTCCTTAATATTCTCATAGCATTTTATGTTGAACTCTAGAGAATTATTCTTCTTTACAATTCTGGGAGGTACATAATGCATTTCAATTATTTTATAAGTAACCATGAAAATTTCATCTAAACAAGGAATTTCCACATAAGATTCATGTAACGTCCCCGACCCTTCGACCGGTGAAGAGGATGCTACCATACCATTATCTATCCAGCAAACTAGCCCCATGAACATACACACATAAAAACTGAAATGCTTTGAACTAAACAGACATACATTATTACCATACAGGGAAAGAAAAACCATACATTCAAGCATTCAGCATGTTCATTGTAATTCATTAAACATTAAATGCAATTGCAGAGATGAAAAAGACAAGAATACTTATCTTTGAATGAAGCTCCTCGCAACTAGCTATGTCGCTGCAATGTTCCACCCAACCATTTGTCATTGTGCTCCTTAATTTCTCAGCAATACTGCCACCCCCGAGCTGGGCATGATTCCCCAAGGAATAAGGAACTAAGAAGGCTCACACATAGCCAAGATACACAACCATCCAAGCCAACACAGTTGGTTTTATCATGCCATCAAGGAGCTGGGAAAAGCTGACTGCTAAGCTGGTGGGCTCACTGGAGAGCTAAGGACACCTGCACCTAACTAGCTTGACTTCTAGGACACCCACACACACCCAACATAAGGAATCAGTCCCTTCTCTGCTACATAGTCCCTCGGGCCCTGACTTCCAGTGCTATTCAGGGTGTGTGGAGAAGAAATCCATCCCTCTAGCTCTACCTATGAGTCTCTCAAACACACTAGGTTTATCAAGCATACCAAGCTGTCATTCCCACTCCAATTCAGTCTAAAGAACAACCACTGAACACACATAGAAAAATTGAGCAATTCACGGCTTCTAGGGAAGAAAAGCAAACACCACATAACAAAACCAAGGTGACAATTTGGTTAATACACAATTTTTACTGGGAAATTTGATTCATGATTCGTTCTTGGCCTTATCATGGCCAAAACGACTCAACAGGAATCCACAGCAACCCCAAATTTCAAAAAATTAACCCACAGCGATTCCTTAGCTTAAAAAATAGTGGAGAATGTCACAAAAACATTGGGGAGGAAACCAAACCACAATTCATCACCCAAAACGAAATTTTGAGCCAGGAGAGTGAAGAACGACTGTCCATGTGAGGTAAAAACACACATAAAACAACCCAATGTGGATGAATGGTGATGGTAAAACTCCCAAGGGATCCAATTCATGAATGAGAAACATACAACAAGCAAAATCTTGGAAGTAAACAACTCCCCAAGCTTCCCTACATGAGCAAATGAAGAACGTGGGTGAATGGGCCAAATGGCATGCATTTTTGGGTGATTACTTGCCCCAAAAGTCAAAATTGGTTTTCCCCAAAAATGGGTTTTCCCCAAATTTGAAATTGTTGCCCATACTCTTCCCATCGCCATGCAATAACTAACTCAACCACATTCTGGCAGAATTTAATGATTGGGGGGAAAAGTCAAAATGGGTAGTTGACTGATTGATGCATTATCCTATTGACATTTGGCATTTCCCTATTGGCCCCAAAGGTTAAATAATTTCCCCCTCTTTATCCTTAAGAAAATCATTTCCTTTTCATTATGGTTGCATTGACATAGCTGATTGTGGGTATTTTAATTAAAACGCATAATTACATGATGCCAAAAATTATAATGTACCGACTAGTACGAAATATTCCTTCAGCAACGATTTTAATGTCCGGAACATAAAACGATAAATATATGGTGGTGATTTTTCCTTTATATCCACACCACAATTAATTACAATATATACATCATATACATTTTAATGCAAATGGGGTCAAAACCAGGGTGTTACGTTCCCCTCCCCTTCAATAGCACTATCCTTAGTGCTCTACAAAATTTGAACAAAATGCTACACTGGTACCGCCTCAATGTTCTGCAAAATTGAACAAAAATGGATGTGCCAATAACATGGCATCCTCTAGCTCCCGTGCAGCCTCTTCAAGACCAAAGTGCTCCCATTGCACCTTTACCTACCCTGTGGCTCAATTCCAAAGCATTCTGACCTTCCTGTCGAGGATGCACATTGGCTCGATTTGGAACTCTCCCTCGGGTTCCACCTGAATCACATCCCAATTTACCACATGGTTAGGATCATGTACATACTTCTTAATCAAAGAAACATGAAAACAATTATGAGCTCTAGTGCTAGCAGGCAATGCAAGTCTATATGCAACTGGCCCTATTCTTTCAAGCACTTCAAATGGCCCACAATATCTAGGTGACAACTTGGCACACTTTCCAAGCTTCAAGGAACCCTTATTTTCCCTCACTCTGAGGTAAACATGATCCCATACACTGAATTCTCTATTCACCCTATGCTTATGTGCATAGCTTTTCTGTCTATCCTAGGCTGCTTTCAGATTTTGTCTGATATTTACAACCTCCTGCTCCATCTCGTTGAGCAATTCTAGACCAAGCACAACCCTGTTCACTAGATTATCCCAAGTCACTGGTGTCCTACACCTTCTGCCATACAAAGCTTCATACGGACTCATCCCCAAGGATGCCTACTGTCCATTGTTATAAGAAAAATCTACCAAGTGTAAGTAATTTTCCCACTTGGTTGGTTTATCCATCACATACATGAGAAGCATTTCTTCAAGCACTTGGTTAACTCTCTCTGTTTTCCCATCTGTCTAAGGATGGTATGCAGTGCTAAGGTTTAGCTTTGTACCCAAATCTACAAACAACCCCTTCCAAAATTTGGAAGTTAACTTGACATCTCTGTCAAATACTATTGCCTTAGGCAATCCATGCAATTTGAAAATATCTTTCATGAAGATATTTGTAATGTCATCAGTCTTATGCATAGACTTAACTGATATAAAATGTGATTCCTTTGTCAACTTGTCTACCACAATAATAAGGGAATCATGTTGTCTCCAAGTCATTGGCAATCCTGTAATAAAATCCATGGAAATAACTTCCCATTTCCATTCTGGAACTGGCAAAGGATGCAACAAACCTGTAGGGTGTTGATGCTCAACCTTTACCTGCTGACATTTCATGCACCTTGAAATGTATTCAGCCATGTCCTTTTTCATTCCTTGCCAAAAGTACTATTTATGGCTATAGCAATTGTCTTCTGATATCCTGGGTGACCAGAATATGGAGCTTGATGGATTTCATCCATAACAACTCTCCTCAACTCTGCTACATTTGGAATATAAATTCTACCTTTATAAGTAAGAATTCCATATTATTCCAATTTATATCCCCATACCTATTCTCAAGACTTTGCTGCTGCAATTTTTATTTTACCTGCTCATACAATTCATCTCTAGCAGTATGATTAATAATCTATTGCTTCAAATCTGATTGGAAAATACTAAGAGATGCCACATGCATTTCCTGCACCTTCATGCTGAGTGCATCAGCTACTTTATTCTATTTTCCCTTTATGTGCTTGATTTCAAAATCAAACTTGCATAAAAACTCCAACCATCTCGCTTTCCTAGCATTCAGAGAAGGTTGATCAAACAAATACTTCAAACCACAATGGTCTATCCTTAGCTCAAATCTTATGCCCATCAAGTAATGCCTCCACATCTTGAGAGAATGTACTATGGCTGCAAGCTCTAGATCATGATTGGCATAGTTATTCTCATGCTCCTTCAGCTTTCATGACTTGTAACATATCATGTGGTTTCCTTGCATAAGGACTCCTCCAAGCCCTTGTCTGCATGCATTAGTACACACCAAAAAATATTTATGTGGATCTGCAACGTTCAATACTGGTGCACTGATGAGAATATTTTTCAACTACTGGAAGCTTTCTTCACACTTCGATATCCATTCAAACTTTATCCCCTTCTTTTGCAAAGAAGTGATGGCATGTGCAACTTTGGAGAATCCTTCAATGAATCTTCTATAGTATCCTACAAGTCCCATAAAAGATCTTACATCTGTCACATTTCTTGGAGTAGGCCAATTCATAATGGCTTAAATATTTTCAGGGTCCACAGATATACCCTCTTATGAGATAATGTGACCCAAATATTAAATTCTATCTCTATAGAAGTCACACTTGCTCAGCTTTGCATACAATTGATGCTCCCTGAGCAATTACAATGTCAATCTCAAATGCTCTTCATGCTCTTCCTCATTCTCAGAATAAATAAGAATGTAATTGATCCGATAGATTATTCCTCTTTGAAGATCCAATATGGTACATGGTTCAGAAACGACGGTTGAAGAAAATCGGACGGCAAAAATACAAAGCATCAGAGGTCGGAAGAGATCTTCCTCCGCAACGGCGGGCGGCCAAAATCCTAGTCTGTGAGCAGGGATAAACAGACGCAAAAAAAATATGAGGATAAGCGATTGGGAGCCTTTCCCTTTCTACAACGTTGGGGATCGGAATCCTTTTCCCTTCCACAACGGCGGGGCTCGGAAGCCTTTCCCTTTCCGCAATGGCGGGGCTCGAAATCCTTTCCCTTTCCGCAACGTCAAGGATCAGACTCCTTTCCTCTTCTGAAACGGCGGGGCTCGGAAGCATTTCCCTTTCCAAAACGGCAGGGCTCAGAAGCCTTTCCCTTTCCACAACGTCGGGGATCAGAAGCCTTTCCTCTGCCGCAATGGCGGGGCTCACAAAGACTTCTCCCTTCTGCAACGGCGGAAGCGTAATGGACGTTCGGACGGATCGAAAGACGGAACGATTCGGCAGCCGCAACGGCGGAGGCCCAAGACTTACGGGTTGAGAAGTCAAATCAGGAGACTTTAACAACTGACAGTCCACAATGGTAGAAACCAAAATGACTAAAGCCTCCGACTCGAAAACCAGCCGACAGCCGATTGAGACCGTCGGAGCCCGTTGCTTATCCTCTTCCGCAACGACGAAGCACGGTTGACTAAAAATTCCGGTAGTTCAGTTACGTATGGTTCTAGAGGTCAGATCCTTGGCATGGTAGGATATTCATAGCTTATTCGTAACAGTTGGAAAGATTTTCTTGGCAGTTATGCCACAACTGGAATAATGACGAAAGGCATATGAATAGCCTTGATGCCGCGTTTCATGGAATGTGAACAGTCGCATTTCTTTGGAGCGTTTTGGCTCATTTGTAATGGCAAAGATGAGTAATAAAGGAGACTCAGTTCGTTGAGAGCAGGGGGGGGCAACTGTTTTCTCGATAATGAGAAGCTCGGAGAGAGCATGGTGCTGTTCCTTTTGAAGTCGACCATTCTCAATTATACTTGGCTTCTTTTGACTGTTGAAGTCCAGTTTTGTAACTTTCAGAGAGGAGGTCTTGAAGACTTTACTGTTAATGTCCAGTTGCTGTGATTGTAAAGAGTCAACTATTTTATCTGTTTAGCTGGCTGTTCTTTGTTTTTGAAGGCCAATTTGTATTAGTCCAGAGAAAAGGTCTTGTAGACTTTTGTCCATACTGCTGAAATTGGATTGCAGAGTCCAGAACCATTTGTACCATTTTTAAAGCCATTAATTGAATCGGTTCCCATTGGAGAGGGACCCTGAGATGTAGCCTAGTGGAGGGGGTGAACTCCGTTATCAACTTCTGTTTGTGATTCTGGTTCTGTGTTTTCTGCTTGGCATTTGTTTATCAGTCTTGTTTTTCATTCATGTTCTGAGCATTTAATTTCTGTTCATGTTGTCCCTTTAATTAACCTATTGCACGCATTCTTTTACAAGAAACTTTTAATGCACTAAAGTTGAGGTCCTACAGATCATATTTGGTATCATAGCTGGTATACTATTGTGTAAGTTTGTGAATGCTTACCAGGTCCAGGTTAAAGCTTGGTGAAGGAAAATTAGTTGAAGGAGATCCTGAGATTGGCTCCAGGAGAACATTCTCAAGAACCATGTCTTCTCCACGAGGGGAAGAAGAAGGACATACCGAACGGGAAAAACATGTCATTTCTGAAACTGAGTTTCTAGAGGCTTTTATGAGCATGAAATCCATGATGGAAATTCTACTCGATGAGCAAGCAGAAAGGAAGAAGAAAGAAGAAGGATCTTCATCCAGAGATGCAGAAGTGAAGCCGGAACAAAAGGGTAAAGGAGTAGGAGGTGATGGTGACCCTCCTGATACTAAACATACTTTTTCTTATTCTCATACTTCTCATAATGCAAGTCCTAATATGCCTTATTTAAAATTGGATGTAAAATTTGAATTACCTATTTATAATGCAGATGTAGATGCTGAAAAATTAGACAATTGGATCAAGCAGCTTGAAGTATATTGCAGGGTGCAGGGCATTAATGATGACCCTTCCAGGATTCAATTGGCCACTTTGAGAATGAGTGGAATGGCTCTTACTTGGTGGGAGATCAAGATTCACCAAGATCTTCGAAAGAATGGTAAAATTATTTCAGTTTGGAATGAATTCATTGAAGTATTGAGGAAGAAATTTTATCCTTTAGGTCACATGCAGCAATTAACCATGAATTGGAAAATGTTTAGACAAGCTAAAGGAAAAAGCATTCAAGATTATACTCATGAATTCAGAAAGAGGGCTATTGCATTGAACGTTTCATTAGATACGCAGGAAACTCTTCTTAAGTACATTGGTGGCATGCATTCTTATTTGAAGCATACTTTGTTGATGTTTAATCCCAGTAATTTAGACGATGTATGTGTTCAAGCTACCCATTTAGAAGCCATGGGTAAGCATGCTAATGATACTTTTGTGAAGAAGTCATTTAAATTTGACAGCAAATCGAAAGGAAAAGATAAGGGGAAAAAGAAGATGGCTACTGTTAAGAAAGAAGGTGAAAATCCTACATGTTCGCATTGTCAGAAGGGACATGATGTCTCTAAGTGTTGGAAACTTCATCCGAAGTTAAGGCCAAAGAAGTACAGAGGAAACAAAGACAAAGGAAAAGCAAAAGCTACTGCAGCAATTATTCAAGACTTCGGATCCGACTCAGGTGATGAAACAAAGGTTACAGCTGTCGAAATCCAAGGTAAGGATGAAAGTATATCACTTCCCATTGATGTAAAACCAACTTCTAGTGAAAGTACAAGTCTGCCATCTACTTCTAAGCAAAATGATAAAGATAGAAGTGCACTGTTTCATGTTCGTGTCATTGCAAATCACACAAATATTGATACATTGTTTCATAGTGGTTCATAAGTAAATCTAATATCAGAAGAAGTGGTTAAGAAATTTCATTTAGTTACTGTGCCTCATGAAAAGCCCTATCCTCTAGGTTGGGTTACTAATGATACACGATTGCAAGTTACAAGGAAATGTGTATTAAAATTTGCAATTACTGAAAAGTTTAGGGATGAGGTAGAATTAGATGTAGTACCACTTGACATTTGTGGAATTGTACTTGGGAGTCCATATTTGTATGACTGGAAAGCAGTCATTTATAGAGAGAAGAATAAGTATCATCTTTTTAAAGAAGGTATGGAATATATTGTACGAGCACATAAGATAAAAACCAATCTAGCAATTGTCTCTGCAGGACAAATGAAGAGGTTGGTAAATGCTAGTAAGAATTTTGTGTTGATGATGGTTAAGATGAAAAATGATGAAGTCTCTAAATATTTTCAAGAATGTGACCCTAAGCATAAATCTGAACTGATTGACATCATTTCTGAGTATGATGATTTGTTTCAAGATCCGAAGGGGTTACAACCGAAGAGAGAGATTCAGCATGAGATACATTTGCAGCAGGATGTGCCACTCCCGAACATAGCATGTACCGGATGTCTGTAATGCAGAATGAAGAAATCAAGAAGCAGGTTCAAGAGCTGATTAAGAAGGGGGTCATCCGGCCCAGCACTTCTCCTTGTGTCTCTCCCTTAGTCTTGGTTCCAAAGAAGGATGGGTCTTGGAGAATGTGCATTGACTATAGGGCCCTTAACAAAATCACCATTAAAAACAAGTATCCTCTTCCTCGTATTGATGATTTGCTTGATCAATTGAAACATGCAACTTACTTTACAAAATTGGATCTGCATAGTGGGTATCATCAAATCCATGTTGCTAAGTATGATGCTTGGAAAATAGCTTTTAAAATGAAACAGGGTTTGTATGAATGGCTTGTGATGCCTTTTGGGCTGTGTAACGCACCTGCTACTTTTATGTGGGTCATGAATGATGTCTTTCGTTCATTCATTGATGATTTTGTAAATGTATATCTAGATGATATCCTTGTGTTTAGCAACATTTGGGAAGAGCATGTTGTACATGTGAAAAAAAATTTAGATGTACTGAGAAAAGAAAAGCTTTATGTAAAAATGTCTAAATGTGAATTTGCTAAAAATTCTTTAGTATATCTAGGCCATATCATTGGTGGAGGCCACCTGCGAGTGGACCCAGCCAAGGTTGTTGTCATTGTAAACTGGCCACGGCCTAACACCGTTACTGAAATCAGGAGTTTTCTGGGTGTGGTTCAGTATTGGAGGAAATTCATTTCTGGGTTTTCTTCCATTGCTGCTCCATTGCATGCATTAACAAGTGTTAAAGAAATTTTCCAGTGGGGAGGAAAGCATCAGAGAGCCTTCGACACTTTGAAGGAAAATATTAGCACCGCACCAGTTCTGACATTGCCAGATTTGCAGTAGCCATTTGAGATCGAAACCGATGCCAGCGGTTTTCCATGGGAGCAGTTTTGATGCAAGGAAGGAAGCCAGTCTGTTACCATTCAGAAACATTCTCTACTGCGGTAAGTAACTATCCAACCTATGACAAAGAATTGTATGCTTTAGTACAGAGTTCGAAGAAGTGGAAACATTATATCATGGGAAAAGAGACAGTCATACATACTGATCATCAGCCACTTCAATATTTACAATCTCAAACTAAAATACAACAAAGTAGGCATTTAAGATGGATGGGGTTCTTACAACAGTTTCATCTCGTAATTAAGTACAAAAAGGGAATTCATAATAAAGTAGCAAACATTTTATCAAGGCCACCTACAAATGCTTCAATCATTTTTCAGAACAGTTCATTAACACATGAAAGTTATATTGAACAGTATGCAGAAGATAAAGATTTTAAGAAAGTATATGCATCACTAATACATGGTAAACATGAAGAGAACTATTTTGTGCATGAACAACTCTTGTATCATCTTGGTAAACTCTGTATTCCAGAGAAAGAAAGAGTGCATGTGATTCGAGAAGCACATAGTTCATTAATCGCAGGACATTTTGGAGTAAGTAAAACATTGTCCGTATTGCAGAATCATTGTTATTGGCCTCAAATGCAAGAAACTGTAGCTAAATATATGAGGGGTTGTGTTATGTGTGCAACAAGTAAGCCTAGCAATAGGAAATTGGGTTTGTACACTCCTCTTCCAGTTTCTTCTCGTCCTTGGGAAAGCATTTCTATGGACTTTGTAGGAGGACTACCTATGTCTAGAAAAGGGCATGATTACCTATATGTGGTTGTGGATAGATTCAGAAAAATGTGTATCTTGATGCCATGTAACAAGCATATCACTGCTGAACAAACAGATCTTTTATTCTTTCAAAATGTTTGGGTGCATTTTGGGCTACCCACGTCTATTGTATATGATCGGGATTCTCGATTCTTAGGAAAATTCTGGTCAACTTTATGGGAGTTTATGGACACTAAACTGAAGAAAAGTACAGCTTTTCATCCACAGACCGATGGGCAAATAGAGGTAATGAACCGAACAGTGGTTCAGCTGCTCAGAGGATATTGTAGTAAACATCCTAAACTTTGGGATGAGCAGTTGCAGTATATACAACATGCTTACAATCATGCAGTTCATTCTTCCACGAAAAGATCTCCTTTTGAAACTTGTTTTCCTTATCTGCCAAAAACACTGATGGACTTCTCTTTTGGCAAAGAGGCAGTAGATGGACATCATGATGCAGATAAATCTTTAAAGTTCATTCAGAGAATCCAAGTAGTGCAGCAGGCAGTTCAAGAACAGTTGGAAAGGAGCCAGGCAAAGTACAAGGCTAGGCATGATAAGCATCGAATTGATCATCAATTTCAGGTAGGTGACAGAGTTTGGTTACATATCACCAAAGAAAGGATGAAAGGTGAAGGTAAAAAGATTAAACCTATCAGGTATGGTCCTTTTGAGATCTTGGAAAAGATTGGTACTAATGCTTTTCGCTTGAATTTACCTCCATACATGCAAATTTATTCAGTTATCAATGTTGAGAATCTTAAATTATATGAGCCTCCTATGATAATGGATGAGGAAATTAATATACAGATTCCTTCAATAGATGATTTGGCACCTGAATATATGAGAGAGTTGCAGGATGATGCTATTCTTGACAGAAATGTAAGGAATTCACGAAGGGGGAATGCTGAGTACCTTTGGGTGGGGCTGAAGGGGATGCATCAAGGAAAAGCAAGATGGATGGAGATTGGCAAAGTGAGGGAGCTATACCCTCACTTACTTGCAGAATAATTCAGGATTTTGGTGGTCCAAAAGCTCTCCAATGGGGAGGATTGATCCGGCAGATTATTCCTCTTTGAAGATCCAATATGGTACATGGTTCAGAAACGACGGTTGAAGAAAATCGGATGGCAAAAATACAAAGCATCGGAGGTCGGAAGAGATCTTCCTCCGCAACGGTGGGCGGCCAAACTCCTAGTCTGTCCACGGGGATAACCGGACGCAAAAAAATATGAGGATCGGCGATCGGGAGCATTTCCCTTTTCGCAATGTCGGGGATTGGAATCCTTTTCCCTTCTGCAACAGTGGGGCTCGGAAGCCTTTCCCTTTCCGCAACGGCGGGGCTCAAAATCCTTTCCCTTTCCACAACATCAGGGATTGGAAGCCTTTCCTCTTTCGCAACAGCGGGGCTCAGAAGCCTTTCCCTTTCCACAACGGTGGGGCTCAGAATCCTTTCCCTTTTGACAACGTCGAGGATCGAAAGCCTTTCCTCTTCCGCAACGGTGGGGCTCACAAATACTTCTCCCTTCCGCAACGGCGGAAGCTTAATGGACGTTCGAACGGATTGGAAGACGGAACGATTCGGTAGCCGCAATGGTAGAGGCCCAAGACTTACGGGTTGAGAAGTCAAATCGGGAGACTTTAACAACTGACAGTCCACAACAGCAAAAACCAAAATTACTAAAGCCTCTGACTCAAAAACCAGCCGACAGCCGATTGAGACCGTCGGAGCCCGTTGCTTATCCTCTTCCACAACGGCGAAGCATGGTTGACTAAAAATTCCGGCAGTTCAGTTATGTATGGTTCCGAAGGTCAGATCCTTGGCATGGAAGGATATTCACAGCTTATTCGTAATAGTTGGCAAGCCTTTCTTGGTAGTTATTCCACAGCTAGAATAATGACGAAAGGAATATGAACAGCCTTGATGCCACGTTTTCTGGAATGTGAATAGTTGCATTTATTTGGAGCATTTTGGCTCATTTGTAATGGCAAAGATGAGTAATAAAGGAGACTCAGTTCATTGAGAGCAGGGGGGCAACTGTTTTCTCGGTAATGAGAAGCTCGGAGAGAGCATGGTGCTGTTCCTTTTGAAGTCGACCATTCTCAGTTATACTTGGCTTCTTTTGACTGTTGAAGTCCAGTTTTGTAACTTTTAGAGACGAGGTCTTGAAGACTTTACTGTTAATGTCCAGTTGCTATGATTGTAAAGAGTTGACTATTTTCTCTGTTTGGCTGGTTGTTCTTTGTTTTTGAAGGCAAATTTGTATTATTCCAGAGAAGAGGTCTTGCAGACTTTTGTCCATACTGCTGAAATTGGATTGCAGAGTCCAGAACCATTTGTACCATTTTTTAAAGCCATTAATTGGATCGGTTCCCATTGGAGAGGGACCCAGATACGTAGCCCAGTGGAGGGGGTGAACTCCGTTATCAACTTATGTTGTGATTCTGGTTCTATGTTTTCTGCTTGGCATCTGTTTATCAGTCTTGTTTTTCATTCCTGTTCTGAGCATTTAATTTCTGTTCGTGCTGTCCCTTTAATTAACCTGTTGCATGCATTATTTTACAAGAAACTTTTAATGCACTAAATTTGAGGTCCTACGGATCAGTCATCAAGGAAAACAAGAACAAATTTTTCCCAATACTTGCTGAAGACACTGTTCATAAGGAACATAAATGTAGTTGGTGCATTTATGAGACAAAATGGTACCACTACAAACTCATAATGTCCATACCTTGTTCTGAAGGATGTCTTATGAATGTCTTCATCCTTTATTCTCACCTAATGGTAACCAGACCTCAAGTCAATCTTGGAAAATACCCTTTCTCCCCTCATTTGATCAAAGAGGTCATCAATCCTAGGCAAAGGATATGTATTCTTCACAGTAACTTTGTTTAGCTATCTGTAATCATTACACAACCTAAGTGTACCATATTTCTTCTTTACAAATAGAACTAGTGCTCCCCATGGAGACACACTTGGCCTGATATACTTATTCTCCAACAACTCCTGTAGTTGCATCTTCAACTCTAGCATCTCTAGTGTACTCATTCTGTAGGGTGTCTTGGACACTGGTGATCCTCCTGTCACAAGTTAAATTGTAAAATCAATTTCCCTCTTTGGAGGAAGCCATGGAATCTCATCAAGAAACACATCCTTGAATTCTTGTAAAACCTAATAGTACTCCAACCTAGGAGTTTCATCCTCTTTTGCCTCCAAAATATGAGCTGCATACAACTGGAAACCTTTCTTATAGAACTTCTTCAACTGCATGGCTAAAATCTGTCTCACAAAAATCACCTTTGGAATACCTCTTACCAATACTGGGTTCCCTTCTTCATCCATGCATTCAAAATTCTTATTGTTACAGTCAAGATTTACCCTGTGAGATTCTAACCAATCCATTCCAATGAGAACATCATAGGAACCAACTGGTAGAACATTCATATCTACAAAAGTGACCAATCCATTCATGACCAATGGACATTTCTCTACTACTTCACTAACCTTTCTTTTAGTTCCAATGGCTAGCTGAACTAACCAAGATTTTCTATGCTTTACTTTCTTAGAAGCACAAATCTCCACTACTCTAGGGGTAATGTAACTATGAGTAGAACTAGGGTCAATCAAAATAGAAACAGATTGCTCAACAATATTACCTACAAATTCAACCACAGTTGACTGGTGATCATCCTGGCGGTCCTCCAACACTGCATAAATCCTAGGGATGGCCCTTGCTACTTGACCCACTGTTTCTACTTCTTGAATGTTGTAATCTGGCCTTGCATTCTCATTCTCAAGTGGACAATTTATGCACATGTGGGGTCCTCCACATTTCCAACATTGGAGAGGTTCTATGTTCTGCTACGGATCTCTTGGCTTCTCTCCCACCACTCCAGCTGGCTTACTCGTAGTTTGGGATGGCTACTTCAAATGAGTCCTGAAGTTAAAAGTTTTGAAACCTTTCTTCCTTTGATTAGAATTCTCATTATTTTTGTCCTTCCATGTCTTATGATAATCACATTTTCCTTTTCTCTGCTCATAGCAATACTTAGCCTTCCTTATTGCTTCTTCAAGAGTTCTAGGTTCATAAAACTCAATTCTGTCGTTGTAAGACTGAGGCAAGCCACTTAGAAAATGCTAGATCTTCACCTTCTTATCTCTGATGTACCTAACATACCTCAGTAGATCCAAGAAATTATTTGCATACTCTTCCATGGTCTACTGTCCCAATCTCAGCTCATGGAATTCTTTAATCTTATCATCATAGTACCTGTCAGAGAGGTACTTCTACTTGAAATACTTCTTGAATTGTTTCCACACAATTCTTCTTTCATTAACCTTCTTTACTTGTCTATGGTTTTCCCACCATATGGATGCTCTCCCAATCAAATTGAATGTAGCTACCCTTACTTTCATATTTCTAGAGTAGTCTTGAACTTGGAAATACTTCCTCATCCCAAGAATCCAAGACTCAGCTTCTTGACTAGTCTTGACCTGGCCATTAAAAGTAGGAGGCTTTGCCTTTTTGAATTCATCTCGTGAATTGTTCTTGTAATGTATCCTCCTCTTCTTCCTACAAGATGGAGAGCTTGAATCCCCACTGGGTTTTTCAGAATCATATGACTCATTGGTAGTCCATTCTGGAGTATTCCTTCTGTCCCTAGAATCCCTCCTGGAGACATGGGACCTTTTATGGGAATTTCCTCTGGCTCTACTCCTGCTTCTTTCTGGATTAGTTGTCTGATGCCCAGAGTTTATCTTCCCTTGGATATCTGTCAAGATCTGTAGTATAGCTACATTTATATGATTTTGATCTTCTTGAGCCTTAAGCATCCTTTCATTGTCTTCTCTGCAACTTTGCAACTCCACCCTTAGGATCCTCAAGGTGGCTGCAATATCTAGGGGAGTATCTTTAAATATTCTCCCATTGGACTCTGTCTCATCATTTCCAACTCTAAAATTTTCTCCCATAGCATATTCCTCACACTCATAGGGGTCCTGTGCATTATTCCTGTTGTCAATTCTCATCTTGGCCCAACCAGGAACAAAATTTTGAAAATTGCTCTATGCGGAATGTTTCCTCTGAAGATGACTATAGTTCTGCACAATGTGTTAATAAACACAACTGTTAGCTGCATAACAATATCATGAGTCCATAATTACTTACTTGCATTTGGAAAATACTATATTGACAATTTTGTTGAAACACATAATTTTATTTTCACCACGAACGGTGGTCTTAGGGGGACGACGGGGATTAAGGGGGCTTCCCCCCTTGTGGCAGGGCAGGTCGAGGGTAGAGCCCTCTTTTTTTTTTTGTAGATATTTTATTTTTGGGCAATCTAGAACATAATATCACTGCCATTTTTCTCCTTTTCGGCCCTGTAAATCCACCAAAAAACTGCTGAAAATCCCACTGAAAAACTCATATTTTTTTTTGTCATATCGGATCCCTTCCCAACTAGCCATCCGATGTATCGGGTCACTGGTTGACAACTCTTCTGACACCTCGGTGGATCGATCTTCATCTGTCTTCTGATCCACATCGGATCAATCTCCCTCTATCTTCTGATGCACATTGGCTGACCAATCCTCTATTTTTTTCGACACCTCGGACCGATATTCCTCTTTCTTCTTACGCACATCAGCTAACCGATCCTCTATTTTTTTCCAATGCCTTAGACCTTTCTTCCTCTATATTTCAATACTCCGGTTGATCAATCCTCTACTCTTTTTCAACGCCTCAGATCGATCTTCTTTTCTTTTCCGAGATGCCTCGTCACCCGAGAGCCATCGAAAAAAAATTTCCTAGATTTCCTATACTTAGAAAAATTTATGAATTTTTCTTCTTATCTTCCTCTTTCTTCCACCACCGCATCAACTCCCTTCCGATGAGCCTTGCCGACACCTCGTCTCCGCTTCAATGAACGTTTTCCAATAATTTTAACACTTCAAAAAAATTTCAAATTTTTTCTCTCCAGGTTCCTTGTCGACTGTGTCTCGGCTCAACCCAGCCGAGACCATCAGCTCCACCCAACCAAGACCATCAGCTCCACCCAGCTGAGACCCTTAGCTCTTCCCAGCCAAGACCACTGGAAAAATTTCAAACTTAGAAAAATTTTCTCTCGGCTTGGTTTTCTTTACCATATGGACTCAACTTAAGTCCTCCAATGTATCAGATGGACTTCCGGCTAAGTCATTCAACGTATCAGATGGACTTCATCCTAAGTCATCCGATAATTTTAACACTTAGAATTTTTTTTTTTTGAAATTTCCTCCTCACTTGGGTACTTTATCGGATGGACTCAGCTCTAGTCATCTAACGTATCGGATGGGCTTCAGCCTAAGTCATCCGACATTTTCCATAATTAGAAATTTTTTTGAAATTTTCCTGTCATTCACATTTTTCCTCTGCTGGGAAGAGGGAAACCTGCCTCTTTCACTGCTTCTTCATGCCCCATTGAGGCCCATGCTGTAGCATGAGCTCTGATACCACACTGTAACATCCTCGACCCTCCGACTGGTGAAGAAGATTCTACCATACCATTATCTATTTGAGAAACTATCCCCATGAACATACACACATAAAAACTGAAATGCTTTGAACTAAACATACATACATTATTACCATACAGTGGAAGAAAAACCATACTATTCAAGCATTTGGCATGTTCATTGTAATTCATTAAACAGTAAATGCAATTGCAGAGATGAAATAGACAAGAATACTTATCTTTGAATGAATCTGCCCGCAACTAGCTATGTCCCTGCAACGTTCCACCCAACCATAGGCTAGTGTGCTCCTCAATATCTCAGCAACACTACCACCCCCGAGCTGGGCATGATTCCCCAAGGAATAAGGAACTGAGTAGGCTCACACATAGTCAACATACACAACTTATCCAATCCAACACAATTGGTTTTATCAGGCCATCAGGGAGCTGGGAAAAGATAACTGCTAAGCTGGTGGGGTCACTAGAGAGCTAAGGACACCTGCACCAAAACTAGCCTGACTTCTAGGGCACCCACACACACCCAACACAAGGAATCAGTCTCTTCTCTGCTACACATTCCCTCAGGCCCTGACTTCCAGTGTTATTCATGGGTTCTGGAGAAGAAAGCCATCCCTCTAGCTCTATCTATGAGGCTCCCAAACACACCAGGTTTATCAAGCATACCAAGCCTTCATTCCCACTCCAATTCATTCCAAATACCAACCACTGAATAAACATAGCAAAATTGAGCAATTCATAGCTTCTAGGGAAGAAAAGAAAACACCATAGAACAAAACCAAGGTGACAATTTGGGTAATACACAGCTCTAACTAGGAAATTTGATTCCTGAGTCGTTCTTGGCCCTATTGTGGCCAAAACAACTCAACAGAAATCCAAAACAACCCCAAATTTCAAAAAAATAACCCACAATGATTCCTCATCTTGGAAAATGGTGGAGAATGTCACAAAAACGTTGGGGAGGAAACCCAACCACAGTTCATCACCCAAAATGAAATTCTCAGCCAGGAGAGTGAAGAACGATTGTCCACGTGAGGTAACAACACACATAAAGCAACCCAACGTGGATGAACGGTGATGGTAAAACTCCCAGGGGCTCCACTTCATGAATGAGAAACATACAACAAGCAAAATCGTGGAAGTAAGCAGCTTCCCTGCGTGAGAAAATGAAGAACGTGGGTCAATGGGCCAAATGGCATGCATTTTTGGGTGATTACTTGCCCCAAAAGTCAAAATTGGTTTTCCCCAAATTTGAAATTGCTTCCCATACTCTTCCCATCGCCATGCAATAACTAACTCAACCACATTCTGGCAAAATTTAATGATTGGGGGGAAAAGACAAAATGGGTAGTTGACTGATTAATGGGTTCTCCTATTGACATTTGGCTTTTAACTATCGGCCCCAAAGGTTAAATAATTTCCCCCTCATTATCCTTAGGAAAATCATGACCTATTCATTATGGTTGCATTGACATAGCTGATTGTGGGTATTTTAATTACAACGCATAATTACATGATGCCAAAAATTATAATGTGTCGTCTAGCACGGAATATTCCTTCGGCAACAATTTTAATGGCCAGAACATAAAACGATAAATCGATGGTGGGGATTTTTCCTTTAGCTCCACACCATGATTAATTACAATATATACATCATATACATTTTAATGCATATGGGGTCAAAAACGGGGTGTTACAATTCACTACGTATAATGTTTCGAGACCTTTTGTGATTAAAAACTTTGTACGAAAGAAGATGAATATTGTGATAATGTATTGGATTGAGCTGAAATACTCTAATATATGATGGCAATGCATTGTGTGTTCCATATTCCATATAGGCATCTAATCTAGCAATTACAAATTCTTTGTTACCTTTTGTTGCAATAAATTGAAAGGTAGTGTGCTTATCATTATTCGTAACAATAAAATGACAAAAAAAAATTCTCCTCTTTGACTGCTAGTGCCACACTCCATAATAGAGCTCACAATAAAGAAAACATCAACAATGCCTACAACACAACAACATATAATTTTATAACATTAGATCCTCTAATTATATCTTTGATGTATGAGCTAAAGAATATATATTAAATCAGATGCATGTATACTCACCATCAATTATTTTAGTTGGTATCAACAAAACTTGTTTTGTGTAAAACACCTCATGTGGATGCAAATTCACACCTTTAGGAATTTAGTGGCCTCTACCAAAAAAATCTACATGATTTTCAAATATTCTTACCCAACAAAATGTTCCACCTATTGAAACATATACTAAACAATCCAACAGTTCTACGAGATATGGAATTTTTAATGACTCATCTTTAGACATTTCGAGCAATTTTTCATAATAAATACGGACACACATGTCTACCTTTATGGTAAAACCAAATGGATTTGTGTTGTGCACCAATATCACATCCATTTTAATGAATTTATTTTTACCAATATTGATAAAATGATAATTTTTAGTCAGTAGGGGAGTCACATAAGAACAAGATCCCATATAAAACCCTCGCTTGACGACTGTAGTTGAGTGTTTTTATGATTTTCATCTGTCCCACTTGAAGATAATTGTTATTTTATTTCAAAAAGTGAAGGATGGTGCAACGTAATCTTGCCACTTTCATCTGCATACACCATTTATACAGGAAGAACATCATCCATAATATGTGTCCATGTGTCATTGGTATTAACAGTGTAAAGAACTGGATCATAACAAAAAGATCAAACATTGTAAACTCTACATTTCATGTACATGACTCATCTATAGCTTTGCAGATAATGATTTCTTCTAAATCATTTTCTCCTTTAAGAAGAGAAATTGTATCAAAGTTTGGAGCCTTTCCCTTAACATACTGCAGAGTTGTGCAACCTCGGAGTTGATAAGGTATTTCCCTATCATTAGATTGTTTCTCAATATCATTACTGTTGGATACATCATCGTCACTCTAACAATCAATTTTTGCAACTCTATAATTTCTGTGACTTTTGTCGTTGTAAAGACAATTGTTGCTTCAGTTTTCGTCTCTTTTATCATTTAGCATCCTCTTCAACAAGTATTGAAAATATTCTTCAACAACCTATGGAGGCAATGAATTATGTTCTCTATGTGGCAACAAAAAAGGATTTGTATTGAACATGATCAAATTTATAAGAAGTAAAATTATGCAATCACGACATGAAGACAAAATGGCCTACATAGGTTACACATGATCTTTTAATTGGAAAGCAAGAGTGAAAAAAAAATATTTATAAAGGCAAAATATAAATACTACATAAATTCTAACCTTTGATAAAATCTTCGATCCCTTTTCTCCTTCCAACCAAGCTTTTAGATTCACATACAGATGGTCCAAACTGATTTCTGCAGCAAATAATAAAGGGAAAATTAAATTACTCTACATAGACAGTATCTAATAAATCATTTTATAGATTGCTTAAATAAAAAAATTGCACAAGGGTGGAATCTGCGGGTGGGGTTATATTTTTCCCAGGTGGAAATATGATCTATTCTTATCCTTGGGGACTAGGTAAAAAAATGAGCAATCAAAATGGATTGTCTTTGGGGAATCCTGTATTGTCATCAATATAATGTGCAACATTCAATAAAGGAGAGATATTGATCTTATCCTTCATATCATACTTTGAATGGTATAATTTTATCATATAAATCAAAACAACAATCAAATTGGATAAAAATATTTTAGAACTCTTGGAATGAGAGGGTGGATTTCTCCCTGGGATTTTCTATGGTTTAATAGATCTGAATACACGCATAGTGTTTGGCTTCATCTTCCCTCTGGTTCAACACAGCATCACTTCCATGAGATTTGAGCTCGGAATCTCGATGGAGGCAATGGGGGGGAGGGATTTCTTCTCCCCTTTCCTTTAGCAAGGTAGCTAGTCACTCAAAATCATTACATTCCATAGAGGCTCAGCCGACATGGAAGGAAATGGGAAATGATATTGAACGAAGAGGTACAAGATGTTGAATGGAAATGGCTAAGGTAAAATAAGGGGATAATGGCACCTCTACGTCGCATCCAAAGGTGGCTTGGGCTTGAGAAACAGGAAAATGCATACCCCAATCGATCAAAATTCCACATTTTGAGTTCATCTCAAAATGCCATGAGCATTACAAACAATACATGAGAAATCACACTCTAATAGGAAAAAATTTGGGTATATAGCCTATGGAGCGCTATCTAATTTGATGGATAGACTCATGGTGGAAACCAAAAATATAATAATATATGCATCTTGGTTCCAATGGTTTCTTCACAGCAACCTTCAATAATATGGGGGACCACAACCAAATATTCAAGAATGAACCCTATTTTTACAACTCAACGGGACTATTCTTACAAGAATGGGTGCGTAAATTTATCCCATACAATGAATACTTTATCTATTCTCTAGTTTGGATCTGACTCTACTCCTTTATTCTATATATCTAGCTACCAGAAACACTAGAAGGCATATGGAACACCTTAGGTAAGTTTGTTAAAATATCTTAATCCAAAAAATTAGGCCGCTATACATATTATGCTCGAATGTTTTCCTACTTAAACATTTCCAAATAACTTCTAAGAGAGATATGCCTCTCAAGGAATGGAGAATAATGGATCCAAACCATAGATTATGAACACATCCCTTTTAGGTATTAAAAATTCCATGTGTATGGGAATCTATTCAGGGATTTCCCCCTGAACACCATTCCAAAGAATCTATCTAGTGAAGTAGGAAAAGATAAATATCACTTAATCCAAGTTCAATATCGAAAGAGTGCATCCCATATAAGAGATGGAGGTAATAGAGGAAAATGGTTTTCAACCAACAAAAAAATTGATGATCTTCCACCAAATCCAGAGGAAATTCCTGTGAAAGAAATTGAGGAACATAACAAAGAAGGCCCACTCAAGGAAAAATAATAGAGTACAATGGAAAATCCCATGAAAAATCAAAATTATTATGTGATGACTATGAATGACAGCCGATGCCCACACCTCCCAAAAAATATCTTGGATGACACAACCATAGAAGAATGGGTGGATTTAGAGTCAAAATATGATGAAAATGATTTGAAAGGGATCAACCTTGAAAACATTATGGAGGCATGCAGGAAAATAGATTACTCAGCAGTTCCTGTTGAACATATATGAAAGGTGCACAAAGTGTTTCTAAACTGAAAAGTAGGTGAAACAACACACCCAAGGATCAAGAAAACCAATAAAAAAACCTATAAAATGGACAAGAAGAAGGGTAAAATCCCACTAAACAACTCTTAGAATAATTTGGGCACATCTTGGTTAATTTGGATCAAATGGAAGTGCTAACAAGTACTTACTCTTCTATCCCCTCCAATACGTTATCCCAATGAAGATACAATCCTGGTGTTAGGATTATTTGTAATCCTCCCTTGAATACCATAATCTAAATGTCAGTTTTCTAGATTAGGAGTATGTTGCCACTTCATTAGTGTCATGGGGAAGTTATCAAGGGCCCACCTAGAACCTGATGTGCTAGTTTGCATGATTTTGGGATCTCCAGAGGCCAATCCCTATAATTTAGGAACCCACACTGAGTCATGGGATTCCCACCATCAGTTCACCCTAGTTTGTGTTGAGTTATGCTTCGGTGGGCATCGGTTAGTTCACTTTCAGTTGTCATAGATCCATATTTGCATTATTTAAGGAGATTTGGTGCCTTTCCTCACCTACCCTAGTCGGTTAACTAATTGTGAGGTTTTTCAATTGTTCATTGTTACACTAGTGAGCCTCCAGTGGTGATTTTTCTACAATTAGTGATCTTTGGAGTCAGTCCAAGTCATGGGATTCAAATAACTCCTAGAGAGGATTTGAATTCCCTTTATTGTATTATGGATGTATTACATACATATGAATGATTATGATATTAAGGTTATGCTGTCAAATTTTTCCTCTTGTTTTAATAATTTCACCATGATTGTTTGATCATTGTAACTCTAAATTTATTCTCCCTTCTTCAATATACTTTCACAGTGAGGTTCAATCCATCATGAATATCATTAATATTTTCTAATTGAACATGGTATTAGAGAAGGTGATCAAGATAACTTCAATGCTTGGGAACTTTCAAAGATGCAACTAGGTTCCACATAACTCTTGGTATATGTGCCTTGATCCCTCTATATTTTATCCATAAAAGCCTAGCCAGGTGAGAGGCACCTTGATAATGTGCACATGTCTAAGTAGAGAGTGATTGAATTGGTTTTTTTTTTAATTGAATATTTTTTGCAGGTAATTGAAGAATTCAGAAGAATTGTGTTGCTCATGAAGCTGCAAAATGGAGTATTCAATAGCCTTGACACCCAAGATCATTGCACCCTTCAATTATTTGATTGGAAGGATGACATGCAGATTGTGTTTTGCAACAAATGGTTGTACAAGGACACTATGGGAAAGAAGGTTTCAACCCAACAACCTTTAGAGAAATTCAAAGTCTGAACAAATTGGATGAATCCTTTGGTTTCATGTGCATTGATATATCCAGGGAGTTACTCTTCCAACTTGATGGATTAAAAATCCAAGAGAAGTATGGAAGAAGCTTGAATCACTATTTGGAAAGTAGGATGAGTTGAGAGGCCATATTCTTTAGAATGAACTAATTGCTCTTCAACCTAGCAATTTGGAAACCATCTAGCAATTCTTCTACAATTTCAAATCCTTGGTCATGTAGTGCAAGAAATGTGGGATTGACAAGAAATATATGCAATTAGTGCTATCCATTCTAAAAAAAATTATCCCAAAATTCTCAGTGTTCATGTCCACCTTTCATTTTGGGATACTAACAACTCAAGACTGGTGAATTCCCTCCATGCATTTGCATAATCTCTTATTCAAGAACCAGATAATTTTATACATATGGGAGCCCTCAAAGCCTCCAAAAATCAAGCTCTCTTGGATGGTGATACCAAGAATGTGCAAGAAAAAAAGAAATAGAAAGGAAAGGATAAAAGGAACCTTGATATAAAACCTAAGGAGAAGTAGAATCCTTCAGAAGGAGCCTTAGGTTATAATAAGGACAAGCACAAAAGGTTTGAAAAGTCCAAGCGCTCATAATGCAAGAGAGGGAATCAACCAAATAAGATATGTATGAAGAAAACCATAGACCAAATTTATAGACTCCTTGAACAAAACAATATTTCCCTTCCTAAAGATGTAAGGAAGTATGATCCTAGAAACATGACTAAAGATCATGAGGGATGCCATGCACTAAAGGTAGGTTTCTATTAGTCACAAGATTTTCTCACTGATTCTAGAGCCTCCAACCACTTGGTTTCATCCAAAGAATCATTATCATATTTGGATCTCTCTGGTGGTCATAGAATATATATGGGAGATGGCTCTCAACTCCAAACTGTTGGGAAAGGTTCAATTTAATTTGAGCATGGAGTGTTAAAAAATTTCCTTTACGCCCTCCCTAGAAACAAATTTGGTGTCTGTATATTAGGTGAACCATACAGGCTCACCAAAGTGAGTCATAATTGATCTTGACTCGATGGAGATCTCAAAAATATCTATTGGGAACTTGATAGAGAAAGGAACTGCAAATCATTCCTTCAAGGAATATTAATCCTCACATTTTCTTACTCACTCATATCCAAGTTCCCTCTTGACTCATGCTAATGATACAAGATATATTTGGCCATCTAAATTTCAAATATCTCTAGAAGCTACACAATGAAGAGATGGTTGAAGGATTTCCTCTCACTAAGTCCTCTCAAGGTGGCTGCAATGCTTTCTTGGTAGGTAAGCATAGAGAGTGAAGGTATGAGGTTGTAAAGGAAAGAAGAGTTTCCTCTACATTTGTTTTGGTTCATAGTGATGTCTCCAAACCAATTCCTATAACATCCATGAATGGATCCATATACTTTATGTCCTTCATTGATGACTTCTCAATGTATTTTTGGATCTACTTTCTTAAGCAGAAGTCTGAGGTGTTTGAAACCTTCAAAGTTTTCAAATCCTTAGCTAAGAACACTCTTGGGAATAATATCAAAGAACTCAAATCAAATAATGGAAGAGAGTACAACAAAAGAGAGTTCCAACAGTTGTGTGCTTCAATAAGTATTCAAATGCACCATTCAGTCCCATACACACCACATCAAAATGGTGTAGTTGAGAGGAAGAACAGATCCTTGAAATAGGTTGATACCTTCCTTCTTGAAGAAAGATATATTCCATCATATATGTGGGCTCAAGCAGTGAATTTTGCTTTGTACATACATAACAGAGGGCCTCACAAGTCAGTGGTTGGGGTCGCTTCATTCGAAGAAATGATGGGGCATAAGGCCCAATGTCTCACATATGAGGGTTTTTTGCTCCAAAGCATGGGCAAAAATTCCATCTGACAAGAGGAAATCCTTCCAACCTTAAAGTAGTGAATGCATTCTATTGGGATATGTAGATGATGCAAAACTTTACAAACTGATGGAGATTGCAACCAGAATATGCTTCATAGAGCGGAGTGTCCAATTCAATGAAGATATTTTTCATGATCTATATCTAGCCAAAGAGGAAGGTATAAATAGTTGAACAATTCCCTTTTCATATGATGATGTGTCTACTAATGTTTCATATTCAAAGTTCAGTGATGAGGATCAAGAAGATTGATATCTTGATATTGAAAATGAATATCAAGAAGATATATATCCAAATCCAAATATTTCTCCCAATCCAAGGCCTAAATGGCCCAAAAAATCATTGAATATGATAAAAATAGTGCTAGGGATCCATCTAAGAGAAGAAGAACCATATCTCAATTTCAGGATGAAAGCCTTGTTCTCTTCCATACAGATCCACAACTCCTAGAGAGGTTCTTCGTGATGTTGGGGTCAAATCCACAACCCTATAAGGAATATTTCCATGATCCAAGATGACAGGTAGTCATGGATGATGAATATGATTCACTATAGGACAAAAATACCTGGGAGCTTGTCTCCTTACCTCCTAAGAGAAAGCTATTTTAGTGCAAATGGATATACAAAACCATACTAGAAGAAGATGGATCTAATACCGAGTACAAGTCTTGGTTAGTTGCAAAGGGGTATTCACAAGTTCATGGGTTGTACTACAATGAAAAATTCACCCCTAGTGCAAGAATAGACTCCATAAGGTTGGTTTTTTCCATTGTAGCTTCGAAGAAGTGGGAGGTAAATCACATGGATTTGAAGAGTGTCTTCCTCCATGGTGACTTAGAAGAAGACATATACATGACAAAGTATGAGGGGTACATTGAATATTCCTCTTTGGTTTTTAAACTAAGAAAATATTTGTATGGACTCAAGAAATCCCCAATGGCATGGTATGCCAAGGTGGATCCCTTATTACTATCACAAAAGTTCAAAAGTTGCATATCTGACTGCAATTTCTACATGCAATAGAATGGAGGTTGATTACTATTGATTGTATTGTTTGTGTATGACTTCCTCATTACTAGTAGTTCAGCTGCTGGATTGAAGGATATCAAGTTATCTTTGGTCAAGGACTTATCCATGACATATCTAGGTCTACTAAGGCAGTTTATTGGACTTGAAGTGAATAAAAAAGATATAGGGATCATGATTACTCAGTCTAGATACATAGGATATTTTCTCAAAATATTCCATATGACTGATTGCAAAGGATCATCCTTTCCTTCTTATCTAGAATCGTATTGGAAGAAGGTGGTTCTACACACCTGGTTGTTAGTACTCTCTATAGACAACTAATTGATAGCTTATTCTACCTTACTCATTCAAGACCATACTTGTCATATGTTGTGAGTGTTGTTACTAGGTTCATACATGAGCCACATGAGCTTCATTGGAAGGCAGCAAAGCACATATTGCAATATGTGCAGGGTACTAGAGAGTTTGGGATTCACTATTTTGTTGGTGCTTATATAGATCTGGTTGGTTTTACTGATTCATATTGGGATAGAGATAGTACTGATAGAAAATATACTTCAATAGTTGTGTTCATGGTGGGATCTAGACCAATCCGCTGGTCAAGTAAGAAGCAATCATCTCTTGCTCTCTCTTTAGCTGAAGCAGAGTATCAAAGAAATGTGGATGCATATATTCAGGAAGTTTGGATACATGGGATTTTGAAAGAGTTTGGCATTCGCAATTACACTTTAGTAGACATATTATGTGATAATCAAAGTGCAATTAAAATTTCCAGTGATTTAGTACATAAGCAGTGGACCAAACACATTGAAGTCCACATGCACTACATCCAGGAACTAGTGCATAGTAAGGTTATCATTCTACATTAATACCCTAAGGAGGAGTAGGTTGCAGATGTATTCACAAAATATTTCACTGAAAAGTGATTTTCATATTTCAGTTCTCATCTTGGTGTGAAGGTTTGATTCAGTTTTGTTCCTAGTTTCACTGTTCATTTTGAGGGGGGGGGGCTCCCATGAGTTTTTCCCCATTTACTAGGTTTATTGAGTAGATACATTTTTTCATTAGATTATGGGTGAAATTTGGTCTTCATTTCCAAGGCCCATGTGTTACACATAATTCTCACCACCATCATGTACTAAGAACTCAAAAACCAAAAATTTGCCTCAAATTCCTCAAGTGATGAAGTTGGACACTGGCCAAGACTCATAATTTCATTTATGAGTCCACCACCACATATTCATTTTATGCAATAAGTGTTACCCTCTTCAATAATACCTTTTGTATCCTGACAATGAGCAGTGGCACTACCTTTACCCTTTGATCAATGAGTGGTTCCACCTTGGTAACGCTCGGTCTCCATAGTAAAAGAGCGGTGCTCAAGTTTTAAATGGAAAAAAGAGAAGATTCATGAAGCTTATTGGAGGAATACTTCATGGAACCCTCATCCCTACTCTTGTGGACCACCTGGAATTGAGATCCCCCCTTGTAGGATCTCCCTTCCACCTCATCCCCCAAGGAAAACTTGAGGGGCGAAATTTCGCCAATTGGCTAATTTTTGTTTTTTTTTCAAAAAATAAATTCACTATTTGGTCATTTTTAGTCTCTAATATCATCTATATTTATATAAAATATGTTTTTGTATCATAATATTCTCCAAAATTTACAAGTTTCAGTGTAAATTGTATGTTTCATATTTAATATTCGCCTACCTATCTATATGTATGTTTTTTTCAATCCAAAAGTATCACCTAGAATATTGTACTTAAGTATACTAATATAATTATTAAAAAATACCCTGTCATCCACCTTTTCCTCAATTATCCCTATCCTCCCAAGTCCTATAAAACCTGGCTCATCCTCCATGGGAAGGAGGAGAAAAGTTATGCTGCTTCACCTAAGTTATAGCCGAATCTAGGGTGAGCATAGAAGAGACAAGTTGGAGCTTTGAGGACAAGACATGGCATGTCACGAGGCATCACAACGCTAAGGTGACTGGTTGTAATCTATCTTCTTAATTTTAATGCAAAGATGGTTCATTTCCCATAAAATGTATTATGTTATGATCATTCATTTTATTATTGGATTCCTTAGTCACTGATATACAATTGTAGATCATTTTTTGGTACTTTTGATCTTGCTCGTTGGTTGATGTGTTCATTGCAGGTACATATGTGGAGATTTAATACCATACATGACTTCTACATCATACTGCGGGATAGTTAAAGGACTCATTCTAGATATCTACAAACTCTAGGGGAAGTTTTCCATCCTTGTTATCATGCATTTTCTCTAGATATGAACCCTTCATACATAGGGAAATAGCTCTTGTCAGCAGGAGGTGAGAATTTCCAGCAACAAATCTGGCGACCATGCTGGGGAATACATTTAGCACATCTAATATTTCTTGGTTTTCAATTTCTTGTTTGTAATCCAAACTTCAACTTTTCAGTGATCAGATCTACTAGTTTTCTAGTGATATTTTGGTTTAGTTTAACCAGATATGGTTAGATCTGAAACACATTCTCTCTATGCTTAGTTTTCATGTAATTTTCGTGATTTGATGCTAGTTGTTTAACACTTAACTTTCTTTTTTTCGCTGCTTTTTTGTTTTGAAACCTACAGGAGCCATTGTGCATTCAGCAAGGATATTAAGCAGTGCAATCGTGCATGCTCAATAGACCACAGGAGGTGCCACTGCTCTGTCATAGTGGAAAAAAGGAGGTGCTCGGGAGGTAAGGCTATGTCACCAACCTTTTGCAAGTGGTGCCAGGTAGGGTTTTGATACCCCTGTAATTTCAAACCTTAGTTAGAATTTGTTTCTTTACTGAGTGTGTTTTTGGCTTCACCATTGAGTTATGGACTTTTAAATTCAAAATATGAAAGTGGTAAAGGCTTATTTTGTTTTGGTTCAAAGAGCTAGTTTATTTTCATCTTTTTAGCTCCTTTTATGCTTGGGTCTAGTTTTCGAAAGAGTGCGTGGAATTCAATATAGTCATATCTCTTTTAATTGTTAGATCAGTTGAAAAGGAAGTTTTTCTTTGTGGTTTCTTCATTTTTTTCTTCATAAGTTCATGAAAGATGGATTTTTGCTTTTTATTAGAAGAAAAATTGAGATTTGATCATACTCGTATTAGAAGACAAACTATCAGATCCTTGATTAGTTTCACAAACTTTCAAGCATTCATGTTCTTTTTTTTTCTTTATATGCTCTTATCTCGTCAAAAATATATCATAGTTATGAGTTAGATCTTTTCATATTTGAAGAATTGTAAAAAGTGCTTCGTGTGCCAATTAGTTGTAGTGTCTTTATTTTTGGAAAAGAGATCTTACTTCATTCTTTCTTTCAAGATCAGTTTTAGAAGTTTTTTTCTTTTTTTCATTAGAAAGAGAGTTCAGTGTGATTGTTTGGGATATATTTGCTTAAGAAATGGAATTGAATCACTCTCTCCCTCCTCTAAGTAGGGAATACTTCAAATGATAAAGTGAAAAATTTGCACATTCATGCTGCATGGTTTTACTTTTCTTTCCAAGCTTCATGCATTCACCTAATAGTTCAAGATAAAATTAATGTTAGTTATAGGTTAAATTTTTTAGTAACTTGAGTGATAGGGTAGAGATGTGTTTTGGAGTCATAAAACATAGGAGCTATCGTTCTATTTCCTGCACTGCATCCCGGGAACTATGTGGTTCTTGTTGATGTATTTGTAACTTCTTAATGTATTCACTTGTATATTTTATATATTGTATTTGATTAGTCCCTAATGTTCCTATCAAGAGAATCAGTAATGTAAACAAGTCATGTAAATTCATGGAGGTTAACCCTCCTAGTTGATCAGGGGTCAAATTCCCCACAATTTTGGGGCACTAGGGTTATTACACTCTCCTAGCGAAGTTGGCCATGGTGAGTTATTGTCAAGTCAGGAATTAGTAAAAATAGAGAGTGAGTCTCTCTATTTATCACATAGTCACTCACACTTAGCTGTAACACATAAGTGAGAGAGAAGGAGCAGGGATAAGAGAGAGAACAACTATTGGATATCATCTTACTGTCTTTGGGTTTTACTACTACCATTGGTGCTTATTCTATCTCTGAGGAAGTTGTAGGGTTTTCTCCTTTATGGTTTCCCCGAGGAAAATATTTGTGTCCATTGTCTCTTGTGATTGATTGTTGTGCTTGTTATTCTCTCAGTTAAGATCATAAGATAATATTGTCTAAATGATAAAAATATAACATGGTATCTGTAATACCCTGGTTTTAACCCCGCTTGCATTAAAAATACATGATACACATATTGTAAATAATATTGGTGCAGAGCTAAAGGCCAAGGCCCCACCATAGATTTGGTTATGTTGTGTTTCTATTTTGGGAATGGTCACTGATGGTATATTGGGACATACAGCGTATATTTAATTATGGCATCATGTAAACACAAATTTTAATTAAGTAACCCAACCAGCTATATTTGCGGCAACTAAATTGAGAAGGGGCATGATTCCAAAGGATAAGGAAGGGGAATGTTGAACATTGAGTCATGGGGGAAAGCCATGTGTCACCACCACCATTAAGTATTTCCATTGTTAGTTGGGACAGTGATTGGCTAGTAGGAAAACCACCACCATGCCCATGCCCACTCACTCTCTCTCCACAACGTGTCTCTTGGCCTATCCACTACCTCGATCGTGGCTGTTTAGTTTCTTGACGCAAACTGAGTTAAAGGTTCCACATTCCAATTGTTTGGGGTTTGCCTTCCCTTTTTCCACACAGATTGTTGGCCTACGGGGATGTTGGTTCTCCTCTGCCTCACGAATTCGAGGGTTGGTGGATTGTTTTCTCTCCTTTGATCATGTAGAGAGGGTGTCTTTTTCCACCATTGGAAAATTTATTAATGTTCTATTCTTCCCATCATTGAAATTGTGTCTATAATTGCATCCATAGTTCTGTGGGTTACATTTTGTCTCTCACAAAAAATTTGGAAGTCTGGTATTTTCCATTCTCGATCTGTGTAAGTTTTCCCAGTGACTACAGTGAGATTTGTGTGCTATGGCCTTAGGGTTGATCGTGGGTTGTCATTTTCCATGTTTTGTTTGGCTATGTTTCTTTTCCCTTTTGTGGTGGTATTGCTTGAAGGCCTGCTGTGAGTTCCTATGTTCTGGTCAACTGTATTTTCCCCCTGTAAAAGCTTGAATAGCTGCTTGGCTGCTTGCATGAAATGGTCTTGTCCTTGGACTACATTGGAGTGGTGAATAAGGGCTTGAGGTGCTTGATAAACCTGGTGGGTTGAGAACCACACAGATAGAGCTACTGAGCTGGATTTCTTCTCCACAACCCCTGAATAGCACTGGAAGGGAGATCAGGGTCTCAGGGACTGCGTTGCAAAGAAAGGGTTGATTCCTTGTGTTGGGTGTGTGTGGGTGTTCTAGAAGCCAGGCTGGTTCTGGTGTTGGTGTATGTAGCTCTTCAATGGGCTCACCAGCTTAGCATATAGCCTTTCCCAGCTCCTGAATGGCCTGATAAACCCAACTTTGTTGGCTTGGCTAATCTGTTGTTCGCTTGATAAGCTTAACTGTGTTGGCTTGGATGAACTGTGTACCCTAGTGGTGTTGTTATCCTTGGCTACGTGTAAGCCTGTTAGTTACTTATTCCTTGGGGAATCATGCCTGGCTCAGGGGTGGAAGCGTTGCTGAGAGATTAAGGAGCACACGGGCCTATGGTTGGGTGGAACATTGCAGCGATGTAGCTGGTTGCAGAACAAGTTCTCTATAAGATAAGTACTCTTGCCTAACTTGTGTCTGCAATTACATATTTACCATTGATGAATGATGATATACATGTTAAATGCCGATTGATATGTTTTTCTTCCGTCATGTATATGAATGATTATGCTTCGTAAAATGTTTTATGTTTTAAGTATCATGCTTTAGCACTATATGTATGTATGTTCATGTTCATGGGGCTAGATGCCCGGATGATTTGACGTATAGTAGCGTCCTCTTCCCTGGTTGGAGGGTCAAGGACATTACAGTGTGGTATCATAGCTTTGGTTGCAGTGTGGGCCTGAATGGGCCATGACAGATCAGATAGCAGAGGCAGGTTTCCTTCTGCCCAGCAGCAATCAAAAAATTGTGACAGGAAAAATCAGAAAATTTTCTAAGTTCCAGAACTATCAGACCATCGAAAGACTCAGTGACAATATCTTTCGATGCAGCGGGAACTTAGTGGGAAGGCCACCCGATGGAAAGTAACTAAAAAAATTTTGAAAAATTTTCTAAGTCCGACCATTGGAAATCGGCAAAAGATAGTTGTTCTCATCGCCGATGGTTAGATAGGGAAACTATTGATGAACATCAGCAAGAATTACTTGAATGGGTTTCCTCCATTGCGGGTGCCATGGGGACTAAAATGTCGATGCAGCAGTGCTAGTGGTTCAGACCGCCGACAGAAGAATAAAGTTTCAAAAATTTGTTTAAGTGTTGAAATCATTGTTGGAAATTAGTTGATTGAGTTCCCGTCATTGTGGATGGCTAGACCACTATGCTTCCGACGCATAGAGCCTCTGACTGCCAATGGTGCAAAGCTTCGAAAAATTTTCTAAGGCCCAAAATCGTCGGCCATCGGAAGAAGATAATGTTTTGTGCATCTGTCATTGCGGAAGCCTAGAGCACTAGTCTTTTCACAAGGAGAAGCTCCAAATTTCGATGCCGGTCAAAATCATGCTTCAGTTCATTGATCGAAAAGCATTAGTGGATTGGACTGCCGATCGAAAAAGGATCGAAGATGATGAGTCACCGTTGTGGCTGCTGATCGAACTAACCCACCGATGCTTTAGTCTTCCACTCACCGATGCCGAGGTGTTAGTGTATTATGGCGGCGACAAGCAGTTACTTGATCGGCAAAGGATAGGGGGGATGGAGCCGCCAAAGTCAGTGGAAGATAGAGAAATTTTTCTCCAACAGATAACAAATGGATCGGCGGAAAATAAGAGATCGTTGAGCCGATGAAGGTTCAAAAAGGAAGAGAAAATTTTTCATGGAATCATCGGCCATTGGCGATGGTTAGTTGATCACATCGTTGATGATCAAATGATGTAGTCACCAATGATCTATGACAGGTAAAGTTTGTTGAACGTCCGCCATTGCGCAGATCAAAAAGACTAAGTACATTCGAGTGCCGATGCTGTAGCTCCTAGGGTTTTTGATCATCAATAGACTTACGGCTATGGAAGACTTGAGGAGATTGTTGGCCACTATTGTGGAAATATAGGTGATTAAGAGTTTATGCTATCGCCGATGAAGTGTTGGAGCAAGGCCCCGCAGCTACAGGAAAAGATGCTATATCAGGATAGGAAAGTCAAGAGGAAACAGTACCTGAGCGGCCGAGAAGAGAGAGCTCAACCACTGCACTTAAGGTAGCAGCGTAGACAGGAGGGCTCAGCTACCCTCATAAATGGAAAAGGAGCAATGGGATGAGGTATTGAAGACAAAGGATAGAGAGGAAGCGGTGCCCATACCCACAATCAGTGCCGGGAAGCATGGAAGACTGCAGAAAGCTGTGGTGTGATGGAAAGTGGCAGTTCAAGTACAGATAGGCTGACTTTCATAATTAGGGTTTTTGGGTTACTGTTGGGAAAGGCCCACAGTTTTGTAATGGAGATACCTTTGGGCCTCCTATAAAAGCATGTATCTTGTATTGTAAAAGGTTAGCTATTCATACAGTTAACTAGTCAGAGAGTCAGTTAGTCTGTTAGTTCATAGTCAGTTGTATTGTAAAAGAGTTGAGCTCTAGTTCTGTTGTTCAGTCTGTAGTTATCTTACTGTAAACAGTAGTCGGCTCCTAGAGGATGTATGTAACAATCTGCAGGGATTGAGTGAGAGAGAGAGAGGAAGAGTATATTGTAAGAAGCCAATATAGGAATAGAAGATATCTGGGAGAGAAGGGCTCTCGACTGTGTGCGTGGAGTTTCCAAGAAGATCTCGAGCTGCATACTAGGTTGCAACAGAACTGTGTTTACTCTCTCAAGATATAATATAAAAACCAGTTCCTGTGGATGTAGCTTCCTTCCTAGGAGGTGAACCACGTAAAATCAGTGTGTTGTGTGACTGTTTCATGTGATTGTGCTTTACTTAGTTAATATCTGTCATTCGTTACATGAAATTTGCTTTATCAGTTAATGAATGTATGTATGCTATATGTTAGTTTACAATGGCTTAGAAGGTTAAACTACACGTTGAATCCGTTAAGTATTCTGTGTATGAGTTTACCAGTGCTTGATTCATGACAGTTAACAGTTACAGTATTAAGCGACTTGTGTATACAAGTTCAGCAGGATTGCGCATAGTAGATGTTAAGCATATTAGACTGTAGAAGTCTAAGTTATGCTGTTTAACTCAGCTAGTGTACCTAAGGGAGAAATCCTTTAGACCTCGAGAGTCATATTAAGCCTTACTATAGGAGATATCGCAGTAAAGAAAGGCGATATCGCACCGTCGAAGGAGCTGCGGTGTGAGATATCGCAGGAGGCGAGGCAAGTGGAGGGGAAAGTTGCGCATCGTCCTAGAGGCTGTAATGCGATAAGATCCTTCCCCTATCAGAGCTAGCGAGTAAGAGAGAACAGCACCTCACAGAGAGATCCCACTGGCTAAGAAGAGATAAAAACCACTAGGATGCTACAGAACCTGGTTGAGGACACTTGAGTCTTTAGCCAACCCATCCAAGATCACTTTGGGTGAGACTTCAGGCTATTCTGCGGTCTGTTGCCGAAAGGGCCAGTGAGCTAGGGGTATTGTTGGTACATTACAAGTAAACCTGGGTCTACCCCGTAGTAACCAACAAATGGTTCCGTTGCCAGTTTTGAACAAACTGAAGAGCTAATGTTCTGTTGGCATCCTACTAAAGAAGAACTCAACCAGTGGGTTGGGTCTATAGAAAGAGAATTTGCTGTGACAAGAAAAAAGAGTCCTACATTGAGTACAGAGGACTGGTTACAAAAACATATCTTCACAGACCTACATTAGATATCTTTTGCGACCTATGGAAATGAGTTGTATGACTAGTTATCAAAGTTGACTGATAAGCATATATTCAAGCAGAAAAGAAACATTGTGTGGACACCGGAGCTTATTCACACCGTGAAGAGCATCGATAATCCCATTTTACGAGCAGTAGACTTCTGGCTTGCGAGTGTGCTAGAAGGATTCATCATAGAGTTTGCAGTCGATCAAAGAAAGAGTTTCAGTGAAGCCGAGAGGTACTTCTTTAAAGGATATCGTGGTAAGTACTTAAACTCTTTAAATTTATCCATTAATATGTTATTACATGAAAAAGGAGTAATGGATATATTCTTAGACCAATAAGCTAGGAAAGTGTAATGTCACAAGAGTTTGAGAGTGATTTTGAAGAACTTGGATGTACACGTAGTGGTAAGAAATATAAAGTAGATTTTAGATCTTCTGTCTTTGAAAACAGTTCAGACCATACTAGAGAACAGAGTCATAGTAATATAGAAAGAACTGAAGGGCGTATCCCTTACCACCCGTATACCCCACAGAAAACAACCGGGACTCAGAATAATCCCGCAGGAACTACATCTAGTAGTTCACCCATAGCACATACTACCGCTACATCACCTACATCTACACCGCCGCGTGGTAGTAACATAGCAAATCAGCATCCACCATGTAGAAACAGAATGGGGGATGACATGAAGTTACCTACCTTTAAGGATACAGGGGCAGAAGACCCAGAACAACATTGGTTCCTATGTGAAGCTGTATGGACCATTAAAGGGATCCAGGATGATAATACTAAACTTGTACAATTGGCCACCACACTTAGAGAAAGAGCTTTAACATGGTATATGAAGTATACCACAGCTCAGACCAGAACACTTTTACAGATCAGGACCGCCATGATCAAAGAGTTTAAGAAACCTAAGTCTGAGTCGAAGTGTATCACAAAGCTCAAAGACATTAAATAGTCACCTACAGAGTCAGTATGGGACTTTGACCAGAAATTCAAAGCTCTTATAGACCAAGTCAGCTTTGAGTTTGCGCCGGAGCAGCATTAGGAATGGTTTATCGCAGCACTTCTCCCTCACATCAAACTTCCACTGATGCAACAGAGACTCTGTACGCAGGATGAAGCATTGGAGATGGCAATGAAACTAGAGGCTTCACCTCTAGCTGAGACTAGTACAGGTATGACAAGGTTGCAAAACCAGTTAGCAAATCCCATGTTATAGCTGCATGAGATTAAGAAAGGCAAAGAGGTTGCACAATAACTATGGTGTACTAAGTGTAAAGGACAGGGCCATACTAAAGATAACTGTCCAGTATTTGTTGAATATCTAGCAAGTGGGGCTCCTAACCCCTTAATACAGACCCAAGGGCCATGGTGTGAACTCTGCAAAACTAGAGGACATAGACCACAAGAATGCCCTTTAATTCAGAAGTATGTACAGACCACTAAGAACTTATACTGTAACTTATGTAAGTTAGTAGGAAATGATGAACATAATTGTAGAGCTTACGATCTCATGGTCGAGAGAAAGCATGACTTGTACAGAGTCCAATCAGAGACACCAGGTCCAGTAGTAGGACCACAGCATGAACCGGCTCATGTTGGCCATGGAGGAGGATTCAAAGGATGAGGCCATGGAGGAGGCTTTGGCTGTGGCCGTGGACCGATTACTTGTTACAACTGTGGAGTTGTAGGACATTATGCTAGGGATTTCTAGAACCCTACCACAACATGTAATTATTGCAAATCTTATGATCATCCTATAGAATAATTTCCTGTCTTGATAGCCAAGATTAGGGAACCTAAGCCAGCAGTACACCAGAACATTCAGCTTATTACTACTGAGCAGAAGGAACTAGAACCAAGAGTCAATATTGTGACTCGCAGTGGTGCTTCTACAAGTAGGACATCACAGGATGCCGAGAAGAATACAGGTCCAGAGTGGGTGCGCAAAGCTACTAATAAGTTAACACCACTTGACCTGCAAAAGAATAAAGAAACATTTCAGGAAGCTAAAACTTTGTTTAATGACCCTATACCATCAGGATCGTAGGTACTACCATCTAGGGGTGTACTGCAGCAAACACCTTGTGGAATTAGTCCCGTGCAGACATCTCAGGCTACCACATCGGGAAGATGCGACGAGGATGAGTTGATAGGAAGTGTACAATCCTTCCTGCGGAGTTGCTTGAAACTCGTGAGAAATGAGAAAGCTATTGGAGAGCTTCAGCACATCATAGATCAGTGTCAACCATATTCTTCTGTGAGTAGTGCGCAGCGTGCTGTTCATAATATTATGGGACATACAAGAACAAGAAGAGAGATGAGACTCACAGCGCAAGTCGGAGAATTTGAAATGGATGAGGTAATCCTAGATTTAGGATCAAAGGTAAATGTTCTGACTAAGCAGACATGGGAAAATATGGGTAGCCCTAAGTTAGCCAGATCACCTATCCATCTGATATTAGCCAATCAACAGAGGGTATCGCCACTGGATTGATTACCACAAGTGCCAGTTGACATTGACGGAGTTCGCAGCTTTGCAGACTTTGAATTTATAGAAATCATTGGCGATAGTAGACCATATCTAGCTCTACTAGGTATTGATTGGGAAATAGATAACATGGTTGTTATCGACTTAAAGAAAATACAAATGACCTTTGAGGATACATAGATCTGGGTCATCGCACCGTTGGATCCTTTTCAGGGTCCTAGATATATTGAACCTATCCGAGCAGAGGATGATGCACGTAATATGGAGAGCCTCTATCAGATGACGGCTAATCAGAGTGATTACATCAATCTGACCGCAGAGGGAAACATTAGTTGGTGATGCGACAGCTCATGCACATCAGACTTGAATGTTGGTCTAGAGAACTGGCAGAACATACTTTATGAAGTCTCAGCTCACAGATGTGCGTTTATGACTAAGTCACTGCGATGGATTGGCGCAGAGATTAAGGATATTCCGTCCTTCAATGGCTTAGCAGATGTCAACGACTTTTTACAACAGTTTGAAGAAGAAATTCCTCATGAGCAGAGGATGTCAGCTATTAACCTTGCAGTAAGAGCCACACCTGCAAGATGGTGGCATGCACATAAAGAGAATATAGCATCATGGGATGATCTTAAGAGATTGATGGCGATCAAATTCTCCAATGACAAGGACTGTTTCCAACAGAAATACATAGGAGAAAGTGACCCCAGGTCACATATTCAGCTTTGTGAATAGAATTGGTTGGACATTCCCGAGGATGAATGGGTTCACCTATTCATCCATACTTTAGACCAAATCCCAAAGAACTGGTACACTAAGACCGAGTTGCACAGAGGAACCATTACATGGCCACTTATGATAGACAGCTTTGAACTCACTTTCACTTTCGAATCTGAGTATCCAAGTATTGATCAGGCCCTAGACGTCATAAAGATTAAGATATTTGAGGACTGGACCCTATCAGTACATGCTCAGCCTAAGTGGGCCATCCAGTTAGAATATGCGCTCGAGTGTTATAACTTCGCAGCAGAACTAGAGGATGAGGATGAGGATCCTCACAGCATCAACATTCCAGAGTCAGAAGGGACTCGCGAAGTTGATGGACCGAAGCTGCAGATTCCAGCTATCACAGAGCCTATCAAGATTAAAAAGATCAATATTGGCACAGACACATAACCAAATTTTGCCTCTATTGGAGACTATTGGGACGATGAAATGGTAGGACACATCGTAGATCTATTACATGACTATCAGGACTTATTCCCCACTAAGTTCACAGAGATGAAGGGAATAGTAGGAGATCTAGGAGTAATGAGGATACCATTGAAAGAGGATGCTAGGCCAGTCAAGCAGCGTCCATATAGATTAAATCTGCAGTATAAAGAAAAATCTAAGGATGAGATCAATAAGATGCTAGCAGCAGGCATCATTGAGCCCATAGAAGAAAGCGAATGGGCTAGTCCCATGGTCGTGCAAGAAAATAAAACCAAAGGAGACATCCGGATTTGTGTCGATTTGCGCAAACTCAACGACACATCGCTTCATGATCCATTTCCAACACCTTTCACTGATGAAGTCTTAGACAATGTGGGAGGACAAGAGGTCTACTCCTTCACTGATAGATTTTCAGGCTATCACCAGATTAGAATCCATCCAGAGGATCGATATAAGACCACTTTTGTGACAGAATGGGGCTCATTCCAGTATACGGTAATGCCCTTTGGTCTTAAAAATGAACCAGCTATTTTTTCCAGAGTAGTAGTTGCTGTATTTAAGGAATACATCCATAAGTTCTTAGAAGTTTATTTTGATGATTGGACTGTATTTGGATTAATCGACAAACATATCAGAGACTTAAGGCTCATGTTAGAGAAATGTAGGCAGTACCAAATTTCTCTGAACTTGAAAAAATGTATATTTTGTGCGCCATTTGGTATTTTGTTGGGTCATATTGTTTACAGACAAGGCTTGATGGTAGATCCTGCAAAGATTGCCATCATTGTAAATATTCCAGCACCCAACTCAGTCAAGCAATTAAGGACAATACTTGGTCATACCGGGTACTATAGAATATTCATCACAGGATTTCATCAGAAAGTGCAGAAGGCACGAGAAAAATCTTGGCATGATAGGCACATTAAGATTAATACTTTTCAGATAGGAGACCTAGTGCTCCTCTATGACAGTAAGTTTATTAAGTTTCCAGGGAAGTTCAAGACGCATTGGTTAGGTCCATATCAGATTCAGCAAGTTACAGAAGGAGGTGTCGTTTAGCTCAGTAAACTGAACAGGGAGCTTCTTCCCACTTTGATTAATGGTAGCAGGCTTAAGATTTATAGTGATAGCCACTCCACCTCTCAACCCTAACTCAGACAGTGTATGAAAGTGTAGATGTCCAATGTAGTTGAAAGGAGACATCGTACTAAGTGCAGATGTCCAGTGTAGTTGAAAGGAGCCATCACACCGGTAATGAGTCTACACCAGCAGGTTTAAAAATAAAAAAATAAAAAAATCTAAGTATAAGTTTATGTTGCACAAGTCACAGGACACTTGCGGAGTTTGAACGTTAAGGAGGTTCACGCCAGCATTTTGTTCCGATGATGCGGTGTTACATCGTAACAAGGTGATGATTCCCCATGCCATGTAGACACTTTTGAAAAGGGACAGAAGGCCAGTCACTTCGCCTTCTGACAAGTAGTTAATGGAGATATGACCGGTATATGTTGCCCTATATTTGGCAACAGTATAATGATTTTTCCAGATTTGGTAAAATCTTTGATGAGACCGACGCCTGCACGAAAGTTTTGAGGGAAATTTGATCGGATTTCAGAAATTAATGAGGATCAAAATGATGGGCGTGGTCTTATCCATGCAATTAATACTACCAACAGGTCTAGCCTAGATTACCGTTGCTTCAGGGATTATCGCCTTCAGCATAAAAACAAAGATCATTCATACAGAAGGGTTACTTTTGTGAGTGCTGAGAGCTATAGAGCAATTTGAAGAGTTTTCCCTGTGAAGAGATACTCCAGTTACAGAGTGCTGGTTTTCCCCAATTTTGTAGCCATTGCCAGTCCAGAGTACTGCATCGAGTGGTTTCTGTCCAAGATGGAACCTTTAGAAGACATTGTGAAACGATTCCAAAGTGGTGGCCTCATGTCTGTTATGGTGACGCCGCCCAAGGTTGTGAAATTAGGTACATCATAGGTTAGACAGACGTCAAGGATGAGGATTCAAGCGCAGGATGTAGAAGATGTCATCAAAGTCTTTGCTGCAGAGAAGCAGAAAGACAAGAAGATCACTGAAGATAAGAAAGCAGAGCAGAATAATGATGAGAAGAAATCTACAGCCAGGAAGAAAGTAAAAATGAGAAAAAGAAGGCAACAGAAGAAGGAAGATGACCTATCTCATCATCTAAGAGAAGAACAAGAGGTTCTAGAGGTAAGGAATGAAAATATGCAAAACATAGGCAGCATGAATACCTAGAGCGATTTGCTGAGAAGAAAAGTGAAAGGGGAAAACAAACCAAACAAGCAGAACTTCCGCATGCAGACAAAGGCTTGTTCTCAGAATGGAATTCATGGTTTGTATCGCTTTCGTATGGAAGAATCTAGACTGAATGAAATGTTTGAGAAGGATGGAAGATACAAATTTATATCTTCTTTATAACACAAGTTCTAACCCAGATAAAGAGGATTTCTCGTGATACCAGGGATTTGAATCCTTAAGATGAAGAAATTGATGACACAGAAGACTCCATCATTAGTCAAGCTATGCTTGAAATGGCACAAGAGTGTGTTGAAGCTATGGAGAAAGAAGTCGCAAGACTTTGTGAGAGATTTAGAAGGACTTCGCAGGAATCCAAGGAGAAGCTATAGCTGGAGAAGCCCACTATTAGTGGCTCAAGGATGAGCCACAAGTAAGTGTTAGGGGACTGTTGGACCAGGGCCCCGCAGCTACAGGAAAAGCTGCTATATCGGGACAGGAAAGTCAAGAGGAAACAATACCTAAGAAACCGAGAAGAGAGAGCTCAACCACTGCACTTAAGGCAGCGGCATAGACAGGAGGGCTCAACTACCCTCATAAATGGAAAAGGAGCAACGTGCCGAGGTATTGAAGACAAAGGACAGAGAGGAAGGGGCGCCCATACCCACGATCAGCGCCGGGAAGTGTGGAAGACTGCAGAAATCTATGGTGTGATGAAAAGCAGTAGTTCAAGTACAGATAGGCCGACTTTCATAGTTAGGGTTTTTGGGTTACTGTTGGGAAAGACCCACAGTTTTGTAATGGTGAGACCTTTGAGCCGCCTATAAAAGCATGTATCTTGTATTGTAAAAGGTTAGCTATTCAGACAATTAACTAGTCAGAGAGTTAGTTAGTATGTTATTTCATAGTCATTTGTATTGTAAAAGAGTCGAGCTCTAGTTCTGTTGTTCAATCTGTAGTTATCTTACTGTAACCAGTAGTCGGCTCCTGGAGCATGTATGTAACAATCCACAGGGATTGAGTGAGAGAGAGAGAGAGGAAGAGTATATTGTAAGAAGGAAATATATGAAGAGAAGAGATCTAGGAGAGAAGGGCTCCAAGATGTGTGCGCAGAGTTTCCAAGAAGATCTCGAGCTGCATACTAGGTTGCAGCGGAACTGTGTTTACTCTCTCAAGATATAATATAAAAACCAGTTCCTATGGATGTAGCTTCCTTCCTGGGAGGTGAACCATGTAAAATCAGTGTGTTGTGTGACTATTTCATGTGATTGTGCTTTACTTAGTTACTATCTATCATTTGTTACATGAACTTTGCTTTAACAGTTAATGAATGTATGTATGCTATCTATTAGTTTACAGTAGCTTAGAAGGTTAAAATGCACGTTGAATCCGTTAAGTATTTTGTGTATGAGTTTACCAGTGCTTGATTGATGACAATTAACAGTTACAGTATTAAGCAACTTGTGTATACAAGTTCAGTAGGATGCGCATAGTCGATGTTAAGCATATTAGACTGTAGAAGTCTAAGTGAGGCTATTTAACTCAACTAGTGCACCTAAGGGAGAAAGCCTTTAGACCTTGAGAGTCATATTAAGCCTTACTATAGGAGATATCACAGTAAAGAAAGGTGATATCGTACCGTCGGAGGAGATGCAGTGTGAGATATCGCAGGAGGCAAGGCAAGTGGAGGGGAAAGTTGCGCATCGTCCTAGAGGCTATGATGCGATAGGATCCTCCCCCTATCAAGGCTAGTGAGTAAGAGAGAATAGTGCCTCGTAGAGATATCCCGCTGGCTAAGAAGAGATAATAACCACCAAGATGCTACAGAACCTGGTTGAGGACACTTGAGTCTTTAGCCAACCCATCCAAGATCACTTTGGGTAAGACTTCATTCCATTCTGCGGTCTGTTGCCGAAAGGGCCAGTGAGATAGGGGTATTGTTGGTACATTACAAGTAAACCCAGGTCTTCCCCGTAGTAACCAACATGAAGTTCAGAATGATAGACCACTGCGGGGCTGACACGGCGAAAGTGAATAGACCAACAAATCACTGATGAAGATTTAAAAAGCATTGGAAATTTGTTGATGATCAGATCGTCGTTCAAAATCTTAGCCATGTTTGCCACATAAATGGTAGGAAGATCATTTTTCGTCGTTGCAGCTGCTCAACAGAATATGCACCCGATGCACAGTTGATTTGCTCGCCAATATAGATTAGGAGTCTAATTGTTTTTCCCACTGAAAACGTCTGAATGAAATCAGCAACAGACCACCGATGTGTAGTCAACTTCCTCACCGATGCAAATCAGAAGTGTAGTTGTTTTGACCATCGAAGAATCAGAAAAGTAGCTAGGATGAGGTCCGATTGGACCTAAGGAAATTTGGGTTCTTCGAAGGAAATTCTCAGTGATTTTTCATGTAATTTTCGACTGTCTTCCATCAGGTTTTTAGTGTATTTCAGCAGATTATCAGCAGTCACAGGGCTGAAAACAAATAGGCAAAATTCTATGTTTTAGCATAATTGTTTTTTATAAAAAAAAAATTCCAGAAGAAAAGGTAAGTAGTTTTGATTTATATTAATGTTATGCATCTAACAGTTTGCTACTAACACATTTGCATAACTTTAGATAACTTCCAGTAGTAGTACTCTAGAAAGAACAGTGTGGTAAAGCAAGAGGTGGTCCAGTCATGAGAACCCATGATGGGTATGATGCTCGAGATTCTTATGAGCGAGCAAAAGATTCCATGGGAGAAAATATCCATAATGGAAATGATGACATAGAGTCTAATGGAAGGAGATTCCAGGGGACATCGTCCGAGGTTGCGGTCACCATGAGAATCTTGGTTAAATCCCAGGAAGAGCAGCATCAGTTGAATGCTACCATATTGCAGAGTTTAACAGATTTATAGAAAAAGATATATTCTAGACGAAGTACATCAAGGCCAGAAGGCAGTAAGAGCAGCACTGGGAGAAGAAGAAGGATTTCCAGTGGATCATCTGACTCTGAAGAATCCAGTGGAGATACAAGTTCATATTCTCATAAAAGGAAAGGGAGAATCCATAGGAATCGCTCTCGAGATGAATTTAGAAAAGCTAAACCTCCTACATTTGATGGTGAGATAAAGACGGGACAAGAAGCTAAAGCTTGGATTCTTGGGATAAAGAAGTACTTTCAAGTGCAAGATTATTCAGCAAACATGAAGGCCAGAGTTTCCATATTCAATCTGAACGGATGAGCATCCATTTGGTGGGAACACTTCAAGCAAGTAAAGAGGATCAGTGAAATGAAACTAAATTGGAAACAGTTCATGAAGTATTTCAAGAAGAAATACCTCTCTGATAGGTATTATGATGATAAGATTAAGGAATTCCATGAGCTGAGATTGGGACAGCAGACCATGGATGAATATGCAAATAAGTTCTTGGAATTGTTGAGGTATGTCTAATACATCAGAGATGAACCAGTGAAATTCCAGCAGTTTCTGAGTGGATTGCCTTAGTCTTACAAAGATATAATTGATTTTTATGAATCTAGAACTCTTGAAGAAGCAATAAGGAAGGCTAAGTATTTCTATGAGCAGAGCAAAGGTAAAACGGATTACCATAAGGCATGGAAGGACAAGAATATTGAGAAGTTTGACCAAAGAAAGAAAGGGTTCAAACCTTCTAGATTCAGGAATTGACAGAAGCAGCCATCCCAAGCTGTGAGTAATCCAGTTGGAGTGTCAGGAGAAAAGTCTAAGGATCCACAACAGGATAGAAGGCCACTCAAATGTTGGAAATGTGAAGGACCCCACTTGTGCAGATATTGTCCACTTGAGAATGAAAGTGCAAGGCCAGCTTATAACATTTAGGAAGCAGAAATAGTGCGTCAAGTAGAAAGGGTAGTCCCTAGAATTTATGCAGAACTGGAGGACTGCCAGGAAGATCATCAGTCAACTGTGGTTGAAGTTGTAGGTAATATTGTTGAACAAGCTGTTTCTATTTTGATTAACCCTGGTTCTACTCACAGTTACATTACTCCTAGAGTAGTGGAGATTTGTGCTTTTAAGAAGGTAAAGCATAGAAAATCTTGGTTAGTTCAGCTAGCCACTAGGACTAAGAGAAATGTCAGTGAATTGGTAGAGAAATGTCCATTGGTTATGAATGGATTGATCACTTATGTATATCTAAATGTTCTACCACTTGGTTCCTATGATGTTCTCATTGGAATGGATTGGTTAGAGGCTCACAGAGTGAAGCTTTATTGTTATAACAATACTTTTGAATGCACGGATGAAGAAGGAAACCCAGTAGTTGTGAAAGGTATTCCGAAGGTAATTTCAATAAGATGGGTTTCAGAAATGTAGTTGAATAATTTCTATAGGAAAGGTTGCTAGTTGTATGCATCTCATATTCTGGAACCAACAGGAGATGAAACTCCTAGGTTGGAGGACTATCAGGTGTTACAGGAATTCAAGGATGTTTTTCCTGATGAGATTCCATGGCTTCCTCCAAAGAGGGACATTGATTTCACCATTGAACTTGTGCCAAGAGTAGCCCCAATTTCCAAGACACCCTACAGAATGAGTACACCAGAGATGCTAGAATTGAAGATGCAACTGGAAGAGTTGTTGGAAAAGAAGTATATCCGACCAAGTGTGTCTCCTTGGGGAGCACTGGTTCTGTTTGTAAAGAAGAAAGATGGTACACTCAGGTTATGTATTATTGATTACAGACAGTTGAACATGGTTACTATGAAGAATAAATATCCTTTTCCCAAGATTGATGACCTCTTTAATCAAATGATAGGAGCAAAGGTATTTTCCAAGATTGACTTGAGGTTTGGTTACCATTAGGTGAGAATCAAGGATGAAGACATTCATAAGACAACCTTCAGGACAAGGTATGGACATTATGAGTTTGTAGTGGTACCATATGGTCTCACAAATGCACCAGCTACATTTATGTGCCTTATGAACAGTGTCTTCAATAAGTATTTGGACAATTTTGTTCCTGTCTTCCTTGATGACATTCTTGTTTATTCTAAGAATGAGGAAGAACATGAAGAGCATTTGAGACTGACATTGCAAGTGATCAGGGAACATCAATTGTATGCAAAGATGAGCAAGTGTGACTTCTACAGGAATAGAATTCAGTACTTGGGTCACATTATCTCCAAAGAGGGTATATCAGTAGACCCTGAGAAGATTGAAGCCATCATGAATTGGCCTACTCCAAGAAATGTTATGAATGTAAGGTCTTTTATGGGACTTGCAATATACTACAGGAGATTCATTGAAGGATTTTCCAAGGTTGCACATCCCATCATTTCTTTGCAGAAGAAGGGAACAAAGTTCGAATGGACTTCGAAGTGTGAAGAAACCTTCCAGTGGTTGAAGAATATTCTCACCAGTGCACCAGTATTGAAAGTTGCAGATCCAAAAAAAGACTTTGTAGTATGTACTGATGCATGCAGATAAGGGCTTGGAGGAGTCCTTATGCAGGATAACCACGTGACATGTTATGAGTCAAGAAAGATGAAGGAGCATGATAATAACTATGCCACTCATGATCTAGAGCTTGCAGCCATAGTACAAGCCCTCAATATGTGGAGGCGTTACTTGATGGGTAGAATATTTGAGCTCAGAACGGATCACTATGGAGTGAAGTATTTGTTTGATCATCCTACTCTGAATGCTAGGCAAGCGAGATGGCTGGAATGGTTATGCGAATTTGATTTTGAAATCAAGCACATAAAGGGAAAAGAGAATAAGGTAGCTAATACACTCAGAAAGAAGGTATAGGAAATGCATGTGGCATCTCTGAGTATTTGCGAATCAGATTTGAGGCAGCAGATTGCAAATCATGTTGTTGTCGATGAATTGTATGAGTAGGTAAAAGACAAATTGCAGCAGCAAGGTCTTGAGAAGAGTTATGAGGGATATAAATTGGAAGAAGATGGACTTCTCACTTATAAAGGCATAATTTATATTCCGAATGTAGCATATTTGAGGAGAGTTGTTATGGATACAATCCATCAAGCTCTGTATTCTGGTCACCCAGGATATCAGAAGACAATTGCTACAACTAGAAAACAGTACTTTTGGCCAGGAATGAAAAAGGACATGGCTGAATACATTTCAAGGTGCATGAAATGTCAATAGGTAAAGGTTGAGCATAAACATCTAGCAGGTTTGTTGTATCCTTTGCCAGTTTCGGAATGGAAATGGGAAGTTATTTCCATGGATTTTATCACATGATTGCCGATAACGTGGAGACAAAATGATTCCATCATGGTTGTGGTAGACAAGTTGATCAAAGCAGCACATTTTATACCAGTGAATTCTACGCACAAGACTGATGACATTGCAAGGATTTTCATGAAGGATATTTTCAAATTGCATGGATTGCCGAAGGCAATAATTTCTGACATAGATGTCAAGTTCACTTCCAATTTTTGGAAGGGGTTGTTTGTAGATTTGGGTACCAAGTTGAACTTCAGCATTGCTTACCATCCTCAGACAGATGGCGAGACAGAAAGAGTGAATCAAGTTCTTGAAGATATGCTTTGCATGTATGTGATGGACAAACCAACCAAGTGGGAAGATTACTTACACTTGGTAGAGTTTGCTTACAACAATGGACAGCAAGAATCCTTTGGGATGAGTCCGTATGAAGCTTTATATGGAAGACGGTGTAGGACACCAGTGACTTGGGATAACCCAGTGAACAGAGTTGTGCTTGGACCATAATTACTCAAGGAAATGGAGCAAGAGGTTGTAAAGATTAGGCAGAATCTGAAAACAATGTGGGACAGACAGAAAATCTATGCAGATAAGCATAGGATGAACATAGAGTTCAGTTTTGGGGATCATGTTTACCTCAGAGTGAAGGCAAAGAAAAGTTCATTGAAGCTTGGAAGTTGTGCCAAGCTGTCACCTAGATACTGTGGGTCATCTGAAGTGCTTGAAAGAATAGGGACAGTTGCATATAGACTTGCATTGCCTGCTAGTACTAGAGCTCATAATTTTTTTCATGTTTCTTTGCTTAATAAATATGTACATGATCCTAACCATGTGATAAATTGGGATGTGATCCAAGTGGAACCCAAGGGAGAGTTCCAATCGAGCCAATGTGCATCCTCGACGGGAAGGTCAAAATGCTTTGGAACCGAGCTATGGCACCCAGGACATGGTACAAAAAAATTGATGGCTTCCTATCCAGTTTGGGCTTTACCAAGAGTAAAGAAGATTCCAACCTTTACTCCAAGTTTGAATAAGTGAACCCAGTGATACTCCTATTGTATGTAGATGACCTATTTGTAACAGGTGCAGATGGGTTGATTGTTGATACAAAGAGGAAGCTTATTGTTGAGTTCGAGATGAAGGACTTGGGTATGATGCACTACTTTCTAGGCATGGAGGTGTGGCAAAATGTGGATAGAATATCCTTGGGACAAGGGAAGTATGCAGTAGAGATCCTAAAGAGGTTCGGGATGATGGATTGCAAGGCCATGACCACACCTATGGCATCAAACCTGAAGCTATTGAGTGATGCTTCATCAGAGTCCATTGATGCTACGATGTATCATCAAATGATTGGGTCCTTGATGTACTTGACTAATACAAGACCAGATATTTGCACTGTTGTGAACACATTGAGCCAGTTCCTAATAGATCCTAGACATGTTCACTTGATTGGTGTAAAGCATATTCTGAGGTACCTAAAGGGTACAGTTGATTATGGCTCAAGTATGAGGTGAATTAGAAGATTAACCTAGAGGGTTATGTTGATTTAGATTGGGCAGGAAGTGCCATTGATAGGAAGATCACTTCAGGGTGTTGTTTCAGTATGGTATTAGGGGTGATCTCTTGGCTTAGTAGGAAGCAATACTATGTGGCACTAAGTACAGCTAAAACAGAGTATGTCACAACTTGTTCGGCTAGTTGTGAGGTAGTGTGGCTAAGAAAGATACTATCTGATTTGTTTGATCTCTAGTTGGATGCTACTTGTATATATTGCGACAACTAGAGTTGTGTGAAGTTGTCGGAGAACCCGGTGTTCCATGACAAGTCAAAGCATATCGAGATCAAATATCACTATATCAAGTATATAGTGCAGAGAGGAGTAGTGAAGCTCCAGTATGTTGTGATGGACAAACAGATAGATGTTGTGTTGACCAAGCCATTAGCCAAAGTGAAGTTTGAGTACTTCGGGGAGAAGCTTGGTGTTCTCCATATCAAGGTTCCCTCCAAAGGGAAGAGATGAGTCTATGAGACTTTCTGACATGTATGCTAGATGTGTTCCTCGCATGGTCAGATGTAAGTGCAGATCCTTTCTGACATGTATGCTGGATGTGTTCCTCGCATGATCATATGTAAGTGCATATCCTTCCTGACATGTATGCTGGATGTGTTCCTCGAATGGACAGATGTAAGTGCAGAGCCTTTATGACATGTATGTTGGATGTGTTCCTCACATAGTCAGATGTAAGTGCAGAGCCTTTCTGACATGTATGCTGGATGTGTTCCTTGCAGAATCAAATGTAAGTATAGAGCCTTTATGATATGTATGTTGGATGTGTTCCTCGCATAGTCAAATGTAAGTGCAGAGCCTTTTTGACATGTATGCTGGATGTGTTCCTCGCATGGTCAGATGTAAGTGTAGAGCCTTTCCGACATGTATGCTAGATGTGTTCCTTGGATGGTTAGATGTAAGTGTAGAGCCTTTCTGACATATATGATGGATGTGTTCCTCGCATGGTCAGATGTAAGTGCATATCCTTTCTGACATGGATGCTGGATGTGTTCCTCCCATGGTCAGATGTAAGTGCTAGGCAGGCCTTTCTGACATGGATGTTGGATGTGTTCCTCCCATGATCAAATATAAGTGTTGAAGAAAATAAATACTTGCATGGAGGATAGGCCTACAACCAGCATGAAAAAAGGATGGCTTTGTAGAACTTCCTATGACGAGTAGAATTGAGAGATAGCACTAGTTGATCGAGATAATAGAAGCAGTGATGATAATGATGATCCAGTGATGATCCAGCTTTGATGATGATCCAGTGATGATCCAGTGATGATCCATCTTTGATGATGATCTAGTGATGATCCATTTTTTATGACGATCCAAAGAAGAATACTTGTGCTAATGTATTGTGTCAAGAGAATACCTTCCTAGTTAAGAGGGAGTGTTGATGTATTTGTAACTTCAGAATGTATTCACTTGTATATTTCATATATTGTATTTGATTAGTCCCCAATGTTCCTATATGGAGAATCAGTAATGTAAAAAAGTCATGTAAATTCATAGAGGTTAACCCTCCTAGTTGACCAGGGGTCAAATTCCCCACAGGTTCAAGGCACTAGGGATATTAGACTCTCCTAGAGAAGTCATCCTTGGTGAGTTATTGTCAAGTTGGGAATTAGTATAAATAGAGAGTGAGCCTCTCTATTTATCACACAGTCACTCACACTTAGCTGTAACGCCTAACTGAGAGAGAAGGATATGGAATAAGAGAGAGAACAATTGTTAGAGATCATTTTACTGTCTTTGGGTTTTACTACTGCCATTGGTGCTTATTCTATCTCTGAGGAAGTTGCAGGGTTTTCTCCTTTATGGTTTCCCTGAGGAAAATATTTTTGTCCATTGTCTCTTGTGATTGATTGTTGTGCTTGTTATTCTCTCAGTTAAGATCCTAAGATAATACTTTCTAAATGATAAAAATCTAACAGTTCTTCCATGTACCATTGGTATATCGAACAGACTTTCACATACCCTCAAGTTATATATAACGGTACTTCATGTACTCGATTGTATATCAGAAGTACCCTTTTGAACGGTTGGGCATTAGAGAACACTAACATGGATTTGAGCTCCCACGTAACTTTTGTATATCGGGAGACCCCTCTAGGATTCCTTAAAACCAACTGAGCAAATTCTTTTTGCCATCTTGGTGGCATAATACACCGAGAACAGCACTCAGGGAGGTACTACGCATGTGTCATCCAAGCATTCAAGTATTCAAGAAAGGGTACGGTCCCAATCCGCCTTGTTGTGTTTTACTATTGCACCCTGCGCTATATTGCGAGTTGAAAGACTTGAAAATACTAGTGAGGAACCGGATTTTATCAGCCCCTCTTATCACATAATTTTGCTTGTGACCTTTACCTTGAGTAAAAGTGGTTTTGTGTGTGATTCTATTTTTAAACCTTAGGATAGGTTTTATTGGACAACAATCTAGCTTAGTTTCCTTTGAGATGATCCAGAAGAGTTCAAGGCTTATCACCCGACCTTCCTCCCATTATAGGAGAAATCCCAATGGAAGCCATAGATCAAGGTGCCATAGTTGATTCTCATGTGGAAGGGAATCAAGTTGGGGAATTTGGGGAAGAATTCACTACTTATGATAATCCCTTGGTCAAATAGCCTCCTACAGCTGATACCACCTTTCATTTTCCAATGGAAGGTCATGCTGGTTCATTAGATTGGGTAGCCAATCACCTGGCTGATGATACTGGAAGGACAAAATATGTCCCTAACGGTCCTTTTTGGAAAACTTATTTAGGTCAATCTATTTCTGAATATGGGATTATTAGACCTTCCTTTGTTAACCCGATTAGAGAGGCTCCATAAAATGTTGAAATGTTTAGAAGGATCCAACCATCTATTGATTTTTTTTGCAACGCTCAATAAAACCTTGTGAACATTATCGCTTCACCTCTTCCTCATTGTGCGCCTATGTCTTCTCTTTTACCTTGTCCTTCAGAAATAACCCCTCCTAGATACCATTCACTTCCGTCATCTCAGGCAACTCCTAATGTAGGATCACCGGCTCGAAGTACAACATCTCATGATCTAGGTCAATCCTCCAATCCTACTACTACAGTTTTGAATTTTGGGTCTACCTTTGGTTCTTCCATATCCTCTACCACTAGGGGGAAACCCCCAACTCAAGTTGTATAATTAGTTAGTGGAACTACTTCCAATGCAAGATAGACCCCTACTGTAAGACAACCAACATTTGTTGTTGCTTCCACAAACACCAATATGGTAATCCCTCCTTCTAGTATAGGTCAACCCTTATGGGGTACAAATACAGTCAATCAACCTTCTTGGGTTTATACTTACCTAGGAAATCAACCACCTGTAAGTAATGTGAACTATCAACCTACATCTACAGGGATTATGTATCCTGAAATTCCCTACCCGAGAAACATGTTTGGACCATGGGGGAAACCTAATTGGTCCTATGTACCCATGCCGGGAGGAACACCTATGAATATTGTTGGAGTTTTTGGAGGGCCACCTTATGGTGGTCCACCTGGCAGAGGCCCACTTAGCGAAATCCCACCTGGTAGAGGCTTACCTAGTGGAGGACCACCTTCTAGATTTCCACCACCTATAGGACCACCATCAGGAGGTCCACCACCTGGAGGCCCACCTTTTGGAGGACCACCATGTGTAGGACCACCATCTAGAGGTCGACCATAATGAGGAACACCACCTTCTGGAGGCCCTCCTCCTGGAGGTCCACCCCTTCAGGAGGATCTTGAGGAGGGTCATCTACTAATATACCACCCCAACATCCAATGCATTAGTCAACCTGTGGTCCTCCTGATATACAAATTCCTTATCAATACTACCAGTATGTCGAACCTAATCAACAAATTCCATTCTTGGAAACTTTGGACTTTCCTGATTTATCTAAATTGATTAATAAACCCATTCAACATAACCCTTCCTGGCCTGCAATTCCGGTTAAGTTACCATCAAACATTCCAATTTTTTTATGGGAAGCAGGGAAAAGATCCCAAAACTCATGTTATGACATTCCATCCATGGTGTTCTTATAACTCCTTGATGGATGATTTAGTCTGTTTGAGGTTCTTCCAGTAGACTTTAACCAGTACGGCTGCCAAGTGGTACATTAAGATTCTACACCATTCATTTGTGGATTTCAACTCATTGGCGATTGATTTTATTACCCACTTTTAGCTACCCATCTATTATGATACTGGTACAAATATTTTAACATCACTTTGCTAGAATACTTCCACGCATATATCAAATCATATTCATGAGTGGAGGAGAAGTCGAAGACTTATTAAAGCTCCTATCCCAGACCAATTGTTGGTTGATTGGTTCACAAAATCCTCATTTCCTCCCATTTCCTGTGATGTGGCTATGGGTGTTGTTGTCACTGAAGAGTAGGCTATCAAGCGTGCTCAGTATTTGGACTTGGTTTATTCCTGTTAGAACTCAGAATGTACCCAAGGTTGTGAAAGGTAAATCCCAAGGTAATAGCAAAACCACTTTTAGAAATAAACTGACTTTTCTTTCCAGAGAGGGATCTCTCAGATATAGATTTAACAAGGCCAGAAATATATGTCAACACTCAAATATTCTTAAAGTTGGTCAAAACAATACACAGAACCATTGGGCATGGAGTCACATATAGATAAAAATATCACAAAATCGCATGTTCAGGAATTTATCAAAGGCAAGGTAATCATTTAATCACAATCATTCATTGATTCATTTGGAATAGAAGAAAGGAGAGCAGTCCATCAATACAGAGCATCATATGACGAATTCTATATCGAATTTAGCAGAAGGATTTATAAAATATTTGAAACAATGATCAAAGCACGGCCAGCATGAGTTTTAATCATTCAACATTATACTTCAAATATGAAGGAACCAGAATGGAGTGTGAAACTGGAAAAAACAATCACAGAGAAAGAGAAGCACAGACTGTAATATAAATGACACATGAATCTCTGATAATTCATTCACATTCAAATTTTTTCTTCAAAAATATATATGTTTTCCAAAACTTCTCAACAACAGGACGGATTCCAACCCCCATCTCATAAAATAGATGCAAATATATAGATAAAATAGTTTGATCTTCCAAGAAGATTCATAACTGAATGATCGGCTTAGTTAAAGTCTTGTAACTGAATTCCTAACTCTTAGGAATAAACTACAGCTTTAATCCTAACAAATCATTAAGCTAAAATCAACTTGATAACATGTCTTCGTCTAGTCAGCTCCCTGGCGTGTAACACCTGTCTCTATGAATGAAGGATGTACTTTGTCTTCCCGAACCTTTCCACAGCCTTCCATTGCTCTGAGCTTGGGATATCACATTCCATCATTTATCGAATAGCCACTTCCAGCTCCATGTACGCTTCATATGACACCTTGGGAAATCCTTTCCTTATCATCAGGAACTTTTGAAAAATTTCGAAATCCTCTGTCAATTTGTCCACAATAGATTTTCCTATTAGGCCTTTTTCCAAGTCATCAAATTTAGAGTGGTCCATGTGGTTATGAACTAATAAGATGTGATAATGCTCCTGAGAAAACAACCGTCCCTCCTCGTCCCAAAAGGAAGGCAGGACGTCCTCAAATAGCTCTTTGAAAACCTGCTTGAAGTTATTAACTTGAGAAACCATTTCATCCGCTCTGTCTTGGACAGTCTTCATTAAATGATGCTTGTGGATGAACTTCTTAGCTCATAGCACTAATGATATCATGTCCTTTATTCCCATGTCATGTAATTTCTGATATGTTAATGAATTTAAAAAATTCAATGTGTTCTGGGCTGTCGTAAGGGGCCTTTTTTCCATGTGTTCATTCATTAATTTTAGTCTTTGGTGGGCCAAGTTGATCAAAATGCATAGATCATCAATATATTTCAGATGGTGCCGGAATTTGGTAATCTCTATAGACAAGGTGTTCCAGATGATGTGCTTTGCCCCTTGGAGAGGGCTCTTCCCGATGTTTTTCTCTTTAAGTTCATTGAATTTTTTCTGCAGCTGATTCTTCTCTTGCAGTATTTTATTTTTATTTTCATTTGCTTTGGTCAACTCAGACTTGATCTTTTCATTCTCTGCTTTTAATTCTTTTATTTCTTCCTCTTTTAAGCTGACCTGGGAAATAGGGATTGACAAGTCATCTGTAGAGAATTCATTCAATGGTTTGTCAATATTCACAATAGATAAGTCTGTATCAATAGGTGTCTCACTCATCAACTCCTCCATGATCTCCTTTTCTTCATTCTGGTCCTTTTTCAGCAAAGCAATTTGAGATATCAGTTCACTCCTCTCGGCTTCCCATCTGTATTTTTCTTCTTGCAGCTTGACATCTTTTCCTTTGTGTTCCATAATCTCTTGATGCATCTTATCTTTCTCTTCTTGTAGAGCCACTAACTCGGAGGACTGAACATGTTCAGTGCCTGGGATCTTCAATTTTTTCTTTAAAACTTGGAGCGCATTGTCTTTTTCTTCTAGCATTCTTTTGACCGCCTGGGTGCTATCTTTCTCATTACCTGAACTAACAATATCTACTTGTAGTTTCTTAATCTGAATGGCATTGGCCTTATTCTCAACTCTTTCATGCTTTAATTGAATTTCTAATTTATCTACCAAAATTTTTAATTTGTTTACTCTCATCATAGCTTGTAGAAGGTCTGAATAAATGATGTCACTAGTCTGCTTGTGAAGCTGTATCTTGTCCGGTACACTAATTTTATCCAACCATATTTCCATCTCAGACATCTTTTTTTCATTCACCATGGCTAACTTGAAGGTATTTCTTTCGGCATCTCTGGCAGAGATCAAAGAAGTTTTTGGATTGTTTAAATTTCTTACTCGCGGAAGCAAACTTCTTGTCTCATCCAGAGACTGTTTTCTTTTCTCCATATAACTAGCCTTGATCTCCTCTTTTGACTTGAAAGTTGAACTTGACTCTAAACCATCTACATTTTTAAATGAAAACTAATTTATTTGTACATGTTTTGTTGGGACCAAGGCAACTTTCTTGAAATCATCAGAAATATCTTCATTTGAAATTCCACCACCTTGAGACAACTTGGCTTTTTTATGTGATCCGTCTTCATCGAGTTCCATGCTCTTGACCTTAGAAAGACTTCTTTTGATTACAATACTACTTGTGTCTCTGTCAGACCTGGGAGTCTCTCTAAACTACAACAAATTGGTTGTTTTAGCCAAACCTTCAATAGACTGGTGATCAAACGGTTTGTTCTTGTTGGCCTGTTTCCTCAGGGAGATCACATGGTGGGGATCATAATTTATCTTTGGTTCCTTTTTGAATTCCATGCCTGCCAATAAATTCTCAATAAACACCAAGGCGCCTTTACTTTTAAAAATGAAAGAGCCAACCTCGAGGAGGAATTTAATATTCGAAGACTTTTTAAAAGCTCCAAAATGCTCTTCTTCAGACTGCAACCTTTGTCTCATAAATTCCAAAGAAAAAATTCTCGGGGTCAGAAAAGCGGGTAGCTTATAAGGCTGCCCGGTAAATCCGTATACTCTTAAAACAGTGGAATCTTTGTGCAAGAACCAGTCTCCAACTCAGTCCTCGAGTGAGGACTGCATTAGACATTTCATCTCGTCTAGTACACGGGGCAATTCTTCATCAAACAACATTTTATACATCTCAGACATGATTGAATTAGCGAATTCAAACATACTGATTTGCTTGGGCAAATCAGAGGAAAAAATAGTACTCAAAAATTGTAACTTAGTGACATTTGAACATAACAGCATGTTCAACAGGTAAGTCTGAAATTTAAAGAACCTGACTTTCGGAAACTCACTTAGCTGAAGATGAATTGCTTCAGCTAAGTACTCATCTAGAATAAATACTAGAACCGATTGGGATTCAGAACCTAAGGAACTTATTTTCAATAAAAAACCAATGATGACTTCACTCACGCGACAATCATCATCAAGACCAAATATTTGACAGACCAGAGATACCACTAATTGAACTTCACTTTTAAAAATATGCAGAGGGTAAGGTAAGAAAAAACCATCTAAAGATTGACCTTCTTTCAAAATATTGGACAAGAATTGGCAACGGGTTCCAGTTTCACACTTCTTGAACAATTTAGCAAGGATTAGCTCATTCACAGGTTCACGTTGGTCAGGGTAACTGTTAGGAAAATTGAGATTTTCGCTGATAACTTTGGCACTGATTTTATAGAGGATTCGAGATGTAGAGTGGCTTACAATGATTCTCTGAGAAGGGGATTAATTCAAAGCACACCATTCCGCAAATTCTGGAAAAAGGAGGGTTTGTTCAATGGAAAAATAGTACAAAAAGGACTTACAGACATTGAGGAAATCATTTCCTTGTGAGTTGTAGTGCCATAACCTTTCCTTACTGACAGACACGCTTCATATAGACAGAAAGGGGTCACACACACCTCTGTCTCTATCCACTAGATAATCTTCCCTATCATCTACAACATGACCAGACCCTTGCAATTCCTTCCCCTGGTCCATAATCTAATTGACAACAGCAATTCAGACGGACGAATTATAGGTGTTTAAGCTTTACCTGTCAACTGTAGCGGCGTGTGCTCGACACTGACAATCGAAGGTTGACAAAGCTGGAGGTCTTTTTCACCCGTCCGGTGCCAATAAAATAACCACGAGACAAGTCAACTTCCCTTTTATAGGACCCCACTCCGAAACATTCCTTTGGCGGTTTACATGAAACCATTTTCGTCTCCGGATTGAACCACAATTTTCCACATGGACAACGGTTTATATTCCGCAACCGCTCTTCACTTTTATCTGCCACGTACTTTCCCGCTCCGGATCCATTCGTGGCCGTTGATCTATTCCACCTTTAGTTTTCAACCATTGGATTAAACGCCACGTACCTCATTCCGCCGGGCGTCCAGATCATATCCATCATGCAAGTTACCATTCTGGAATCATCCATAGCCGTTGATTGTAATCTACCTTTATTTTTTCACTGTTGGATCGAGTGGTACGTATCTAATTCCGCGGAGCGTCATGGTTTTATCTACCGCGCATGTTTACAAAGCGGAGCTTATACAAACCGTGGATCTCATCCGGATGGATCAATGACCGTTGATCTATACACCACATTAGCCGCCAGCATACGCTTATTCCCCTCGCATCTTTGAAGAGCGGACGTAATATAGGCCGTTGATCTTCTCTTTTCTGCTTCGCACCGTAGGATCTTTTGGTAATTGCTCGTTTTTTGCATCTTGCGCTACCTTCATACCATAAAACTTAACCAAAGTATTATGAATGGCCATTATTTTCTCCTCACCATGGTCTTTTTTCTCTTTGCTAAATAATGGTGTTAACAGCTGGCTCCATCTAGGAATGATATCCTCCCTGCGAGGTATCAAAGAACTCGTAGACCAGGTGCCTTCTTTTTTAGGTTTTTCATAGTAACGTCCATAAAACTCATCTTCTGTTTTACGTAAATATATTATTTTTTGTTTTAGAAAATGAAAGTATGCCTCCTTAATCTTAGGGCCTTCACCGTAGGCTTCAAATAAATCCGGCCTATCTTTTGGGTTGACTTTGCAAAGAAAAATAAATATTTACAGGCTTATAATACAAATCTTACCCTCCACCTTAGGACAGGTAATGTTTCAGATACCTTCCATTAACAGGGTTACTTTCTAAAAGAACCCCATTTGGATATTCTAGCAGAAATGCGTTTTGCCCTCTATATCCAGCAATAACATAAGGACCTACCCACATATGGTCAAATTTTCCGTGTTTGTCTTCATTAGGAGCATCCCACTTCAGGACCAAATCATTAATTTGAAACTGCTCTTCTTTGATTCTTCTGTCAAAAGTGTTTTTCATTTTTTCTTGATGTGACTGCACCTTGTCATAAGCCTTATTCCTTTGCTCATCCAGCTCAATAATCTGGTTTATCTTCCTTTGCATATGATTAGGTTCTTCTTGCTGATCTTGGAAATACCTCATAACCGGAACACCCAATGACGCTGGAAAAATGACTTCAGTCCCGTACACCAGTTGGAAAGGAGACATGCCAATCACCCTTTTGGTACTAATTCTATCATCCCATAGAGCATACTTGAGCTTGGTGTGCCAGGACCTTTTATTATCTTCCAACAGCTTCCTGATGATCCTTACTAAGCTTTTATTCGAAGATTCAGCTAACCCATTTCCCTGCGGATAATAGGCAGTTGAATGATTGAGGCTTATATGATACTTGTGATAGAAATCAATCATTTTATTGGATTTGAACGCAGCTGCATTGTCTGTTACTATTCTTCTGGGGCACCCGAATCGAGCCAATAGATTTTCCTCAAGGAAATCCATGATTACATTCTCCGTGGCTCTTCTAGTGGGGATAGCTTCAATCCATTTTGTAAAATAATCTGTAGCCGTCAGAATCCACTTGTGTTGTCCTGAGGAGTTGGGGTTTATTTCACCAATAAAATTCAAACCCCACTGCTGGAAAGGAGCTTCTATTGTAATTGGATTCAAAGGGAGAGGAAGTACCTTTCTCTTTCTGTAAAAAATATGGCATTGATGACACTTGCTAGTTTCTTTATACACATCTGAAAATAATGTAGGCCAATAATAGCCTACTCTTAAAATTTTGTTTGCCGTCACTTTCCAAGAGTGATGTCCCCCACAATATGCCTTATGAAATTCTTTGAATGTATGCTGAGCTTCATTTTCCAAAAGAAAATTTAGCAACACTCCTCCGGGGTCTTTCCAATAGAGGTATTGATTTAGAATACAAAATTTAGCAGCTTTTAACTTTACGGACCGGGCTCTTGACTTACTCAACCCCTCAGGTGCTTGCAAATTTCGAAGGACATATACAATATCGGAATACCATGGAGAAGCCACAAAATCAGCCATTACCTCCACTTCTGTATCTAACTAATTGGATTGATGAGATAAGAAATTAATTCGCAAAGCTTCACAATTTGAATTAGCCATCATTTTAGCTAATCCTTGTCCTTTAATCAACTTGGTGGGTTTTATTTCAATATCATATTCCAATAATGTAGCAATCCATTTTGATCTTCTACCTTCTGGATCTGGTTGTGTCAGTATTCCCTTTACAGCAGCAGATGGAACATGTGCAATTATATGTGAATGCAGAATATACACTCTGAAATCCTTCAGTGCTTTGACTAAGGCATAAGCTTGTCTCTCCATAATGTCATATTTCAATTCTCCATCCCTTAACATTTTACTAAAAAATGCTGTGGGCTGTTCCAAATTCTCGTCATTTTTCTATAAGAGAACTGCAGCTATAGTATATTCTGAAGCATATGAGAATACTGAGAATTCTTTGGTAAAATCTGGGCTCACCAACACAGGAGCCTCTGATATTTCTTTTTTTATTTCCCAAAAGGATTTTCTAGCTTCAGCATTCCATTTTATCTCGTGACCTTTCTTCAACATATTTTTGATATTCATTAAGATCTCATCAAAACTTGGCACAAACCTTCTCAAGAAATTTACCTGCCCCAAGAAAGACTGTATCTCCTTTTTGCTCCTGGGTTCACCCACTTTCAAAATTGCACTCACCCTTTCAGGATCAATTTTTATTCCATCTTTTGATATTATATGTCCCAACAAATTTCCTTCTTCCAATGCAAAATTGGACTTCTTTGGGTTCAACGATATATCGAACTTCCTACATTTCATGAACACTTTCTCCAGATGATGCAGATGCTCTCTGTCAGACTTTGACTAGACCGTGATATCATCCATATAGATTACTACAAAATTCCCAATTTTCCCTGCAAAAGTGATGTCCATAGCTCGTTGTAAAGTGGCCCCTCCATTTATCAAACCAAAAGGCATCTTTTCATACATAAAGATTCCCCAAGTTGTAGTAAAGGCAGTTTTCTCTTGATCTTCAAGTAACACCTTGATCTGATTATACCCGGAAAAACCATCCAGCATTGAAATTCTTTCGGCTCCCACCACTTGCTGCAGTATATGATCCATCTTGGGTAGAGGATAATTATCTTTCATGGAAACTTTATTCAAATTGCGGAAATCTATGCACAATCTTATTTCTCCGTTCTTTTTCTTGACAGGAACTAAGTTTGCAACCCATTTTGAAAACCTCAATGTTACAATGATTTTGGCATCAAATAGTTTCTTGATTTCTTTCTCAATAATAGGCAGCAACTTGGGGTTTATTCTTCTGAGCTTCTGTTTAAAAGGTCTCTCCCCAGGCTTTATAGGAATGGTATGTTGTATGATAGAGGTATCATACTCTTTGAGATCCGCATAACTCCAAGCAAATACATCTGTATATTTTTTCATTAATTTCACATACTCTTGTTTTTCTTTTTCAGGTAATTTCTTGGACAACTTTACAATCTTAGGATTTTCTTTAGTACCAATATTCTGGTCTTCGATAGCATTATCAACAGGCTTCACTTTTGGATTTTTAGCCACATCATTCTAATCAAAAAGCTTTTCTAAAGGGATTAGTCCTCTTGGTATGAAATTGTTTTTCAATTGGATGATGTCCTTACCTCCCAAGGTCCCTTTCAATTTTTCAGTGCTATTCCCTTCCTCTTCAAGTTCTTCATCATCTTGAATACTCTTGTCATTTGCATTCTCAGTGTCAATAGGAGTATTTACAAATTATTTCGAAAGTTCCAGGAATATCCTGATCTGCATATCATCTTCGAACACCTGCCAATATTTAGAGTTATCAGGAATAGATGGTCTATTCACAATTTCCACCTAGTATTCCCTCTGACCAGTAACAGGGGTTTCAAATTTCCCAGCGGCCACAGCTAAAGAATCAGCTACCAAATTTTCATGTCTAGGAATCACCTGAATTGTATGCTCCGTAAAGAAGTTACCAAGCATATCCCACACTTCATTTCTATAAGCTCTCATCCGAGGATGCCTAGTTTGATAGATTTCATTTATTTGGTTTATCACCAACTCAGAATCTCCTAAGATCCTTATTTTTTGAGCTCCTTATTCTTTCAAAGCATGTAATCCCAATAATAGAGCTTCATATTCTGCCACATTATTTGTACATTCAAATATCAGTTTGTAAGACAAGGCTTTGAAATCTCGAATAGGCGAAATTATGTACACATCGGCTCCAGCACCTACTTTCGCAGCAGACCCATCAAAGTACATAATCCACTGGCCTTCTCTTTTTTGCTTCGCTTCCAAAGCATCCTGTCCTATTACTCCCTTTTCCTTATTATCCTTAGACTTCTTCTGCAAAGCCTCTTCTACATCATGTGGAACAGCATCATTGAAGAAAATGGAGGACCCCAAATCAGTATCGACAGCATAAATGTGATGAATTTCATGTTTATCCTGACTGCTTACTACATATGGAGTTCTCTTTTCACTATATAATCTTATGTTCCCATCTCGAACAGGAATCGTGGCATATGACATATCCATCTGCAAACTGCCTTTCAATTTGGAAGTCCAGGACCTTGACAGCAATACCCCAAACTTTGGTGGGATATCTGCCACTACCACATCCATAACTATAGTTTTAGAAGGCAATTTGTTTAGGGTTACCACCATGTCTTTAATCAATCCAAGGCATTTTACTCTTTTAGAATCAAAAGAATACAGATCTTTATAAGGTCTTGTTACCTCCAGACCCAGACTTTCTACCACTCCCTTAGGCATTAGATTATGCGATGCCCCTGAGTCCAGCATAGCATTATGGACCACTTTATCATGCACATTTAGACTTAAATAGAAAGGAGGAACCTCTTCCCCTTCTAAATTTTCAACTTTTGATCCAAATGAAATAGCAGTATTATCATCATTCAGTTCTAGAATGTCAGACTACCATTCCCCTTGATTTTTGACCATTTTTGTGATAGTATCCCTGTATTCAGTATTTCTCAATAACTCATTAAACGGAACAGAGACCTTTAGCTTTGAAAGTTCATTTTGTAAATTAAAACCAGGACTAATTCTTTCCACATCAACCGAAGCCACCTGTTTTGTTATTTTATCCTTTTGTACACCATTTTCAACCTCTTTATTTACAAAAGAGTCTTTTTGTAGTTCTTTTCCCTTTTCTACATTCAAAGAACTAGTATAAGGCTAATTTGGATTCGCCTTCCCTTTATTTATGAGGACATCCCTGTTCCTCAACCTAATTTTCCTCTGCACATCATCCATAGCATGTAAATAACCCCTTTGATACAACTCGTTCTCCTTTTCAAATTCTTCATTTCCACCCTCTTGCTCGAACAAGTTATGCTCCTCTCCAGTAAGATAGATCTTTGAATCCTGATCTCCAAAAAGGTGAATCTCATTTTCAGTTGGATCTTCTTCATCGACAACATAATTTTCAGGAAAAGGTGGACGAATTGGTTGTTTCTCCTGATTTCTTGGATTCCTCATATCTCTCTGCTGATTTGGGGGGGGGGGCAGGAGGATTCGGTCTTCTGAAATTAGGGTTCCTGATCTGAGGCTTAGCTTGTTCTCTATTAAATCCTCTATTATCCATAGTTAATCTATCCATAAAATTTTCCATGGTTTTCAACATCATTTCAAATTTGACATCACTAGCGGAAGAAGATGTAGAAGGCAAATTATCTTCTTTTTTCCTTCTATCAATATCTCTATGTTTCATCTTTCCACTTGCCATCGTATTTGCTTCTACTTCTAGAGCATCTGTAAACATAGCAGCAAGAGTTGATGATTTTCTTTCTCTTAATGAAAATGCAAAGTCATTATCAAAAGCTCCAGCATAATGTAATTTAGCTGCGGCTGCAGAAGGTTTTATGTCTTCCGGAATGGAATTGTAAACCCTCATAAATCTACTAGAGAATTCATGAACAGATTCAAAACCTCCTTTTTTGACACTGTTATACTAAGATAAAAGTTGCAAAGGGTTCTGTTTATCATCCCATCTATCTAAAAATGCATTCTGAAAGGCTTGAAAATTCACTATAGACCCATTTGGCAGATCTTTAAACCACTTCTTTGCTTCACCTGACAAACTCTGGGCAAATAACCGCATTTTGACATCTGGGAAATCAACTTCTTTCAAGTCAATGAAATCTTCAAACTTGGCAACATGTTGTTTTGCGGTTATGTCACCTTCTCCATAAAATAAGGAAATTCTTTGCGAATAATTCAGACGAAGATCATGTAACACAGCAGGAAAATGCATGGGAGCAAATCTGGCTGCCATTGGTCTAGGTGGATTCGCAGGGACTGAAGAGGTTTGAGTATTCTGAGAGGTAAATGTTTCAGCCTTTGTGGTTTGTTGCAAATCTCTCCAAAGGGAATCCAACAAGTAATATTCTAACCTACGGGGATTAAACTCAGTATTCTTAAGGTCAGATTCAGATTTGGTTTTCAACAGATTTTTCCAATGTTAACTTCCCATTTTGGATCAATATGAGAATCTTGAGATAATGATGCACCAAACAAAGGAAAATATAGATTTTCTTTATTTTTTTCTTTTAAATAGCTTTTATAGGTCTTCAAAACTTTTCAAGACTTCGGTATCAGAGTTACCTCATGTGTGTCTTCTGAAAGCCAGAATGACTCCTTAAGTTCTGAACAAGCTTCACAATGGAGTCGCCAGGGAAAATATACAACCTCTTCTGCTGATAAAATTCTCGTTTTCCCACAGAAATATTTCTTCAAACTTTGTCGTTCTCCTAGGGCAGATATGCACTTTCAATCCCCGGCAACGGTGACAGTTTGTTAGCACTCAGAATGTACCCAAGGTTGTGAAAGGTAAATCCCAAGGTAACAGCAAAACCACTTTTAGAAAGAAACTGACTTTTCTTTCCAGAGAGGGATCTCTCAGATATAGATTTAACAAGGCCAGAAATATATGTCAACACTCAAATATTCTTAAAGGTGATCGAAACAATACACAGAACCATTGGGCATGGAGTCACATATAGATAAAAATATCACAAAATCGCATGTTCAGGAATTTATCAAAGGCAAGGTAATCATTTAATCACAGTCATTCATTGATTCATTTGGAATAGAAGAAAGGAGAACAGTCCATCAATACAGAGTATCATATGATGAATTCTATATCGAATTTAGCAAAAGGATTTATAAAATATTTGAAACAATGATCAAAGCACGGCCAGCATGAGTTTTAATCATTCAACACTATACTTCAAATATGAAGGAAACCGAATGGAGTGCGAAACTGGAAAAAACAATCACAGAGAAAGAGAAGCACAGATTGTAATATAAATGACGCATGAATCTCTGATAATTCATTCACATTCAACTTTCTTCAAAAAATATATGTTTTCCAAAACTTCTCAACAACAAGACGGGTTCCAACCCCCATCTCATAAAATAGATGCAAATATATAGATAAAATAGTTTGATCTTCCAAGAAGATTCATAACTGAATGATCGGCTTAATTAAAGTCTTGTAACTGAATTCCTAACTCTTAGGAATAAACTACAGCTTTAATCCTAACAAATCATTAAGCTAAAATCAACTTGATAACATGTCTTCGTCTAGTCAGCTCCCTGGCATGTAACACCTGTCTCTATGAATGAAGGATGTACTTTGTCTTCCCAAACCTTTCCACAGCCTTCCATTGCTCTGAGCTTGGGATATCACATTCCATCATTTCTCGAATGGCCACTTCCAGCTCCATGTACGCTTCATATGACACCTTGGGCAATCCTTTCCTTATCATCAGGAACTTTTGAAAAATTTTGAAATCCTCTGTCAATTTGTCCACAATAGCTTTTCCTGTTAGGCCTTTTTCCAAGTCATCAAATTTAGAGTGTTCCATGCGGTTCTGAACTAATAAGCTATGATAATTCTCCTGAGAAAACAACCATCCCTCCTCGTCCCAAAAGGAAGGAAGGCCGTCCTCAAATAGCTCTTTGAAAACCTGCTTGAAGTTATTAACTTGAGAAACCATTTCATCCACTCTGTCTTGGACAGTCTTCATTAAATGATGCTTGTGGATGAACTTCTTAGCTCATAGCACTATTGATATCCTGTCCTTTATTCCCATGTCATGTAATTTCTGATATGTCAATGAATTTACAAAATTCAATGTGTTATGGGTTGTCGTAAGGGGCCTTTTTTCCATGTGTTCATTCATTAATTTTAGTCTTTGGTGGGCCAAGTTGATCAAAATGCATAGATCATCAATATAGTTTAGATGGTGCCAGAATTTGGTAATCTCTATAGACAAGGTGTCCCAGATGATGTCATTTGCACCTTAGAGAGGGCCCTTCCCGATGTTTTTCTCTTTAAGTTCATTGAATTTTTTCTGCAGCTGATTCTTCTCTTGGAGTATTTTATTTTTATTTTCATTTGCTTTGGTCAACTCAGACTTGATCTTTTCATTCTCTGCTTTAATTCTTTTATTTCTTCCTCTTTTAAGCTGACCTGGGACATAGGTATTGACAAGTCATCTGCAGAGAAGTCATTCAATGGTTTGTCAATAGTCACAATAGATAAGTCTTCATCAATAGGTGTCTGACTCATCAACTCCTCCATGATCTCCTTTTCTTCATTCTGGTCCTTTTTCAGCAAAGCAATTTGAGATATCAGTTCACTCCTCTCGGCTTCCCATCTGTATTTTTCTTCTTGCATCTCAACAGCTTTTCCTTTGTGTTCCATCATCTCTTGATGCATCTTATCTTTCTCTTCTTGCAGAGCCACTAACTCAGAGGACTGAACATGTTCAGTTCCCGGGATCTTCAATTTTTTCATTAAAACTTGGAGCGCATTGTCTTTTTCTTCTAGCATTCTTCTGACCGCCTGGGTGTTATCTTTCTCATTACCTGGACTGACAATATCTGCTTGTAGTTTCTTAATCTGAATGGCATTGGCCTTATTCTCAACTCTTTCATGCTTCAATTGAATTTCTAATCTATCTACCAAAATTTGTAATTTGTTTACTCTAATCATAGCTTGTAGAAGGTCTGAATAAATGATGTCACTAGTCTGCTTGTGAAGCTGTATCTTGTCTGGTACACTAATTTTATCCAACTGGATTTCCATCTCAGACATATTTTTGTCATTCACCATGGCTAACTTGAAAGTATTTCTTTCGGCATCTCTGGCAGAGATCAAAGAATTTTTTGGATTGTTTAAATTTCTTACTCGCGGAAGCAAACTTCTTGTCTCATCCAAAGACTGTTTTCTTTTCTCCATATAACTAGCCTTGATCTCCTCTTTTGACTTGAAAGTTGAACTTGACTTTGAACCATCTAAATTTTTAAATGAAAACTGATTTATTTGTACAGCTTTTGTTGGGACCAGGGAAACTTTCTTGAAATCATCAGAAATATCTTCATTTGAAATTCCACCACCTTGAGACAGCTTGGCTTTTTTATGTGATCTTTCTTCATCTAGTTCCATGCTCTCGACCTCAGAAAGACTTATTTTGATTACAATACTACTTGTGTCTCCGTCAGACTTGGGAGTCTCTCTAAACTGCAACAAATTGGCTGTTTCAGCCAAACCTTCAATAGACTGGTGATCAAACGGTTTGTTCTTGTTGGCCTGTTTCCTCAGGGAGATCACATGGTGGGGATCATAATTTATCTTTGGTTCCTTTTTGAATTCCATCCCTGCCAATAACTTCTCAATAAACACCAAGGCGCCTTTACTTTTAAAAATGAAAGAGCCAACCTTGAGGGGGAATTTAATATTCGAAGACTTTTTAAAAGCTCCAAAATGCTCTTCTTCGGACTGCAACCTTTGTCTCATAAATTCCAAAGCAAAAATTCTCGGGGTCAGAAAAGCGGGTAGCTTATAAGGCTTCCCGGTAAATCCGTATACTCTTAAAACAGTGGAATCTTTGTGCAAGAACCAGTATCCAACTCGGTCCTCGGGTGAGGACTGCATTAGACATTTCATCTCGTCTAGTACACGGGGAAATTCTTCATCGAACAATATTTTATACATCTTAGACATGATTGAATTGGCGAATTCAAACATACTGATTTGCTTGGGCAAATCAGAGGAAAAAATAGTACTCAAAAATTGTAACTTAGTGACATTTGAACATAACAGCATGTTCAACAGGTAAGTCTGAAATTTAAAGAATCTGACTTTCGAAAACTCACTTAGCTGAAGATGAATTGCTTCAGCTAAGTACTCATCTAGACTAAATACTGGAACCGATTGGGATTCAGAACCTAAGGAACTTATTTTCAATAAAAAAACCAAGGATGACTTCACTCACGCGACAATCACCATCAAGACCAAATATTTGATAGACCAGAGATACCACTAATTGAAATTCACTTTTAAAAATATGCACAGGGTAAGGTAAGAAAAAACCATCTAAATATTGACCTTCTTTCAAAATATTGGACAAGAATTGGCAACGGGTTTCAGTTTCACACTTCTTGAACAATTCAGCAAGGATTAGCTCATTCACAGGTTCATGTTGGTCAGGGTAACTGTCAGGCAAATTGAGATTTTCGCGGATAACTTTGGCGCTGATTTTACAGAGGATTCGAGATGTAGAGTGGCTTACAATGATTCTCTAAGAAGGGGAGTAATTCACAACACACCATTTCGCAAATTCTGGAAAATGGAGGGTTTGTTCAATGGCAAAATAGTACAAAAAGGACTTACAGACATTGAGGACATCATTTCCTTGTGAGTTGTAGTGCCATAATCTTTCCTTACTGACAGACACGCTTCCTATAGACAGAAAGGGGTCGCACACGCCTTTGTCTTTGTCCACTAGATAATCTTCCCTATCATCTACAACATGACCAGACCCTTGCAATTCCTTCCCCTGGTCCATAATCTAATTGACAACAACAATTCAGATGGACGAATTATAGGTGTTTAAGCTTTACCTGTTAACTGTAGTGGCGTGTGCTCGACACTGACAATCGAAGGTTGACGAAGCTGGAGGTCTTTTTCACCTGTCTGGCACCAATAAAATAACCACGAGACAAGTAAACTTCCCTTTTATAGGACCCCACTCCGGAACATTCCTTTGGCGGTTTACATGAAACCATTTTCGTCTCCGGATTGAACCACAATTTTCCACGTGGACAGCGGTTTATATTCCGCAACCGCTCTTCACTTTTATCTACCGCGCACTTTCCCGCTCCGGATCCATTCGTGGCCGTTGATCTATTCCACCTTTAGTTTTCAACCATCGGATCAAACGCCACGTACCTCATTCCACCGAGCATCTAGATCATATCCATCGTGCAATTTACCGTTCCGGAATCATCCACAGCCATCGATTGTAATCTACCTTTATTTTTTCACCGTTGGATCGAGTGGTACGTATCTAATTCTGAGGAGCGTCATGGTTTTATCTACCGTGCATGTTTACAAAGCAAAGCTTATACAAACCGTGGATCTCATCCGGATGGATCAATGACCGTTGATCTATACACCACATTAGCCACTAGCATACGCTTATTCCCCTCGCATCTTTGAAGAGTGGACGTAATATAGGCTGTTGATATTCTCTTTTCTGCTTCGCACCGTAGTATCTTTTGGTAATTGCTTGTTTTTGCATCTTGCGCTACCTTCATACCATAAAACTTAACCAAATTATTATGAATGACCATTATTTTCTCCTCAACGTGGTATTTTTGCTCTTTGCTAAATAATGGTGTTAATAATTCCCATTCCAAAATCTTGTATGATCTAATCCCTCGGGCTCCTCGTCTCAGCACAGACCCTACCAATCCACCTATAGAAACTTTTGTTGATGGGGTTGTAGGTTCAATCCAAACCCTAACACTGGCTAATACTTCCAAGCAACAGAGTACTTCTACTACTACTCCTTCTACTCCTACGGTTTCCACCTAGGTGAATGTTATTCAAAGTATGCATACACCCAGTAAAAAAATGAAAGGAAAAGGTAAAGGTAAAAATTCTGGAAACCAACAGGAGAATCCCAAGAATACGACCCCTGAGAACAACAAAAAGGAAAGTGGAAGGCTAAGTATCCCTGCCTATTGTGTGGTGGTTACCACTTCACGATGGAGTTCCCTTGTTGTGAATAAATTAGTAAATTTTTGAAAAGTAACCCTACGCTAGTGGTACTTACCGACCCCTTTTCTTCCCAACAACAATTGATTGATCATATGTCTTCACAAGGAATCTCTAATTCTACAAAAGAAATATGAATGATGTCCTCAGAAGTTTTTAGCTTGACTACTTGTAGTCAGTCATATGACAAACCCATAGAGAAGAAGGATGAGATTCCTTCTCCTGAGAAATCTCCTTCTACTAGTTCTTCTCCTCCACCACCGTATAATGGTCCTCTTACGATCAATAAAACTAACCTCAACTTGATTTTGTGCCCACCTAAGAGTACTCTTCGAAAATATTTTTTCAACCCAAATGTTGTTGAATATTTGGCTCAAGCACCTTGTGCAATTTCTACCCTGGAGGTACTCGAAAGTTTCCCTACATAGCGCAAAAACTTGTTGACATCCTTAGGAGCCTTAGACCCAAATAACACTAATTTGATTCATTTTAATGTGGAGAATTACAAGTCCATATTACCCCACCAGCTCACGTTTCAAATCGTGGCCAAATTAGTTGGGAGAAAGGTCCATAGGATCATTTTGGATGAAGGAGCTTCCACTTCAGTATTTTATGTGTCTTGCTAGAGAGCCATTGGTTCTCCCAAACTTACGAAGTCACCCACAACTTTAAAATATTTTGACAGATGAGGTTTCCAACCTCATGGTTTGTTATTGGCCCTTTTGGTCGAGCTTGGGGGAAAGACTGCTTCCATTCAAGTGGAGGTAGTTGATGCTCCATTGTATTGCAATATGCTATTGGGGAGGAACTAGTTCTATGTTATGATGATTGTCGCTTTGACAGTTTTTCATACTCTCCAATTCCCTCATTTGGGGAAAATTGTGACCATCGATCAACACAATTTTTGTTCACCAAATGTTTCTACCCCTATTGCAAATAATATTCCTATGTTAGGCCAATCCCCTCAACCTTATCAATCAGTTAGGGTATGAATTTTGAATGATTCAACCCTTATGGGAGTGTTCCCCTCGACCCTTCCTAGTACAGAAGTGGAAACTGTGAACATGATTTGCACAACCGGCCACAATCCTAGAGGTAAAGAAGTTGTTGAGTCATCTTATTTAGGCCCTCATGAAGTGCTCTATGATTCTATTCAATCTATTTCTAATGTCCATTTTGATGATCTTCGTCTACTGGAATCAAATCCTTACCACCTACACTATTGGCTAGAACCCTCTCTCCCCACTCTAGAATATCTCTCATAGAATTTCCCATGGGATGAGTCCATTATGGAGATCATGAGTGTGGATGAACCTGTATGGGAATATCATCACCACATATCCTCTTTCCTTTCCAATGCCAGTTCGGTAGAATTTGATTTTTTGTCTCTAATTAGTACTGATATTGTCAACAATCCTCAAATTCCTGTACTGTTACAAGGCACTGATTGCAAAGGAAACCTTTGTAACATTACTCAGAAAAATCCCATTGACACATTAGTGAAGCATGGACTTGTTGAACAGGTTCATGTAGGCCAAAATTGTTCAACATAAGAAACTGGAAGTTATAGAGATCTATTCAAAGAGTTTCGAGATGTTTTTTTCTGAACATATGAAGAAATGCCTAGGATCAGCCCATCCATTGTTGTACATGAAATTAAGTCTTATCCCATGGCAAGACTAGTCCGACAAAAAATGTATCAAGTCCATCCTAGGAAGGTTGTGTCTATTACAGCTGAAGTACAGAAACTTCTGAAAGAGGGTTTTATTTATCCCATACCACTGACTAAATGGGTGTCTATTATTGTCCCTGTAGCTAAGAAATAGGGCACTATTAGGGTTTGTATCGATTTTCAAGATTTAAATAAGGCTTGTCCCAAGGACAATTTCCCCACTCCACACATCAATCAAATCATTGATAACTTTGTTGGGAGCGTGATCTTCTCATTTATGGATGGATTTTATGGCTACAATCAAATAGGAATTATTCCCGTCAATCAGCATAAAACAACATTCATTTGTCCATGGGGGACCTTTTCCTATCGGAATTTACCCTTTGGTTTAAAAAACTTTGGAGCTGCATTCCAGCACACCATTTCCTATGCTTTTCATGATATTAAACACATTGTGGAACTGTATCTGAATGACCTCCCTACTCATTCGCAGCAACAAAAGGACCAACTAGGGAATCTTAGGGACATTTTCCTTAGATGTCATTATAATATTCAGCTTAATCCACACAAATGTGTATTTTGTGTTGAGACTAGACATCTTCTTGGCTTTGTGGTTTCCAAAGATGACATCCGGATAGATCCTTTGAAAATAGTTTCTATTTTTTCCTTACTTGCCCTGACTAATATTACTGAAATCCAAAGTTTGCAAGGGAAGAAAAACTTTCTTCTTCGTTTTGTATGCAACTTCGCAGAAAAAATACATGGTTGTATGCATCTCCTTAAGAAGAAAACTCCATTATTTTGGTATGACCAAGCCCAACAATCTTTTGATCATTTGAAACACGCTCTGACACATTCACCGGTGTTGCACCCCCCAAATTACTCAAAATACTTTCTGCTATACGTTGTTGCCTCCACTACTACTATTGGTATGGTTCTAGTATAGGAAGATCTCAAAGGCCAAGAACACGTGATTTATTAACTAAGTAAGATTATCCTTGACTCTGAAACCTGTTATTCACATGTCGAGAAGCTAGCTTTGGCTATGGTCATTGCTGTGCAAATATTTTGTCACTACATTTTACTACACACCACAATTGTTCTCACTAATCAAAACCCCATGTATTCGGCTTAATCCACACAAATGTGTATTTTGTGTTGAGACTAGACGTCTTCTTCACTTCATGGTTTCCAAATATGACATCCGAATAGATCCTTTGAAAATAGCTGCTATTTTTTCCTTACTTGCCCCGACTAATATTACTGAAATCCAAAGTTTGCAAGGGAAGAAAAACTTTCTTCTTCATTTTGTATGCAACTTCGCAGAAAAATTACATGGTTATATGTATCTCCTTAAGAAGAAAACTCCATTATTTTTGTATGACCAAGACCAACAAGATTTTGATCATTTGAAACATGCTCTGACACATTCACCGGTGTTGCACCCCCCAAATTTACTTAAAATACTTTCTGTTATACGTTGTTGCCTCCACGACTACTATTGGTATGGTTCTAGTATAGGAATATCTCAACGTCCAAGAACACATGATTTATTACCTAAGTAAGATTCTCTTTGACTCTGAAACCTGTTATTCACACGTGGAGAAGCTAGCTTTGGCTATGGTCATTGTTGTGCAAAGATTTTGTCACTACATTTTACTATGCACCACAATTGTTCTCGTTGATCAAAAACCCATGTATTACATTTTGACTCATCAAGTACTGGGGGAAAATTATTCTTGTTGGATCGTTATCCTACAAGAATTTGATCTTGATTTTGCTAAGGCTACTTCTAAGAAGTCCTTAGTTTTCGCATAGTTAATGTGTGACATTACCTATGCTCTAATGGAATATGAGCACAATGATTCATTTCTGGATGAATTTTTGTTCCTAATTAGCACAACCGATCCATGGTATGGATATTTCATCATATATCTCTAGGCATAAAGGTTTCATCCTGATATGTCCCACAAGGATCATCTTCGCATCCGTCACCACATGAAACATTATCTGTTATAGCTAATTTTTCCACACTGGGTAGATCACACATTTATGGACTTCCCTGTCCATATGCAGACTCCTTGGACCCCATGGACTTATATTATTCTTTGATGTTCCAATATTATCCCTAAAAATTGATTATTTATACATATACGTGACTTTTAAAGCAATACCCGCGTGTATACGCAGCTTTTGACCTCAAAATCGTGTACATCGGGATGTGTGCAAAATGACAAATATTTTTGGATTTTACCTCATATGAGTCCGAATAACTTGACTCTTGGCCTTCCAAATTCCTTGAGAACGCTCAGAATCAACCCTCAATTACCTCTTTGGAGTGTTATATAAGGAACTCCTTGGATACATTGAAGAAGAGAAATTGCAAAGTAAGGAAACTATAGTCCATTATTGCCTCAGCTCTTCTTATACTTGAGTCTGCATCCCTTTGTCCCTTAGAGCACATAGTGATCTTCCCAATATTTCCTTTGACTTGTGAGCTTGCTATCAAGAGATGGGGGATTGAAGTGGTGGAGGCCCAGGTGGAGGACTCGGTTTATCCGGTTCACAGAAGTGCCGACAGAGTTTATTACTATTGTATCTCTGATTTAATAATAGAAATATATTTTCTTATCCAATTCATGTGCATTTTGAATATGAATATTGAATCCATGGATGTATTTAATTTCTTATACATGATTGATTATATATGCTAGAGTAGTGCTAACACATTTATATATATCATGCTTTCTTTGTTTGTTCTTGTTGAGAGAAAATTATAATTGCAATTGCATTAGAAAAGCTCAACAAGGATCTACTTCAACCATCCAGAACAAGGTACGGTTCTATATCTCTTAGTGTTATATTTTCTTACTGCTCTTGTGTATTGGGAAAGATTGATTTATGGTGTCATACTGTCTATTGCGGTACCCCCAAGCCATTGGAAGTTTCTCTCCGTAACATTATCTCATTTTAATTGACATGTTATATCATCATGGTATCGACTCCATTCTTCGATGATGTCTTACACACGAAGAGGTTGAACAAGTTTTGAATGATTACCACTTTGGAGCATGTGGCATTCATCTTTCTGGGATGGCTACAGCTCAGAAAATCCTTTGCACTGGGTATTTTTGGCACTCAATATTCAAAGATTGTCATGAGGTGGTTAAGAAATTCCCACCCTGTCATCTTTTTTATCCTAAAAAGTGCACCCTCCCTTCTTCTTTATACCCTATCAGTGTCGTTGGCCCTTTCACCAAATAGGGAATTGATTTTATGGATTTTAAGCCTACCTCAATCGGGTGGCATGGTTACATCATTGTATTTGTTGATTATTTTACAAAATGAGCTGAGACAATGCCTACATATGCATAGGATGGCAGGATTGTTGCCCTCTTTTTTGTCTAATCATGTGATATCCAGGTTTGGAGTTCCGCAATCCATAGTCACTAACCACGGATCACATTTCTGGAATCAGATGATGGCTAACTTGAGTGCTAAGTTGGGTTTTCATCATGAAAACTCAACTCCTTGTTATCCGCAGGCTAATGGTCAATTTGAGGCCATTAACAAAGTTTCAAAAACAATAATGCATAGGATGGTTGGAGATCACAAATCCAACTGGCATTTAACTTTTTTTCCACACTCTAGGTTTATAGGACTTCAGTTAAAACAACAACTAGTTTCACACCATTTTAGTTGGTTTATGGACTAGAATTTTTCCTCCCTGTCGAATGTGAGATCCTGTCACTCAAGCTTGTAGTAGAGATTCACCTGAACACATATTTCGAACAAGAACGGTTTTTGTACTTAACAAACCTTTAACCGAGTGGCATGGTTACATCATCATATTTGTTGATTATTTTACAAAATGGGCTAAGACAATGCCTACATATGCATAGGATGGTAGGATTGTTGCCCTTTTTTGTTTAATCATGTGATATCTAGGTTTGGAGTTCTGTATTCCATAATCAGTGACCACGGATCCCATTTCCACAATCAGATGATGGCTAAGTTGAGTGCTAATTTGGGTTTTCATCATGAAAACTCAACTCCTTATTATCCGCAGGCTAATGGTCAAGTTGAGGCCATTAACAAAGTTTCAAAAACAATAATGTGTAGGATGGTTGGAGATCACAAATCCAACTGGCATTTAACTCTTTTTCCACACTCTAGGTTTATAGGACTTCAGTTAAAACAACAACTAGTTTCACACCATTTCAGTTGGTTTATGGACTAGAATTTGTCCTCCCTATCGAATGTGAGATCCCGTCACTCAAGATTGTAGTAGATATTCTCCTGAACACATCTTTTAAAGAAGAACTGTTTTTGTACTCAATGAACCTTTGTACTTAATGACCTATGATCAGAGGCATGAAAATCTAGGAAAGGGGAATTTTGAATCTATATGGTATAGTCCATTTATCATCAGTATCATTTTAGAGAAAGGGGCCTATGATCTTGTAGATTACAATGGGATACTTTTTGAGCAACCTCACAATGGGTTGTACCTGAAAAGGTACTATGCTTGAATTCATTTATGTGTGTTACCTTGTATACATGTGTATTGATTAACTCTTTGGTGTGTTTTTAGTATTTCAATATGGTTTTGAGTTTTTGTCAGTATTGTTTATACCATGTTTTGGTTATGCAGATCAAATGGATTTTTATGGTTTTACTAATGGTGCTTGTCGTCATACCTTGAACCTCGCTTGAGTTGCTTGGGTTTTGTATTCCCTGGATCATGACTTAGTCAGTTCAGGAGTAGTTTGTGTAGGTCCAACCACCAATAACATCATAAAGTATCAAGCAGTAATAGGTTTGTTGACCGAGGTTGCATATCAGGAAATTCATGACTTGGTAGTATTCATGGAATCACAGGTAGTGGTTTTCCATTTGAACCATGTTTATGCCATCAGAAATCCTACACTCCTTCATCTTTTTTGAAGAGTGAGTTTGTTAGAAAGGTTGTTTGAATCAATCACTTATAGGCATATTCCTAGGTCTTATAACATTGTTGCAGACTCATTGGCCAATTACATTTTGGACTGGTATATTTCCCATACATAACTTTTGATAATAAAACATGGTTCATTATAAAATAAAATAAATAGTAAAAGGCATAAGAAACTCATGTAAATATCATTTTCCATTTGAATGCATATAGACCGTCGTAAATGATTATGTATATATATATCTAAAACATGTTTTACAAAAAATATGGTCACGAGACCCGGACTGAAGCGCTTTGGCTTTCAAAATGACAAAAATCCCAAAGCTAGATAGATTTCAGTGTATACATCATGTAGAATGACTAGTGATGCTCATAGTAGCACATGATAGCTCTCACTACCCTCTGTAGTAGGCGGCTAACTTGACCTGACACTCCAGCTGTATGTCTCTGGTACCTCCTACAGAGGTCATCTAAGGAAGCATCTGGAATGTCAAGAGTTAATCGATTGAGGTTATCCTCCAATTTAGTCAACTCATAATCCCCTCTATGAACGAAGAAGGCCATGCTCATCTATCAATCGAGGAATATCCCCCAGGTCGTGCATCTCCAAAATATGCATGAAAAAATTAAGTCTCATTATCATTCATAAAAATTATAAAATGCAAAAATGCAAAAAATAATCTTACCAATATTGCCCCATTGGGCACTTGCCGGTAAGGGTAGATCAGGGTCTCCCCTAAAGTCAATACTAGTGTACACATAGTCCTCCACCATTAGAAGTTGGTCATCTAACCAACAGAAAAATACGCTCCCATACATGACCTTGGCCTTGCCGCCACTAGTGCAAGCCATGATCTCTACCCACCGCAGCATGCGGGGGTCCCGTGCTCTTAACTCGATGAAAGCCACCTGAAGCCTCAAATGAGGCACTCACTTGAAAAATAAGGATGCCAAGATGGTCCCATAACCAAATTGTTTCAACTCTCCCTGACGAGACTTAGTCAGTTGGTCCTTGAAGATAGTAAGTAAATCCTCGACCCAATTATAGACCATATGCACCATAGCCTCCAAGGCGTAAAGCATGTGATATTGGGAAGCCTGGTGAGCCCCTTGGATCCATGAAGCCCACTGCATGGTGAAAATAACTATCCAGAGAGGCAAATCCATCACCTCCTTGATGGGGATATTTTTCCCAGACATCTGAGTGCCTGAAAAATAGTGACGATCTATGAGTTCTTTTGTTGTGACGTCTCCTCTCTGAGGACCCGTCAGTGAGATATGCTCTCCACGCCTGGATAACCCTGTAAGGAATTAGATGTCCTCTACTTCCACTACAATAATGTGGGCCCCTACCTCTAAGTACTATTTCTTTAGGTTCTACATTCTCAGTATATATTCTACTAGTCTCACATGAGACCTCATGCTTGGAACATGGAAAAAATTTAGGAGGCCATAGCCTTGTAAAGCAACTATGGAACTGGCATCTTCCCCAGCTCTAGAATCACCATCCTCATGTTTTCTCTCCTTCCACACAACCATTTTGACAAAAATGACCTGCCAAATATCAAAATTGAAGTATTAGAACACATTATCAACCTTTGAAAAATACTTTAAAAACGTTATTTTGGTTGGGTTGTTCATCTTTTGGGAGAACTCTCCGGCACCACTTCTGTCTCTTTGAGATAGAGCAATGGCATTTCCTATTCAGGCGTGAAAACCACGGTTATGCTCGGGAACCTCCTTTCCCATAAAGGGAAAGAGCGTTACCTTGAGTGTGATTTTACCCTAGGGTAAAAACCTCAAAACCCAAAAAAATGTGCTTGGAAAGGGAAAATGTGACCATGAAAATGTTAAGGATGGTTTTAGCTCCTACCTGGAACAGATGGATCACGAAATGAACAGCTGACAACTCCAGAATATTTGCCAAAATTATGCACATAATTTGCTCAAATAGCTCTCCAACTTGGTAAATAGTAAAATGATATGGTTTTTACTCTTTCATTGGTTTTTATATGAAATGTTTAGGGTTTTATTGCATTAATTTAATCATTTTAATTATTTCATTAAACAATTCCCTTTTACATAGTCATTAAAAGTTCATTTTTTTAAAATGTTTTGGAGATCTAATAGCCTTTTAAAAAGTTTTTGCAAGGATGAAAATTAAAAAAATTTGGTTGTGAGTGAGTTTGTTTTTTACTTTTTCATACTTCCATAAAATGGAAAAAGTCATCGAGTGCTAATTTTGACATGTTGGTCGTGCTCTTTAAACCTATTACCAAAGTTTTGAGTCAAATTTTGCTTCTTTTCATGCTCGTTAAACCTTCTCGTCATGAAAAGAAACCCTAATGGAGTATTTTTTAAGCTATTTTCGGATTCCTTAAATGTGAAAAGATCGTCAAGTGAAATTGTCTTCTTCATGCTCATAAAAGTACTTGAATAGATGTCTTTTCGACGGTAGTTTACCCCTTTTTTGGTTCGGATTGACTACTTACGAAAAAGGAATACTCCAGCCAATCATGACTAGAAGAGTTCTCTTGGGCATTATTTTATACTTTTTTGAGACCTAGGGACTAAATCATACAAAAAAGGACACTTTGAAATATTCTTCCAATTTCATTCTGACTCTCTAAACATGAACTATACCGAGTTAAATTTAAATGGACTCGTTAAATTAAACATTGAGAGACCCACTTTTGGGAACGAGCCCCTCCTTTCTCAAGTTCGTGGAACATGTGAGAATGGACTTATCTCATGATAAGCTACAATGAGTTTTTGTTCCCCTCTTTGAACTCATAAAAATGAAAAGAGACACTCATCAATTACGATGGGAAAATTAAGGGAAGGGAACTATCTCATTTTGCAAATAATGGCAGTTAGTAGTCATTTTTGAACATGGAACTTCTCTGCATTTCATTCAGTCAATTGGGTTTTCAGCTTGCTTCCAAGTTGATCCAATTTCATGATTCATGTCACTCCTTTGAGTCTTTAAAAGAATGCATCCTCTACCATTGCATTATGTCTTGGTATCTGCCTGGTCAAATCAATGCTTCCAAGTCTTCAATCATGCCACTCAATGTTCAAAGGGAAGTCATATTGAGACTTTACCTATGCAATCAAAACAACCTTTGTGTCAATATATTTGAGTTAGTCCTATGGTTACATCATACTCAAAATTCCAGAAATTTGTTTTGAGTTTTGTGTCGTCAATGTGGGATTCATCATGGCCCTCCTTCGATGAGACTATTCATGTCGACTTCAACTCATCATCTAGGAATTAGTATTAGAAACAAATTAGTACCTTGGGATCTGTATGCATCAATGGTAGATTCTCTCGCTTTCGACATGGGTTCACATCATTTACCTTTGATCAATAGATTCGACTGATTGTTCGACATCAAGTCATGTATTCACACTCAAGAGATTGCACTAGGGTACCATGGGAATCGTCAACATCAATGGTGATCTCCCTCGCACTTTTTAACGATTCTCATCATTGACTGGTAATCAAGTGGTTTCTACCATGTTTGACATCAAAAAATTGTAATCACATGGATAGAATCATACTTTGTCAAAGATGAGATGGAGACCCTGGGTACTGTTGGCAAGGGGTTTGGGACAAGTGAGTTGCGCAGCATCATGGCAGCTGCGCAAGATCACGCGGTACTGTGCAAGGGAAATTGGCGTGCTAAGCATGAAAATAATTTTTTTTGAATATTTTATGTATATTTTGACCAAGTTTTGTTGCAATAGGTCAATAGCAGTTAGAAGTTAGTTATTTGTGGACCTTTGATGTAATGGCATAGGCCTAATTATAGATCCATTTCTAGAAATATACAAAAAGGAGAGACACATAGAGCGTCAGATGTGAGCAGTTGTGAACAATCGTATTGCATGCATGATTATAAGGGATATGATCTGATGTGATCTATCTTATGGATATTTTGCTGTCTTGACTGTGATTTTATCTGGGCTTCTTTCTGGTATATGCAATATCTGGTTTTGTAGAAGGATTATGTAATGTGGTGTGTTTGTGCAATATTAATATATGATGCGATGCATATAGCTCAATTATTGTCTATTTTTATAGATCTATTGTGATGATGTGGCTCAGTTCTGTTAAAATGACTTGTTATAGATGTCATTCATTGTCTTTTTGCTATATCAATGCGATCTGTTGGTTTTAAGTTTTTATAATTTATGCTTGATGCGCTATGATGAATAATGCTGCGATATTTTGATACTATATGAGGACTGAATAAGTTATGATCTCCCTCTGTCGGATCCCCATATCCTCCTTCCCAGCTGTGGAAAACTCAGTTCTAATAGATCTCCCTTGAATGCCTCGAGTGAGACCTTATCTGCTCCACAGACATTCTCGGGCAGGTTAAAACCTGTCTGGGCCGGTGCTCAGGGAGAGTGCGCTGTAGGGCATCGACAGAGTGGGAACCCCTATCGATAAAGCTTTGTTGGTGGGATTCACCAACAAATGGTTCTGTTTCCAGGACTGAGTCATAATTAGGAGGGGGATATGTTCTGGCATCCAACTCGATTAGAGAGCAAGATATGGTTTGATATGAAGTGGCGGGAGTTTGCTAAAGCTAAAAACCAGAATCCTAAGCTGTCAATAGGCCACTAGTTGGATAGATATATCCACGACAGTCCTCATGAATGGTTCTTTTGTGAATTCCATGTGCTCTTGCAGGAATGGTTGACAAAGTTTGCTAAGAGGAAGACAAACTTTCAAGGAGGAGAGCCGACATCCTGGACCCCATAATCAATCTAGGTGCTGCAAGAAACCAGCAACAAGGCATCATGGGTAGTCGAGGTATGGTTGGATAGTATCTTAGAAGGATACATCACTAGATAGTAGCTTAATCTTTCAGTGAGGCGGAAAGGGAGTTTTTCAGCAGACCTCGTAGAAGATTCCTACTGTCACTACAACTTTCGATTACGCAACTAGTATGTGAAAAGGGTATCCTAAAGATGGACCAAGAGTAGTGGAACTCTGGTGTGCGGGTGATCCATAGGACCTCAACTTTAGTGCATTAAAATTTTGTTGTAAAAGAATGCGTGCAACAGGTTCATTAAAGGAACAACATTAACAGAAATTAAATGCTCGGAACAGGAATGGAAAACCACAACACTTATAGATAGATACAAGGAAGAAAACACAGAAACAGAGTCACAAACATAAGTTGATAACGGAGTTCACCCCCTCCACTGGGCTACGTCTCCGGGTCCCTCTCCAATGGGTACCAATCCAATTAATGGCTTTAAAATGGTACAAATGGTTCTGGAATCAACCTCAACATTTGCAGAAATAGAATGTTGGACAGGAAGTCTTCAAGACTCCTCTCTGGAACTTACAACTTGAACTTCAAAAGATAAAGAAGCCAAACTATAACAGAGAATGGGTCGAATTCTAAATACAAAATAGCACTCTGGATAAATTGCAGCAAAAACTCTCCTATTATCCTTTTGTCTCTGTCAAAATTAACTACAGCAAACTGTAAAACAGAAGGCTGAACAGAAAGTCTTCAAGACTCCTCTCTGGAAATTGCAATCGGGTCTTCAAAAGGCAAAGAATCCCACATGTAACAGAGAATGGTCGACTTTACACTAACAGCATCTGCAATAATTTTACAGCTAACTTTTTTCTCTCCTGTACTGGCTGAAAAACTGGAATCCCCTTCTAGATAAACTAGGCCGGAACCCTTATATCATGGCTAGAATCGAGTTGTTGAAGCATTCATTGGGAGGAATCATCACCGGTTCGACTCACCAAACATTACCAAAGAGTCTGTTACTACATCCTCCTGCCAAATGCCAACTCGTTCATCATAACCAACCGTTCCATATTCCCCCAACGTTACCAACAGGCCGTTCATACTTATCCAAACGTGGCAACAAAATTGTGCCAACTATGATACCTTCCAGAGCGTTACTCATCTACCAAGACAGAACCAAAGAACCAAAAGAGCGGTATCAATGCGTCTGTTCATTCCCTGAAACGGGGAATCAAGACTATGTACCAAACTGCAAAATGATTTTGAGTCGAAAGCTTTAGTCATCGACGCGTCCACTGTTACGAAAGAGGATAAGCAATGGGCTCCAATTTTACTTCGATGAACTCTGTCGCAATCGGCTGTCGGTTGGTTTTCGAGTCGAAAGCTTTAGTTACTTAGGTTTTCGTAGTTGCGGATGGTGCACCACTTCTTTCTCCGATTCCGTCGAGTTATTTTTCCGATCTTTTAAGTTTTGGGCTTTCGCCGTTGTGGCTACCGGAAGCGTTATTCTTCCGATCCAGATTGTGCCCGCCATTGCGAACTGCCTATTGCTCCGACTTCCAATCCGCGCTCTGAACGTCCTTTAAGTTTCTGCCATTGCGGAAGGGAGAAGGCTTGTGATCCCTGCTGTTGCGGAATGGAAAAGGCTTCCGTCCTTCGATGTTGCAGAAGGAAGATCTCTTTCGACCTCCACTGTTGCGGAAGGAGATCCCTTCTGACCTCCGATTCGTCGACAGACCATGAACCAACTACGCGGCCTTTTCACAACGGTTAATGGAAATGTCGCCGTGCTATGCAATATACACCACATGAGTATCCCGCCAACATTGTAACATATATATATATATATATATATATATATATATTATATCATGGTTTCATTTGGTAATCCCCATCCAACTTAACATATGGTCTTTGGCATAACATAACCATTGAACGGGGTTCATGACATATATGCAAAGTCTGGTTTCGGGACATGTGGGCAAGCAACAACCCTTTAAGAGCTGACCCATTAGATATGTTTTTTTATCATAGCTAAGAACCTTTAAACATCTTGAAATGCATTGACCCCATTTTCAAAGGCAATGAAGTCTTGAGTTTTACCAAACCTGGCTGCCATTGTACCATTTTCTTTTTATCTTGGATCAGTATATCTTTAAAGACGAATGACCCCCTGGATCATTTCTCCCCATTGGAGAGCTTTTGGACCTCCAAAATCCTAGATCATCCTGCAGGTAGGTGAGGGTACCACTTCCTCACCATTCCGATCTCCATACATCCTTCCTTGCTTAGAATTTGCATATTAGTCTCCTTGTCCATGACCAAAGGAGGTTCATACCATTTAAAATTCTTTGCATATGCGACTGGAGATAAGCTCAAACAGGAAGAATGTTTACACTTCTTTTCATAAACAAAATTGAGCTTTTCACCTTTCAACCTTCCCTTGATGATCTGCAACCAAACTTGCTTTTCAACTTCAAAAGGATGATGATTTGCATGTCTGGCCTTGCAAATTGCCTGACTCGTCTCCTGCTGTTCTTGCACTATCTGCTACACTGCTTTCTTTGCATCATGATGTCCAACATCTTCTGTGCCAAAAAATTCTACATGTGACTTCAACAGATAACAAAAACAAGTCTCGAAAGGAGATTTAATGCACTGCATGTGCTGCAACTATTCACCCTGAACCTTAGGATGTTCATCACAATAATTTTGAAGAAATTGCATAATCATCCGATTCATGCCAAGATTTGGAAGAGGCATGCTTTGCTGCAACTGCACTTCATGATGTACATCTCTATTAAGTGATAATCTTTCAGGTCCCTGAAACAAAGCACCATACTCGGGAACACTTTTAATTAATTCAGTTCCATGTTCCACCAATGATTCACCTTTAATAGCCATTAATGCAAACTTCCTACTAGCATTCACTATCATTTTCATTTGACTTGTAGTGACGAATGCTAGATTTGTCTTCATACGATGTGCACGAACAATGTATTCCACACCACCTTTAAAAAGATGATATTCGTTCTGCTCTCTATAAAAGACTACTTTCTAGTCATACAAATATGGACTCCCAAGTACAATTCCACAAATGTCAAGGGGTACTACATCTAGTTCTACCTCATCCATAAACTTTTCAGTGATTGCAAATTTCAAAACACATTTCTTTGTAACTTGCAATTGTGTATCATTAGTAACCCAACCTAGAGGATAGGGCTTTTCATGAGGCACAGTAACTAAATGCAATTTCTTAACCACTTCTTCTAATATCAAATTCACTTGAGAACCACTATCAAACAATGTATCAACCTTTGTATGATTTGTAATGACACGAACATGAAACAATTCACTTCTTCTTTTATCACCATGCATAGAAGTAGATAGCAGATTTGTACTTGTACTTGCACATGAATTAGAACTTGAACTTGCATCAATAGAAAGAGATATACCTTCACCTTTACATTGGATCCCTATTGTTGTGATCTTAGTCTCATCACCTGAATCATATCCCAAGTCTTGAATTATTGCTGCAGTAGCTGCTTGATTATCCTTATCTTTGTTTTTATTTCTTCTCATCCACTTTCGTGATGGTAGCTATTTCCTTTCCCTTATCTTTGCTTTTTTCTCTGTTGTCAAATTCAGATGACTTCTTCATAAACGAATCATCATCATGCTTACCCCTAGCTTCTAAATGTGTAGCTTGAACACATACATCATCCAAATTACTGGGATTAAACATCAACAAAGTATGCTTCAAATAAGAATGCATGCCACCAATATATTTAAGAAGAGTTTCTTGCGTATCCAATGCAAGATTCAATGCAATAGCCCTCTTTCTGAATTCATGAGTATAATCTTGAATGCTTTTTCCTTTAGCTTGTCTAAAAGTTTTCCAGCTCATTATTAGTTGTTGCACATGACCTAAAGGATAAAATTGCTTCCTTAATACTTCAATGAATTCATTCCAAACTGAAATAATTTTACCATTCTTTCGAAGATATTGCTGAATCTTTCTCTCCCACCAAGTAAGAGCCATTCCACTCATCCTCAAAGTGGCCAATTGGATTCTGGAAGGGTCATCATTAATGCCCTGCACCCTGCAATATACTTCAAGATGCTTGATCCAATTGTCTAATTTTTCAGCATCTACATCTCCATTATAAATAGGTAATTCAAATTTTACGTCCAATTTGAAATAAGGCATATTAGGACTTGCATTATGAGAAGTATGAGAAGAAGAAAAAGTCTGTTTAGTATCAGGAGGATCAACATCACCTCCTACTCTTTTACCCTTTTCTTCCGGATTCACTTCTGCATCTCTGGATGAAGATCCTTCTTCTTTCTTCTTCCTTTCTGCTCGCTCATTGAGTAGAATTTCCATCATGGCTTTCATGCTCATAAAGGCCTCTAGAAACTCAGTTTCAAAAATGACAGGTTTTCCTGTTCGGTATGTCCTTCTTCTTCCCCTCATGGAGAAGACATGGTTCTTGAGAATGTTCTCCTGGAGCCAATCTCAGGATCTCCTTCAACTAATTCTCCATCACCAAGATTTAACCTGGACTTGGTAAGCATTCACAAACTCGCATGACAGTCAACCAGCTCTGATACCAAATATGATCCGTAGGACCTCAACTTTAGTGCATTAAAAGTTTGTTGTAAAAGAATGCGTGCAACAGGTTAATTAAAGGAACATCATTAACATAAATTAAATGCTCGGAATAGGAATGGAAAACCACAACACTGATAGACAGATACAAGGAAGAAAACACAGAAACAGAGTCACAAACTAAATTTGATAACGGAGTTCACCCCCTCCACTGGGCTACGTCTCTGGGTCCCTCTCCAATGGGTACCAATCCAATTAATGGCTTTAAAATGGTACAAATGGTTCTGGCATCAACCTCAGCATTTGCAGAAATAGAATGCTGGACAGGAAGTCTTCAAGACTCCTCTCTGGAACTTACAACTTGGAATTCAAAAGATAAAGAAGCCAAACTATAACAGAGAATGGGTCGACTTCTAAATACAAAACAGCACTCTGGATAAATTGCAGCAAAAACTCTCCTGCTATCCTTTTGTCTCTGTCAAAATTAACTGCAGCAAACTGTAAAACAGAAGGCTGAACAGAAAGTCTTCAAGACTCCTCTCTGGAAATTACAATCGGGTCTTCAAAAGGAAAAGAAGCCCACATGTAACAGAGAATGGTCGACTTTACACTAACAGCATCTGCAATAATTTTACAGCTAATTTTTTTCTCTCTTGTACTGGCTGAAAAACTGGAATCCCCTCCTGGCTAAACTAGGCCAGAACCCTTATATCATGGCTAGAATCGAGTTGTTGAAGCGTTCAGTGGGAGGAATCATCACCGGTTCGACTCGCCAAATGTTACCAAAGAGTCTGTTCCTGCATCCTCCTACCAAATTCCAACTCGTTCATCATAACCGACCATTCCATATTCCCCCAATGTTACCAACAAGCCATTCATACTTATCCAAACATGGCAACAAAACTGTGCCAACTATGATACCTGCCAGAGCGTTACTCATCTGCCAAGACGGAACCAAAGAACCAAAAGAGCGTTATCAATGCGTCTGTTCATTCCCTGAAACGTGGCATCAAGACTATGTACCAAACTACAAAATTATTTTGAGTCGGAAGGTTTAGTCATTGACGCGTCTGCCGTTGTGAAAGAGGATAAGAAATGGGCTCCGATTTTACTTCGATGAACTCTATCGCAATCAGCTGTCGTTTGGTTTTCGATTCGGAAGCTTTAGTTACTTAGGTTTCCGCAGTTGTGGATGGCGCACCACTTCTTTCTCCAATTCCGTCGAGTTATTTCGTCGATCTTTTAAGTTTTGGGATTTCGTCATTGCGGCTGCTGGAAGCATTATTCTTCCGATCCAGATTGTGCCTACCGTTGCGGACTACCTATTGCTCCGACTTCCGATCCATGCTCCGAACGTCCTTTAAGTTTCTGTCGTTGCGGAAGGGAGAAGGCTTGTGAGCCCCACCGTTGCGGAAGGGGAAAGGCTTCCATCCTTCGATGTTGCAGAAGGAAGATCTCTTCTGACCTCTACCGTTGCGGAAGGAGATCCCTTCCGACCTCTGCCATTGCGGAAGGAGATCCCTTCCGACCTTCGATTCATCAACAAACCGTGAACCAACTACGCGGCCTTTTCACAACGGTTAACGGAAATGTCGCCGAGCTATGCAATATATGACACATGAGTATCCTGCCAACATTGCAACATATATATATATATTATATCATGGTTTCATTTGGTAATCCCCGTCCAACTTAACATATGGTCTTTTGCATAACATAACCATTGAATGGGGTTCATGACATATATGCAAAGTCTGGTTTCAGGACATGTGGGCAAGCAACAACCCTTTAAGAGTCGACCCATTAGATATGTTTTTTATCATAGCTAAGAACCATTAAACATCTTGAAATGCATTGACCCCATTTTCAAAGGCGATGAAGTCTTGAGTTTTACCAAACCTGGCTGCCATTGTACCATTTTATTTTTATCTTGGATCAGTATATATTTAAAGACGAATGACCCCCTGGATCATTCCTCCCCATTGGAGATATTTTGGACCTCCAAAATCCTAGATCATCCTGTAGGTAGGTGAGGGTACCACTTCCTCACCATTCCGATCTCCATACATCCTGCCTTGCTTAGAATCTGCATATTAGTCTCCTTGTCCATGACCAAAGGAGGTTCATACCATTTAAAATTCTTTGCATATGCGACTGGAGATAAGCTCAAATAGAAAGAACGTTTACACTTCTTTTCAAAGGTCTCAAAATGATCATAAACAAAATTGAGCTTTTTACCTTTCAACCTTCCCTTGATGATCTGCAACCAAACTTGCTTTTCAACTTCAAAAGGATGATGATTTACATGTCTGTCCTTGCAAATTGCCTGACTCGTCTCCTGCTATTCTTGCACTATCTGCTGCACTGCTTTCTTTTCATCATGATGTCCAACATCTTCTGTGTCGAAAAAGTATACATGTGACTTCAACGGATAACAAAAACAAGTCTCGAAAGGAGATTTAATGCACTGCATGTGCTGCAACTGTTCACCCTGAACCTTAGGATGTTCATCACAATAATTTTGAAGAAATTGAATAATCATCCGATTCATGCCAAGATTTGGAAGAGGCATGCTTTGCTGCAACTCGATTAGAGAGCAAGGGATGGTTTGATATGAAGTGGCAGGAGTTTGCTAAAGCTGAAAACCAGAATCCTAAGTTGTCGATAGGCCACTAGTTGGATAGATATATCCACGACAGTCCTCATGAATGGTTCTTTTGTGAATTCCATGTGCTCTTGTAGGAATGGTTGACAAAGTTTGCTAAGCGGAAGACAAACTTTCAAGGAGGAGAGCCGACATCCTGGACCCCATAATTAATCTAGGTGCTACAAGAAACCAGCAACAAGGCATCATGGGTAGTTGAGGTATGGTTGGATAGTATCTTAGAAGGATACATCATTGGATAGTAGCTTAATCTTTCAGTGAGGTGGAAAGGGAGTTTTTCAGCAGACCTCGTAGAAGGTTCCTACTGTCACTACAAATTTCGATTACGCAACTAGTATGTGACAAGGGTATCCTAAAGATGGACCAAGAGTAGTGGAACTCTGGTGTGCAGGGGATGTAGGAACTGTGACAGAAAGGGGGGAAATGGATAAGGAAATAAGGGGTAGATGGGCATGAGTTCTAGTGAGAATGTAAAGGTTGTCGAAGAAACAAGTGGTTGTACGAGGGGAGGAGCAAGTTTTCAAGAAAAGAGGCAAAGGATGGGATAAGGTCCTGCTGACGTCAAAGTGGGATAATGTGAAGAAAAACCACAGAGGATGAAGCAACCTTTTTGTGATGACAAGGGCATACAGTCCCGGGCTACAACTGGAAGAATGTGAGGATCAAACCCCAGCAACAATGTGTCTACTCCTCCGTGCACTACCCCACCACAAGGAAGGAATGCACATTCTACGTCGACTTTCCTGACATGTCAACAACAATCTAGTAATAGAACACCAGCAGGAGGAAGAAGGCCCAGAATGGCAGGAGATTAAATGAAGTTGCCAATATTCAACTAAAATATTACCGACGATCTGGAGCAGTACCAGTTCCTATGCGAAGCGATCTAGACTGCTTAACAAAATATTGATGATGATGTCAAAAAAAGTCAGCTAACAACTACTTTGAGGGGCCGCGCATTGGAATGGTTTATGAGATTCACACGGGTGCCTCAGGGAGGTACTGCAAAAACATTGGACGAGATTAGAACAGGGATATTTGAGAAATGTAAGAATTTGAAGTTTGAATCTCAATACATTACTGAATTGAAATAGATCAAACAATTCCCCAATGAAACAATTTGGGATTTCGATCAGTGATTTAAGACATTGATGGTTCGAGTCAGTTCTCAGATGAGCGATGTTCAACATAAGGAATGGTTTATCGCAGCACTTGTCCCACATATCCGGAAACCACTAATGCAACAAAATATTGTGACGTAGAACAAGGATCTGGAAACCGTGATGAAATTGGAGCCATCACCAGTAGGGGAAACCGTTGTTGGAATGAATCAAATTCAGGCACAGTTGGGCAATTTAATGCTGCAATTGAAAGACATGAAAAAGACTAAGGAAGATCATGATGATCTTTGGTGCAACCATTTCCATGCTAACGGACATACCAAGGATACTTTTCTGACATTTCAGAACTGTTTGATGTCAGGAACCCCAAGACCATGGAGTGGTGTTGGCGCACCATGGTGTCACACCTACCAAGTCTATGGGCATCGACATGAGAACAGTGACTATATGCAGAAGATGGTCACCAAGGCAGAAATTTTGTACTGTACGTTTTGTCAGTCAGTTGGACATGATGACAAAAAATATCGCGCTTATGATTTGCTTCAAGAAAGAATGTATGATTCTTACTTTGTGAAAGGAGAGGGCCCCTGGACAGCGCAAGCACAGCCACAAGTAGTACAACCGGTAGCATAGGTACCATATACGCCACCGCCTCCATTGCAGTTTGTCCCTGCACAACCATAGTTCATACCACAACCGCAATTGGTGGTACAACCATAGTATAATCAGGCACCACTACCGCAGTATAATCAGCTCCAATATGTTCAAGTCATGCAATATGTTTATCAGCAACCTAACCCACCGTAGAAACCAATGGCCCAACCACTGTTTCAGCAAGGAGGAGTCCAAGGAGGATTTCGTGGAGGATTCAGAGGTCAAGGAGGAAGATTCGGTCATTGGGGAGGATAAGGTCGTGAATCAGTCCAATGCTATACTTGTGGCGTATTTGGGAATTGCCAGAGAGAATTCCCTCATGTGCAATGCACATATTGTGCAGCCGGAGATCATAATGTTGAAAGGTTCCCTCAGTTTTTTGCAAAATGGCAGGGAGGACAAATTGCCCAGTTGCAGAATGCACAGAATCTACCTACATTCCAAGTGCAAAACCAGCCAATAATGCAGAACCATGTCCCACCACAACCTCAGGCTCAGAACCTGCCTCAAGAAAAGAACCAACCAATGAATCAACCATTGAATTAGAACCCGCCTTTGAACCAGGGATCGACAGTTGCCACTATTCAGGTGGAGCCGTGGATGAAGGATGTCAACGTTGGGATTGTTACTCACACTGGTCCAACAACTGGAGATGATGGAACACGGCTTCAAGTTCGGGTCACTAGTAAGAATAAGGTTGCATTTGATATTTTGATAGATAAAGATACTTTCTTCGACATAAAGAATGAGATCGGGAGAAATCCAGGTAAGTTACCAATTGTTGATATGCCATTTGTTTTCGATCCATCTGCAGAGGTAGGACCATCGCGGTAGTATGGTAAACTACGCAAGTTCTTTGAGAGTTGTCTATCACTAGCAAGGGACTCAATGCCCTTGTTGAGCTCGAAGCATTATTACACCTCCCAGATAAGACAGTGAAGGATTCCGCTATGAATTCCTTGCAAAAAAGGAAGACCGGCAAGGAGATGAGGATGAATGTCCAAATTGGGGATTACGAGGTTGAATCAGTCATTTTGGACCTTGGATCAGATGTAATCATCCTTACAAAACAAAATTGGCAATTAATGGGGAATCCAATGTTGGGATGGTCACCGGTACAACTGTGCTTAGCAAACCAGGCAAAGGTTTATCCCATTGGTTGTGTTTCAAACTTGATCATCGACATTGAAGGTATGAAAACACATGCTAACTTTGATGTAATAGAAGTTGTAGGAGATGGTGGTTCCTATCCTGCGCTGCTAGGAATTGGATGGGCTAATGATAGCATGGAGGTTATCAACTTCAAACAATGTGTTATGAAATTTGAAAACCAGGATGTCAGGGTCGTTGCTCCTATGGACCCTCAAGAAGGACAGCGATATATCGGACCTGTAAAGGAGGAAGTCAGGAGAAGTTGGGATCATGCTTATAACATCTTCGAGGAATATATCCAACCTACTGTCGATGGTGAACTTGGATGGTGCAGCACAAGTTTCACGTCCTTCGACTCTAACGACGCTCTAGAAAATTGGCAGAATCGGTTGCATGAGGTGTCATTTAGAAAATGCGGGTTGATTACGCAGTCTCTCCAACATGTTGTGACTGAGACTGTCGCATTACCCATTTTGTGAAGGACTGATGGGACTATCTGAGTTCTTCCAAGAATTTGAATAAAAGGTGTTCAAACCATAAAGGGTACTGGCTCTTGATGTAGCACTGAAAGATACTACGCCTCGATGGTGGGCGACACACAAGCAAACGATCCATGACTGGGAGCAGTGTCGCAGGTTGATGATGGTCCACTTTGGCGATACAGGGTTATATCATGCTGGGAGGTATAATGGACGAAATGACCCCACCCATCATTTGATTGAATGTCAAACATTATGGACATCATGACCCAAGGATGAGTGGGTTCACGCTTTGGTTCACACTTTTTAAGAGATGTCATGGTCCTGGTATGTGGCAGCAGAATTGCGCAAAACCATTACCACTTGGGAATAGTTGTCAGTTTGTTTTGTGCAAATATTTATCTTCTAGGATGCCAATCCCAAGTTATGTAATCCTTTGTACATTATCTGTGATGTAGTACTGAAACTCATTCCTGTTGCATACCCTATTGATCCTCATGCACATTGCTCTATCCAATCCATGATGATGTGCTACAACTTGTCTGGGGAACCTAATTATGATGATGAGCTGCAGAATGTTAATATTATAGAGTCTGAAGGAATCCATAGTGTCACAGCTCCTGACATACCGATAGACTCGATGAACCAGCCGCTGAGGATCCGAAATTTAACATTGGGTCGCTAGAAAATCTGAAATTTGCAAATGTCGGAGACTATTGAGGAGAAGAGACAATGGACAAAGTCACAAATATGTTGCATGAATTCCAAGACCTTTTTCCAACTTGATTCTCTGAAATGAAGGGGATACTCAACGATTTAGGGGAAATGAATATTCCACTAAAGCTAGATGCAAAACAGGTTTTCCAGAGGCCGTATAGATTGAACCTGTGGAATAAGGATCGCGTGAAAGCTGAGATCGATAGGATGCTCGATGCTGGGATCATTGAACCTGTAGAAGAATCAGATTGGATAAGCCCAATGGTGGTCTAAGATAAGAAGACTAGAGAAATCCATATTTGTGTTGATATGAGAAAGGTGAATGATGCATGTGTGCCCGATCCGTTCCCAACCCCTTTTACAAATGAAGTCCTGGAAGGTGTAGGTGGCCAAGAGGTATATTCATTCACAGATGGATTTTCAGGATACCACTAGATCTGGATTGCAAAGGAGGATCACCATAAGACCGCATTTGCTACCGAGTGGGGCTGTTTCCAATATACCATCATGCCATTTGGGCTCAAGAATGCATCTATTATATTCTCCCGCGTAGTTGTTGCTGTATTTAAATATTTTATTCAAAAGTTCATGCAGGTATATATGGATGATTGGACCGTCTATGGCCTGGTTAAAGACCATCTGGACAATCTGTGATTGATGCTCGAATAGTGTAGGTAGCATTAGCCTTGCATTGAATTCCAGGAAATGTATTTTCTATGCACCCTTTGGCATACTACTTGGGCACATTGTATGTAAATAACGTCTGTTGGTTGATCTGGCGAAGATTGCGCTGATCCTTAGTTTACCACCACCAACGAATGTAAAAATGCTTCGCATGACACTGGGACATATGGGATACTATCATAGGTTTATCAAAGGATACGCTGCAATTATTTCACCCATGCAAAAGCTGATAAAGAAAGACGTTGCATTTGAATGGACCCCGGAATGTCAAGGAAGCTTTGACACCCTGAAGGCCAAGATGGCCTCTACACCAATACTCATTAAAGGAAATTTGCGGTCTAAAATGGGCCTTATAAGAAAATAGGCCAACAATAAGTTCTTGTGAGTTGTAATTCAAGAACCAATAGATTTCGAATAAAATGAGTCAACCATAATGGTTGAATTGATATATTTGTCATAAAAAAAACTACTTCTTTTGTTCGTAATTTTGACATATCTCCGCGTTTTTACTCAAATTTTGATCAAGGGAGCTCATTGGATGCATAATTTCATTTTTCATCCAACGAGTAACCACACTGCATACTTTTGATAGACCCCGCTACTCCAAAAACAAGAAATACCTGAAAAAATGTGATGATGACATCATCATCACATTTTTTCAAGTATTTCTTGTTTTTGGGGTAGTGCAGTCCATCAAAAGTATGCATTATGGGTACTAGTTGGATGCGGGATCAAATTCTACATCCAACAAGCTCTCCCGATTGAAATTTGAGTAAAAACACAGGGAGATATGTCGAAAATACAAACACAAAAAGTAGTTTTTTCTTTTTTCCTCCAAGATTAATAAATATTATTTTATTATTTTAACTATTATTTTATTATTTTCCTTAGGAGGCCCATTTTAGACCTCAAAATTCCTCTAATGATTTTTTTTATTGGAATAAAGAATTCCATGTGCATGTTGATGCTTCTTCTACTGCGCTAGGGGTTGTTCTTGTGCAGCCAGGTGAAGGCGACTTGGATCATCCAATCACATATGCTAGTAGAAAGTTATCATTTACCAAAGAAAATTATACTACGACTGAAAGGGAAGGCCTAGCGATGGTTTATGCTCTGCAAAAATTAAGGCACTATTTGTTGGGTGTACATTTCAAGATGTTCACTGATCATTCTGCTTTGCAATACCTAGTCAATAAGCCTGTGTTGGGGGGGAGAATCTATAGATGGTTGCTTTTGTTCCAATAATTTTATTTTGAAATAGTGGTAAAGCCAGGACGGTTGAATGTTGGTGTGGATCATCTGTCACACGTTGAGAATGGTGAAGAACCAACCAATATTGACGATGGCTTGCCAGATGTGCAATGGTTCTGAGTTGAAGTCGTAGATGATCACTATGCACCAATTGTTCAGTTTCTATCTACTGGTGTCGCCCGAGTAGACATGTCGATTAGCCAAAACAAGCAGTTGGTCGTAAAATCATCTTATTTTCAACTCATTTCTGGATGGCTGTATAAACTTGGACCGGATGAAATATTGTGACGGTGCGTCTTACAGCATGAGCAGGGTCCCATTCTAGAACAAGTGCATGCCAGAATCACGGGAGGTCACTATGGAGGCCACGCTACTGCACGGAAAATGTTGCGTGATGGGATATAGTGACCCATGTTGGATAATGATGCCACAGACTATGCAAGGAGCTGTGATGTCTGCCAACAGGTTGGTAAACCATCGTGGAGGGATGAAATGTCGTTGGTGCCACAGGTTACTCTGCAACTGTTTGATAAATGGGCTATCAACTTTGTGGGTTCTATTAATCCTCCAGGTAAGTGCACTGGCACTCGCTATATTATTACTACAACTAACTACTTGACTCAGTGGGTGAAGGTTGTACCAGTCATTAATTGTACTGCTTCGATGGTAGCCAAGTTTATTTTTGAGAACATTGTGATGAGATTTGGGTGTCCTAGAATCTTGATGAGTGACCAGGGTAGTCACTTTGTCAACCAAATGATAAAAGCGCTAACTAAAGAGCTGCAGATACAGCATAAAAAGAGTACACCCTACCATCCGCAGGAAAATGGTACCGTCGAGGCCTTCAACAAAATTTTGGAGACAGTGCTAACCAAGGTATGTAACATTAACCACGATGATTGGGATTTAAAAATTCCTGCAGTTCTCTGGACCTATCGCACTACTTGCAAAAGGCTAATAGATCAGACACCATTTAATTTGGTTTATGGGTAAGAGGCAATCATTCCTATCGAGTATATCATTCCCAACTTGCGCATTGTCGCAGCAATGGGTATGGATCCAGCGGCATTAGAAGAACTTGTTGTACAGTTGATTCAGCTTGAAGAAGATCATTTCATCACAGGTTTCCACCAACAGGTTGCAAAGGATTGACATATGGCATGGAATGATTGCCATATTAAGCATAAACAGTTTGCAACATGAGATTTGGTGTTGTTATATGAAAGTACATTTATCAAGAAACTAGGTAAGTTGCAAGCGCACTGGTTAGGTCCCTAGCTTGTTTAGTCCATTACATCTAGTGGTGCAGTTCAATTACAACAGTTAGATGGTGCCATGTTGTTGAAGCTCATCAATGGGAGTCGCTTGAATCCCTATAGAATGGGGTCAACGATGCACACCACTTGAGTTTTGAAAAAAAAATGTTTGATGAGAATTTTAGTTTAGCAGCACAAGGCGAGCCTTGAGGGAGAGTCTGCGTAAGGTTACAATTGTTAGCGATAGTTGGTTCACCCTTTGCGATAGTTGTTAGACTATTGGGTGGTCAAATCAAGCAATAAATGTAGGTAGTTAAACCAGTTAGCTGGCGGCGCTTGTTGAAGTGACCCGCATTAATGGATGATCCGACCATTAGAAGCATAAGATCATCGGTGGATTTGGTGTCATTACTACCCGATTTGGCAATAATGATGAAGTTAGATTTGGTAATGATGGATTTAGAATTGGAAGTGGCTATAAAAAATTGCCCAGGATGCATCGGATGGCTTAATGCAGTTACGAAGAGGAGAGATAGAAGCTGAATTATGTGCAAGTGTCCAGCAGAATGTTGAGTGCAGTATAGTTTGAGTTGTTGAGAAAATTTTCATGCTTTGAGGAGTAAGGGATGATGAGCATCCTTGACGCTATTGAAATATCAAGTGAATACGAGTCTCCCATTTGGCCCATGGCTATTGAAGTCAAATTCATGAGTATGCCAGTGGGTTCGTCATCCATCCCGAAGAGGAAGCAGCAGATGCAAAGACCTAGTCCTACGCTGCTAGAGAAGAGGCAAACTCGGACGTCTACAAAGGTGCATGGAGAAGGCACTACATAGACTGGGCCATCGACCTTAGGAGCTATTGATTCTGTGGCACCTTGGGGTGTCTAGGTGAATGATATTTTGGGTTACATTACTCCTACGCGTCTAGGAGCTAAGCCACGGTAGATGTCAAAGAGTCAAAAGTACCCACCCAAGTTGCCAACACTATCGGAATGGATGACATGCTCAGTCGACATCATCCCTGCATTGATCAAGCTCAAGTTCGATGACCACGACCTAATTTTGCTTAAAGATGTCTAGGACAAGCCATATGAATTCGTCCATTCGACGTTTAGTGGTCCCATTCAGTGAATTCCGAAACCATGGGCCAGTGGATTAGAGAAGTCTAGGTTGTTGGGGCTCATCAATATGCCCCATTTTGGTCATTTAAATGAATCACATGCATGTGTGAAGCAATTGTTGGCATGTTTCCATGGAAGGACATTGTGGCTGAATACGCCAATCCCTGTCACCGTCAATTTGATTACAAGTATTACGGTCTTGCCTAAGGCTGGGGAGGACCTAGCACAATATATTCATGGGAGAGATATAGATAAGCGACTTGCGAACCAGCTGAAGGAGCACTTCGGGTTACAAAGGGATGGTCATGCTTATCACATTGCTAGTATCAATTTGTATACGGTGCACATTGGCGCAAGAATTTTGGCCAGAAAGGTTGTTCGTGGCAATCGCCCCGTCTAATGCAATTCGAGGGTTGTCGCCTGTGCCCAGAAATGTGCCGAGGGGGTATCAATGAATTGGTATTTATTTTTGTTGAATCATTTACTTGAGGATGAACTTGCTTCTCAGATGGGGTGACCTTTTTCATATAGTTGGCTTTTGATTCTCATCTCTCTTGTTGTGTGGATGGAACCGAAGGACTACCAACCAATGGCGGTTGAGGCAGTCAAGGTTTGTCATGGTGCTCATTATCAAAACCTCTGGTGGGTCGAAGAACCTAGTCACCAAACCGACTGTGCTATTCATTTCTTTATCTATTGGGAGGCGTTGGAGACTATCACTATCACTATTCCTAGAGTTTCTCCCTACATCGCAGCCAAGTATCAGCAGATCCTTAGATTTTCTATTGTACCCCACTCCATTCATATTCAGGCTAGGCGGGATCTTGATCGATAGTGGTTACCATTGCCTTACAAGGTCACCACAAAAGAGTTGGACATTATTGTGCAATATTGGCCAGGGGACTAGTGCATCCTGGTGAATCAAGAGGAGTTAGATAAGGAGATACCCCCAGAGGCCCCTAAAGACCCTTCCCCACCAGAATTGAGCACCCATGACTCTAATAATGAGTCATCAACAGACCCTGAGGATATCGCACAAAGGATTTGAGAGGAGACACACACTAAGTGGTGGTAGGAGTACGAGGCTGACAGTGGTTCCAAAACGGGGATGGAAGACCAGGTACAGCGGCTTATCAACACCATCATGGATTCATCTACGGCTTCCACTACAATGATCCGTGAATCTAACCATGAAGAATTTGGTGCGGTAAGAAGTAGATTAGAGTCCATTTTTAATATTGTTTCCAAGCAACCATTGGAGATACCTTTGCTTTAGGACAGCTCATTGATTAGCTCTAAGCCCTAGGTTAGGAACGTGCAAGTTCCCCCGACTGCGATCGACACTGGTAATGAAGAAGTGCACCAGTAGATGCACCTGATCTAGAGTGTTATGTTGGATCTAAACAAACTACCCGCTACAGCATTGGTTGAGTTGCAACATGGCACCGCATTAGAATTGGCAGCAAGGAAGACAGAGTTGACTAAGGGCTATGTTTAGTCTAGAAATACCACTACGAAGCTGCAAAAGGAAGCAGAGGAGATGCACTAGGTCCGTGTGTAGTTAACAGAGGAGAAGTTACAATAAATAGATCAGCTGAAGGTAGCATAGGCCAAGTTGCAGCAGAATATTAATGAAGAGATCGTCAATCTCAAGAAGATGCAAGATCGCCTAATTGTTGAGAAGGCACAGCTGTGTGCAAGGTGCAACAAAGTTGAGCAAGATAGTTCTGATGCCTTGCATAACATGTTTGACAGCACCTCAGTGCTCACCCCAGTCGAAAAGGATAAGTGATTAGGGAAGACTCTAGTTTAGATTCAGTACACTAACTTGATGCTACAGGCCCAGGTACAACCCACAACATCGTCAGAGAAAGTTGCGGAGCACAAGACCTCCATTGAAGAAATTGCCAATCAGTTTAGCACCATGGAGCAAGAGGCTAAAACTATTATGGAGACAACCACATAGTTTTGGAAAAGTATTGTTTAGGATTATCAGCTTGATCAGCTGACGATGCAAGTGCAAAAGGTAGAGGGTCAATTGAAAACCCTCAAGACATCATTGAAGGCCATGTCACTGATGGTACAGATCACCCAGGCTGCTAAGCTGAAGGATCTACAACATCGAGCTACTAGGGCCCAAGAACGCCAGCAAAAGTGCCTCGAGCAGCATGACAAATTCCAAGAAATTGATGGCCAATTGGTTATTAAGGCCATCGCCATCCTCCAGACTGTTCAAGAGAAGTGTCAATTGGTTAACAGCAAGGCAAGTGAGGAGCACCCCATCCAACAGACTCTGACTAATTTTCAGAGTATTGCCAGTCAACTCCAGCTACAGGTTCATGAAGTTGCGCAGCAGTTTGAATATTTTAAGGACAAAATGTCGACCCACACCGTTGGTATCCTGACGTAGTTTGAGGGAGAGCCAAAAAACTATGTTGGGGGCCTGTTGGCAAGGGGTTTGGGACAAGTGAGTTGTATAGTAGTGTGGCAACTGCGCAAGCTCACATGGTATAGTGCAAGGGAATATTGGTGCGCTAAGCGAGAAAATAACCGTTTTTGAATATTTTATGTATATTTTGACCAAGTTTGTTGCAATAGGTCAGTAACGGTTAGAATTCAGTTATTTGTGGACCTTTGATGTAATCGCATAGTCCTATTTATAGATCCATTTTTGGAAATATACAAAAAGGGGAGACACATAGAGCGATATAGAGATAGAGCGTTAGATGTGAGAAGTTTTAAACAATCATATTGCATGCGTGATTGTAAGGGATACGATCTGGTGTGATCTATCTTATGGATATTTTCCTATCTTGACTACAATTTTATCTGGGCTTATTTCTGATGTATGCAGTCTCCGGTTTTGGAAAAGGATTATGTAATCTGGTGCATTTGTGCAAGATTAATATATGATGCAATGCATATGGCTCAATTATTGTCTATTGTTATAGATCTGTTGTGACATTGCGGCTCTGTTCTATTAAAATGACTTGTTATAGATGTGATCCAGTGTCTTTCTGCTATATCAATGTGATTTCTTGGTTTTAAGTTGTTATAATTTATGCTTGATGTGCTATGATGAATAATGTTGCGATATTTTGATACTGTATGAGGACTAAATAAGTTATGATCTCCCTCCATCGGATCCCCATATCCTCCTTCCCCACTGTCGAAAACTCGGTTATGATAGATCTCCCTTGAACGCCTCGGCAAGACCTCGTCTGCTCTGTAGACGTTGCCAGGAAGGTTAAAACCTGTCTGGACCAGTGCTCAAGGAGAGTGCACTGTAGGGCATCGACAGATCAGGAACCCTTGTCAACGAAGCCTTGTTGGTGGGCTTCGTCAACAGGTCTCTGTTAAGTGCTCATTTCTTTCCTTGGGTTTCAATGGAGTATTTTGTATAAGTTCTAGCATGGATCCACATGTGTATGGTCATGGATGTGCTAAAATTTACATCCATTTGACATATATCTACATTGTATGTAGAGTATCTATGTCAAATTTTGAGTCTTCTTTGCATGGAACTATGTTGTATTCTAGTATCCATGATTATTCATCTCTCATGGATTTTTCTTGTATTGGTATGCAACCATGATGAGGAGTCATTTAGATATGAGTCAAAGGTGTTGATGTATTGCAGAAGCCTAGTTGATGATGATCTACAGTCAAGCGATTTCTTTCCTCGATGTGATAATTTTCTCTTACAAAGATCTCACCTATCGTATCCCTCTATACCCATGCTTTGGGGGGCATTCTGTTACACATAATTCTTGTCACCATCATGTACTAAGAACTCAAACACCAGAAATTGCCTCAAATTCCTCAAGCGATGATGTTGGACATTGGCCAAGACTCGTAATTGCATATATGAGTCCACCACCTCCTATGCCTTTTATGAAATAAGAGTTACCCTCTTCAATAATTCCTTTTGTCTCTTAACAATGAACGGTGCCACCGCGTTTTCCCTTTGATCAATATGTGGTTCCACCTTGGTAACGCTCTGTCTCCATAGTAAAAGAGTGGTGCTCTAGTTTTAAAGATAAAAAGAGAAGATTCATGAAGCTTCTCGAATGAATACTTCATGGCACCCTCATCCCTACTCTTGTGGACCACCTGGACTCAAGACCCCCTATAGTAGTATCTCCCTTCCACCTCATCCACCTTTTCTTCAATTATCCCTATCCTACCAAGGCCTTAAAACCTAGCTCATCCTCCATGGGAAGGAGGAGAAAATTTATGTTGTTGCACCTAAGTTCTGTCCAAATATAGTGTGAGCATAGAAGAGACAAGTTGGAGGTTTGAGGACAAGACATGGCATGTGAAGGGGCATCACAACACTAAGGAAAATGGTTGTAATCTATCTTCTTCATTTTAATGAAAAGATGGTTCATTTCCCATGAAATGTATTGTGTTATGATCATTAATTTTATTATTGGATTCCTTAGTCACTGATATAGAGTTGTAGATCATTTTCTGGTACTTTTTATCTTGCTTGTTGGTTGATGTGATCATTGCAGGTACATCTGTGGAGATCTAACACCATAGAATACCTCTACATCATACTGCAAGATAGTTAAAGGACTCATTCCAGATATCTACAAACTCTAGGGGAATTTTTCCATCCTTGTTATCACTCATTTGTTCTAGATCTGAACCATTCAGACCTAGGGAAATATCTCTTGTCAATAGGACGTGAGAATTTCTAGCAACTATTTTGTTGGTGCTCAGCTAGATCTTGTTGGTTTTACTGATTCATACTAGGATAGAGACAATACTTATAGAAAATGTACTTCAATATTTGTGTTCATTGTGGGATCTAGACCAATATGTTGGTCAAGTAATAAGATGTTGGGATATAGGGGAGACCCAGGCTTTATACCATTAACTTTGCACCAACAAAAGACCCACAGTGTTGGCCCTTTCGGCAACAACCTGCGAACAGGTTGCAGTCTCACCCGAAACAGCTATGGGGTGCCGCAGAATCAAGTTTCTGCAAGCAGAAGAGGGATATTACTGTACCTTTAGCTTCTAACAATTATAATCATAAAATGCAGAGCTTTAATAGTTACTTATTTAGCTTCGTGGTTAGATAAACAAACAGTGCCTTGCTTAACCCTTTACTGGGAATTCCAGCGAAGTTAGTATTTAGCAGTGATCTTACTTATCAGTTATATATTTATCAATGCATAAAAGAACATAATAACAACACAACAAAAACCACAACACACGATATAACGTGGTTCACCCCCAATTTAGGGGTTACATCCACAAAACTATGTTTTATTCAACTCTTTACAAAAACCACAGTTCTGATCTGTGCACTCAGCTGCAGATCCCTTCAAGTCCTCAAAGCCATGCACACAGCTGCAGGACTCTGCACCTACAGCTGTAGATTTCCTTAATCACCCAAAACCCTCTGCGCACACAGCTGCAGAGGTTGTCCACGCACACAGTTGGGACTTAACCTTCTTACAAACAAGCCTTAACTTCGCATCAATTAATATTACATCAAAAGCCTAAACTGACTTCTTTACAAGAGTGCTTATTTATAGTGCACTTATTACAAAACCATGGGCTTAAACCATGGGCACCCTGAACCCTAAACCCTGGACTTAAACCATGGGTTTATTACAAAAAGAAGGTTTTTACTCAACCCCGACACCCCTAAGACTGTTTTGAGTCGTAACTTCGCTTACAACTTCCACAAAAACCGTGGAGTTACAAAAATTAGGGACCGTTAAGGTGTGCGCCCCAACAGGCCCCTAAGACTCACCAGTGTCCCGTCCCGGGACACTCTGCTATTTTTTAGGTGGGAGAATCTTGTTGGTGAAGACAGAAAATGGCTTGCTACGGCTGACTGCTACCACGGCCGCGACTTTCTTGATCCTTCATCCTTTCATCCTTAGTAGAATACATCCATCTATTATGCTGTTGTCTGCCTCCGTCATATTTATGGTGGTCATGGGGGTCATTGGGCCTTCTATCAGTGACCCCATGCTTCGAACTACCTTCCGTTCATGTCCTATCGAACATTTGACCATCTACAACTTTGGGTCTTTAACAGGAAGTGCCCCTATGTTTGCATGCCACTAAAATTTTGCATAAGACAAACAGCATGCCTCCATTCTTCGGGATCCTCCTGAGTCTTTCCTGAGAGGTTGTGACATTCTTTGTTCCACTTAGAGCGAACTTCTACCTTAAATTTCTTTCTGGTTGATCGTATCTGCATTGGCTGCTTTGGCGCTGGAGATTCCTCGTTGCAAGGAGGATTGCTCATAAGGTTCTGCATACCTCTCTCCCTGAACTCTCGTAACAATTCCTGGACTTCGCTATCATTCGACATGGTACTAACTGTAAACTCAAAGAAGTGCACAATGCAGGAGTCAGAGGCCGATGTAGCTTCTTATAGAGTCCTGCAACAAAATATGTCATCATGGTGCATTAATGACGCCAGATCTGATAGAACAACGGTAAATCTAGTCCACACGATGCTAGATTTTCCCAAAATCTCATCATGACAGGCAGTTCACGTGCCGATGCCGCCAAGTCGAGTTTGTCCCTTCAGTCATGTTTTAGGCTGTGACACACTTTTCTTCTTCGACACAACCACTAACTTCAGCTTCGCCTCAATGAGTACCCTCGACATAATATTCACATTCAACCCATCCTGACCTATACGGAAACCAAACTTCAACCTTCAGACTTTGACAGTCTGCAACACTTCGTAGCTTTGAGAACAGCTTCATTATAGTCTAGTACCCAATTCCAACTGTTCTTGGTACTTAGACTGTCCTTCATGCTGTTACTCCTGATTAAGGGGTCCTGGTTTGTCCCTGTACTTCTTTAACCTACTTCAATTCACCATGGAAGGTAAAATTTCTCCATTCAATTTAGCTAACTGGACTACGCCACCATCAGTAACTCTCTGCACTATGTATGGTCCTTTCCAATGTGTCTTGAACTTCCCCAGGAATTTCATGAATTTACTGTCATATAAAATCACAAGATCACCATTCTGGAACTGCTTCTTCTTAATGTGTCTATCATGCCATGCTTTTTCTCTAGCTTTCTGTACTTGCTGCTGGAACCCTGCAATGAATCTGTCCTCTTCAAGTTCTAGTATCTTTGCCAACCTTTCTTTCATCGTATCTGGGTCATCCATCCCTGTAAAAGCAGATATTTTGAGGCTAGGGACAATGTACTCCATGGGCATGACTGCCTCTTGTCCATAAACAAACCTAAAAGGTGTATGGCCTGTCAACTTCTTGCAGGTGGTTCTATAAGCCCATAGTACTGCTGGAATTCTAAGGTCCCAATCATTTCTGTTAGCATTGCAAACCTTCGTCAGAGCATGTTCAAGGATCTTGTTAAAGGCTTCGACAGTTCCATTTGCTTGAGGATGATAGGAAATACTCTTCTGATGATATACTTGAAATTCTTCAGTCAATACTTCAATAGTCTTATTTAATAAATGTGATCCTTGATCGCTCATAAGAATTCTAGGACACTCAAATCTTGACAAGATGTTATCGAAGATAAAATTCACGGCTGTAGCAGCACTACAGGTATTGACTGGTTGAGCTTCGGCCCAATGAGTAAGGTACTCAGTTCCTGTAATAATGTATATTGCTCTGGATTTCTTTGCAGGGGGATTGATAGGTCCAACAAAATCAATAGCCCATTTATCAAAGGGTTGTAAAGTTACCTGCGGAACTAGAGGCATCTCATCCCTCCTGGATGGTTTTCCTGTCCTCTGACAAATGTCGCAGCTGTGGCAATATTCTCTTGCATCCTTATGAATTGTGGGCCACCACAATCCGACTGTCAGAATCTTCTGTGCTGTAGTTTTTCCTACGTAATGACCTCCTACTGCGCCAGAGTGTGCCTCAACCAAAATTAATGGATTTTCATGCTCCAGGACGCATCTGCGCAATATTTCATCTGGTCCCATCTTATATAGCTATCCTGCTATTAAGGTAAATTTGGCTACTCTAACCACCAGCTGTTTCTTTTGCTGTGTTGACATTTTGGCGGGTGCAAAACCTGTAGACAAATACTGAACAATATCCTGGAAATAATCATCAACCATTTGGATGGAAAACAACTGGGAATAAGGAAGACCTTCGTCCAAACTAATGGGCTCTTCTCCTGACTCGAGCCTCGACAAGTGGTCAGGACCTAGGTTCAGTCTTCCAGGTTTGACTATGATCTCAAAGTCATATTCCTGAAACAGAATCAACCATCTGCATATCCTTCCACCTAGCACAGGCTTGTTAACCAAATACTTCAAAGCAGAGTGATCAGTGAACATCTTAAAATGAGATCCTAATAGATAATGTCGAAACTTTTGTAATGCATAAACCATAGCTAAACCTTCTCGTTATGTAGTAGTATAATTTTTTTCCTGCTGTGGACAGTTTTCTACTTGCAAAAGAAATAGGGTGATCGATATTACCTTCACCTGACTAAGCCAATACTATTCCCAGAGCAATGGAGGATGCATCGACATGCACATGAAACTCCTTATTCCAATCATGGAATACTAAGATAGGGGAAGTTACCATCTTTTCCTTCAAAATATCCAAGCTTGCTTGACACTCAGGTGTCCATTCAAACCTAATATCTTTCTTCAACTGCTTTTCCATAGGGGTTGTTATCTGAGCATATCCTTTAATGAATTTCCTGTAATAACTAGTATGGCCAAGCGTAGTGCTCAGTTGTTTAACAAACTTTGGAGGTGGCAGGTTCACAATAATGGCTATCTTCGCAGGATCCATCATCAATCCTTGCTTACATACAATGTGACCTAGCAAAATTCCAAAAGGGGCACAGAAGATACACTTTTTCAAGTTCAAGGAAATCTGATGTTGTCTACATTTGTCCAGCATAAGTCTTAAACTAGCTATGTGGTCTTTTAATAACCTGAAGATAGTCCAATCATCAAAATAAACTTCTAAGAATTTATGTATGAATTCCTTAAAAGTAGAGATGACTACTCTAGAAAACATGGCAAGTGCATTCTTCAATCCAAAGGGCATAACTGTATACTGGAAGGATCCCATTTCTGTAGCGAAGTTTGTCTTATGTCGATCTTCTGGAGCAATTCTAATCTGATGGTAACCTAAAAATACATTAGTAAAAGAGTACACTTCTTGACCTCCAACATTGTCTAAAACTTCATCTATAAATGGAGTGGGGAAAGGATCATGCAAACAGGCATCATTCAGCTTCCTCAGATCGACACAGATTCTGATTTCTCCCTTAGTCTTCTTTTCTTGCACCACCATAGGACTGACCCACTCGGACTCTTCAACAAGCTCAATGATTCCTGCAACAAGCATCGTATCCAGCTCCATTCAGACTTTTTCCTTATACTTAGGGTTCATCCTATAAGGGCGATGTTTCACAGGCTTCGCATCAGGTTTCAAAGGGATCTTTATCACTCCTATATCACCAAGGATACCTTTCATCTCTGAGAACTTCGTCGGAAATAGATCCTGATATTCATGGAGAAGTTGGGTCACCTTGCTTAGCATTTCGTCATCCCAATAATCTCCAATGGTAGCATACTTAGGGTTTTATTCTTACCCAATGTTTACGGTCCACGTCTTCAGGGGTTTAGTCACTTCAAGTGCCTCAACTACTGGTCCATGTACTTCGTAGTGTCCTTCTGACTCAGGAATGTTAATGTTGTGCGGATCGTCATCCTCGTCAATTACGAGGTTATAACATTCCATTGTATTGGCTTCTTGTGCCTTCCAATCAGGTTGGTATTCTACTATTTCTTGATCATCAAATACTTTAGTATGGATCAACCTCACAGCTACGTCCAAAGCAGGAGAAACCTCATTAATAGAAAATTTCAGCACAAAAATATCAACAAGACAATCCCAACTTATAGTACCGTGGCGAAGCTCGACCTCCGCATACTAGTTATTTTCTATAGGTTCCAGGGTGTGCACAAACCTATGTACCCATTATTCATGAGGTACATGCTTCCATGCCTCGTAGCATTGCTCCAAATGTCCCTGAGGACTAGTCTTACCATTAAACCTACTTCACACCTCCGGAGGTTGGTCCCTGAATCTTAGGCAAAGGGACTTCTGGCATGCTTCCCAACTAGGAATGTACTTTTTGTGGCCATTCCACCATCTGGCTACTGTGGCTCTGAATGTTGAATCCAGAGTATCCATTTTCTGTGAGTCTGGTACCTACTCTGAGAATTGCACAATAAACTCTTTTGGGTCTGTCGAACCATCAAAAACAGGTAAGGTTCTTGTCTATGAGCCAAGCCATCTGAGAGACTTGGTAATTCTAGCACATCGATGGCCATGTAGCTCATACAGTCTATTCTGCCAATTATCTAGGCCATCATCTGAATCTATCATGCAGGAGTTGTCACACTGCCAATCCATGATACCTTCGGCAGTAAGATCAACATAGTCTTATTCCTTCGCTGTGATATTGTAGATGTGGTCCAAAACATCCTGGTCTTCATCTCTTACTGGCTCTGTGTATCTCTCTCCTTGAGAAGGATCCAATGGGACTATGACTCTCAGTCCTTTCGCTTTGAAATTTATCTGTCTCCTCTTCAAGTTGATTACTACATCATTATCTATTGCCCATTCAATGCCTAGTAGTGCTGGATAGGGGTTGTTGTCATCAATTATTTCAATTACCTCAAAGTCTACTAAGGTACTGACTCCATCAATATCTACTGATACACTAGGGAGTATTCCTAGGGGCACAATCTTCTGCTGATTGGCTAATCTCAACTGTATAGGGGACCATTCCAGAGTAGGTTTTCCCATTTGTTCCCATGTCTGCTTAGTTAAGACATTTACTTCTGATCCTAGGTCCAAGATGACATCAGTCATGTCATATTCTCTTATCTGAGCATTCAGTCTCATTTCCCTACCAGTTCTTCTGACTCTATGAACAGTTTTTTCCTTACCAGAACTTTGCTGAGGTTCGCAAGAAGCAATAACTTTCTGCAACTCATTTAAAGAATTCTGATTTCTCAAGAGCTTCATACAACTTTGTAAAAAGGAGGACAGTGTACTTACTTTATATGTCGAAGCTTATTGCAGCTGCGACTGCTGCTGAGGTTGTTGCGTGGGTCTACTAATGTGTTGGGGTTAGCAAAGTCTCTCTTGGCTTCCATAAATGTCTCTTTTTCTCTTTCGACATCAAATGCAGGGATTTTTTCTGGGGCCTTCCGAACCCAAGCCTCGACAGGGTGTTTCTCCTTGTGCTGCACTTCCATCGTAGCTCCACTCCTGGTAACAACATTAATGGCTGGGGTAGGTCGTTGCTCCACAGCAATCAGCTGAATATTCTGAGTAGGGGCACTATTTATTTCTTGAATCTTCGCTATCATCTATGGGAATTGCTCAATCACATGGTCGACAGCTCTGCAATATCGACATGTTGTAGTTGGGTTCCGATAGTCTCTAGCAAGATGTCCTTCCTGGTTATAGTTATAGCACACAACCTATCCTCGACCTATGCCAGCCATACCACCACGACCACGACCTCCAAAAGCTCCACGACCTGATGTACTACTGCGGTAACCATATCCATCATTGCCTTGGCCATCATTTTGTACCCGATAAGCATCGTAAGTTCGTTCTCTCATGATGTCAAAGCTGCGACACTCATCTTCATTGTGTCCCACTAATTTACAGAACTTACAATAAGGGTTCTTAGGGACTTGCACATACCTTTGCAGAAGATAGCAGTCTTCAGGTCGATGCTAGCCAGTTGTCCTATAGATCTCACAATATAGAACACTAGGGTTGAACGGGTTTGGTGCACCAGAATTCAGGAAATTTCTTACCACAGGACACTGTTCCTTGTCATGACCCTCTGTCTGACATCGTGTACACCAAACCTCTTCACGACTAGCTTTCCCTTTTTTCATATCGCGAAGCTCCAGAGCCATCGCTGCCAACTGCACTTGTATTTGAGCGATACCAGAATTATCTTTGACCGGGGCTGTTTCAAGCTTTATAGCGATTTCCAAGGCCTCCTGCTGATCCGCAACCTTCTATTGCATGAGTGGAGTCCTGATGTGTGGTAACAGAGCTATGATGAACCATTCCTTATGCTGTGCTGGTCCAATAGTGAAACTAACTTGATCAAGCAGAACTTTGAACCTCTGATCAAAGTCCCACACTGATTCTCCTCACCTATGCTGGATTTCTTTTAGTTCAGTGATACACTACGACTCTGATTTAGGCCTCTTAAATTCCTTTATCATTGTTGCTTTTATATCAGCCAAGACATGGTTCTGAGTGCTGGAAAAGTTCATGAACCAGGTCAGAGCGCGGTCTCTGAAAGAAGTAACCAGCTGAACTCTTTTTGTATCTTGATCCGTAATGTTCTTAGCAGTCTACACTGCTTCGCATAAAAACCAGAACTGTTCTGGATCCTCTGATCCAGTTCCTTTGAAAACAGGGAGCTTAATGTCGTCATTCATATGGGCCATCACGGGTCTAGGGGGGGAGGTAGGGGGACTGGTAGTAGGCAGGGGGGAACTTACTGGGGTAGACTGACCTACGACAAGAATACTCGGGCTAGGGTTACTTTTAGACTGTGACGGGTTCTCAGGGATAATAGGTCTTCGCTACGGGGTTACCGGAGGGTTTCCAACAAAAGGGGTTTCTTCGGGCTCTGAGACTGCTGGACTTACGGGGTTAGACTTGGTATTCTGACCTAGGGTATAGGACTCAAAATTTCTCTTATACCTTTTTCCACTTCACAGTAAACCACTTTGCTCGTCGAAGGTACTTTCACTTGCAAACATAAGTTAGTAGTGCTAAATCTAATAGTCTGATTCAATGAGCAATATACATTTTTCAGCCAATAGCATTTTAATTCTCAAACTAAATCAATTCAAGTACTTACCCCTTGGTCCTTTGAAGAACTACCGTTCGGCTTCGCTGAAGGATGTACTTGTGTCAATGGCGAACTACGTCACAAATGCTTCAAGGGTTTGCGTTGTCCAAAAATCAATGGCGCGGGATATCTCGTTGTTCACCTTTTTCAGTATATTAATTCTTACGGGGGTCCAATCAGGAAACTAACGTTCTTGGAAGTTCGTCCTTCTCTCTGTCAACCTGGATAACCACTGGTGCAACTCTATGTGGATACTACCAAAGAAAATTTCATATACGTCAGAAAAAACATACCTTTGTAAAAATTCGTTTGCACTACGATGCGGATCTTTGTTCTCTTGTACAGCAAAGTTCAGATAAGTCTCTTCAATCCAATCACCAATTTCTTTCACTGAGGGCCTCCAAAACATAGCCCTCGAGGTACGACGTAAACCCCTCTTGAGCAGATACTGAGTTCAACCGGAAACGGAACCAATTTGTTGGGCTATAGGGTAGACCCGGGCTTTATACCATTAACTTCGCACCAACAAAAGACCCACAGTGTTGGCCCTTTTGGCACCAACCTGCGAACAGGTTGCAGTCTCACCCGAAATAGCTATGGGGTGCCACAGAATCAGGTTTCTGCAAGCAGAAGAGGGATATTACTGTACCTTTAGCTTCTAACAATTATAATCATAAAATGCAGAGCTTTAATAGTTACTTATTTAGCTTCGGAGTTAGATAAACAAACAGTGTCTTGCTTAACCCTTTACTGGGAATTCCAGTGAAGTTAGTATTTAGCAGTGATCTTACTTATCAGTTATATATTTATCAATGCATAAAATAACATAACAACAACACAACAAAAACCACAACACACGATATAACATGGTTCACCCCCAGTTTAGGGGTTATGTCCACAGAACTGTGTTTTACTCAACTCTTTACAAAAACCACAGTTCTGATCTGCAAACTCAGCTACAGATCCCTTCAATTCCTCAAAGCTGCACACATAGCTGTAGATTTCCTTAATCACCCAAAACCCTCTGCGCACACAGCTGCAGAGGTCATCCACACACACAACTGGGACTTAACCTTCTTACAAATAAGCCTTAGATTCGCATCAATTCATCTTACATCAAAAGCCTAAACTGACTTCTTTACAAGAGTGCTTATTTATAGTGCACTTATTACAAAACCATGGGCTTAAACCATGGGCACACCGAACCCTAAAACCTAGACTTAAACCATGGGTTTATTACAAAAAGAAGGTTTTTACTCAACCCCAACACCCCTAGGACTATTTTGAGTCGTAACTCCGCTTACAACTTCCACAAAAACCACGGAGTTACCAAAATTAGTGACCGTTAAGGTGCGCGCCCCAACATAAGAAATCATCTCTTGCTCTCTCTTTAGTTGAAGCAGAGTATCAGGGGGTTGTGAATGCATCTATTCAGGAAGTCTGGATACATGGGATTCTGAAAGAGTTTGGCATTCATACTTATCCTTCAATAGGCATATTCTGTGATAATCAAAGTGAAATTAAAGTTTCCAGTGATTTAGAACATAAGCAGTGGACCAAACACATTGAAGTCCACATGCACTACATCCAGGAACTAGTACATAGTAAGGATATCATTCTGCATTACTACCCTAATGTGGAGTAGGTTGCGGAAATATTCAAAAAATATTTCACTGAAAAGATATTTCTGTATCTTAGTTATCTTCTCGGTGTGAAGGTTTGATTCAGTTGTGTTCCTAGTTTCATCGTTCATTTTTAGGGGAGGGGGGAGCGGGTTCCCATGAGTTTTTCCCCATATCCTAGGTTTATTGAGTAGATACCTTTTTGCAATAGATTTTATGGGTGACCTTTAGTCTTCGTTTCCAAGGCTTGGGTTCTCCAATTTTGTAGTATTATTTGTAATCCTCCCTTGACAACCATTGTATAAAAGTCATTTTCCTAGCTTAGGAGTAAGTTTCCACTTCATTATTTACATGGGGAAGTTATCTCGGGCCCACTTACCACCTGATGTGCTAGTTTGGATGATTTTGGGAGCTCTAGAGGCCGATCCCTAAAATTTAGGAACCCACACTAAGTCATGGGAGTCCCACCATCAATTCACCCTAGTTTGTGTTGAGTTATGCTCTGATGGGCATCAGCTAGTTAACTTTTCGTTATCCTAGCACCATCTTTGCATGATTTAAGGATATTGTGTACCTTTTCTCACCTAATTAGGTCAGTTAACTGATTCTAAGGTGTTTTAGTTGTCTTTAGTTACACTAGTGAGCCTCAAGTGGTTATTTTTCTACAGTTAGTGATCTGTAGGGTCAGTCAAAGTCATGGGATTTGAATCACTCCTAGAGGATTGGAGTTCCCTTTATTGTATTATGGAAGTATTACATATAAATGAATGATTAAGAGATTAATGGTTATGTTTTTAAATTTTTTACTCTTTCTGATTAATTTTACCATGGTTGTTTGATCATTGTAACACTGAATTTCTTCCTCCTTATTCAATATTATTTCATAGTGAGGTTCAATACATCCTAAAGCTCCTGAATTTTTGCCAATTTAGCACCTAAAATATAAGAGGCATAAATGATAGGAAAAAACAAAGATACCTGCGTAAGCTGATTAGAGAGGAAATTGAGCACATCCTTCTCTGACAAGAGACCAAATGCATGGAGGACAATGCTTATCAAATTCATAGTGAAATCGTAGCCACGGATTCCCATGATAATTTAGGTGAATTACCATTTCTATGGAACCCAATTCCATTGAAATGACCTCTTCTATTTCGAACCATTGGTCCCTATCGATAATATTTCGAACCTTACAAAAAGTAGTAAGTGGCACTATCACCAATGTTTATAGGCCTTAGCCCCTCAATGACAATATAGACTTCTTGCAGGGGTTTCAAAACCTAAAGGATTCCTAAATGAAGGGAGTGGATCCTCGGAGGATACTTCAACATCATCGCCTCCCTGGAGGAAACGATGGGAGGGATACGATGACTAGAGAAGGATAGTGAATATTTTTCAACCATCATAGCTGATCTCTAGCTCATCGATCTAACTTCCATGAATGAAATCATCACCTGAAGCAATTGGTGCTCAGGGTCAATTCATTTTGCTTTCATACTTGATATATTTTTAATAAATGAATCCCTCTTCATGCCTAGGGAAGCACTTGAAGCTAAAAAGTTTATTTTTACAAGTTTGGATCATTAGACTATAAGCATGTCGATGGACATAGGGGGGGGAATTATGAATAGACCTTTCAGATTTAGAATTTTTTAGCTCACAAACAAATAATTAAATGATAATTATTAGCAATGGTGGGAATATTTTTCCATTCATAGGAGTTCTCTCATGTATCTCCTTCAACAAAAGATCAAAATATTTAAGAATCGACTTAATTACTGGAATAAAACTAGCTTTGGGAATATTTTTCAAGCCCAAAGAAGCCTAGATAATCAAATGAATAAAATCCAATAGGACATAATCTCTCAAGGACACACTTCGATCTTAGAGGAAAGGGAACGCTCAGTCAATCAACTACTAGTTGAACGTAGTATGCAAGAAGAATTTTTCTGGAAGCAAAAGTCCAGAATTCAATGGATAAAAAAAGGAGAGAGAAATACTAAATTCTTCCACCAGTCAACCATCTAGTGAAGACACACTAATAGGATCACTGAACTATGGAACGCTCAAGGTGTTAGTACTCAAAATATACCCAAGGTTATGGAAGGTAATCTCAAGGTAACAGCAAAAACCACTTTCAGAAAGAAACTGGCTTTTCTTTCTGGAGAGGGATCTCTCAGATATAAATTTAACAAGGCTAGATATATGAAATCAATACTTTAATTCAAATAGGTGGTTGAAACAACACATATACCATTGGGAAATGGAGTCAAATAGATAAAGATGAACAAATATGTATACCTAGAATCCCAACAAAGGCAGGATAATCATCTAGACACAGTCATTCATTGATTTCCGGGCGAATAAGAGAGAAACATGAACAGTCCATCAATATAAAGCATCATAAGATGAATTGTATATCGACTTTAGAAGAAATATTTGTGAAATATCTGGAACAATAACGAAAGCATAACATGTATGAATTCTGAAACTATTAAACACTATGTTCAAATACGAAAGAAAACATAATGGAAGGTAAGCACTTAGAATACAATCACGTAGAAAGAAGACACAGACTGTAACATTAAATGACACATGAATATTTGGAGATCAAACAGCAGTCGGCTCTGTTATTTACTCAAAAATGATAAGTTCTCAAAAATATCAATCTAAACATATGGGTTCCAATCCCCAATACATCAAATAAATTCAAATATATACAAAGATAGATTCTTCCCAAGAAGATCAATAACCGAATAATCTATTAATCAAAGTTTTTGTAACCATATCCCTAAAATCTAGGAATAAAACTACATGCTTCGATTCAAACAACAGATTGTTTGATTATGACCAACTTAGTGACTGCAAGGTATCCCGAATAAGCAGCTCCATGAAATGCAACACCTATCTTCAAGGATGAATTTTGTACTTGGTCTTTCCAAATCTTTCCATGATTCTCCATTGTTCTGCATTTGGGGTGTCATATTCTATCATCTCTCTAATGGACACCTTCATATCCACATAAGATTCATAAGATACAGTAGGAAATCCTTTCCTAATGATTAAAACTTTTGTAATATTATCAAATCCTTTGTCAATTTTTCTACAATGATCTTTCCACTCAACCCTTTAACTAAATCTTCAAACGAGGAATGGTCCATGCGATTCTGTACTAGAAAGTTGTGATAATACTCCTAGGAAAATAACCTTCCTTTGTCGTCCCAAAAAGAAGGGAGGCCATCATCAAATAGATCTTTAAAAGCGAGTCTGAAATCCTTTATCTGTGAACACATTGTATTAGCCTTATCTTGCACCGCCTTCATAAGTTGATGTTTCTTAATAAACGTTTTTGCCCATAGCACAATTGGTACTCTATCTTTAATCCAAATGTCCTGTAACTTATGATATGTTAGAGAATTCAAAAAATTTAAAGCATTATGAGCAGTATTTAAAGGCTTCTTTTCCATGGTTTCATTTGCCAACTTCAGTCTTTGAGTAGCTAAATTGACTAGTGCACTTTCATCATCAATAAAATTTAATTAGTGTCTAAACTTGGTGATTTCTACAGACTATGTATCCCAAATTAAATGCTTAGCTCCTTGTAGAGGTTCTCTTCCTGTACTTCTTTCCTTTAACTCACGAAACTTTTTCTATAATTGGCTTTTATCATTCAATGTCTTATTTTTCTCCTCGATGCTCCTAGCCAATTTTGATTTAATTTTTTCATTTTCTTCTCTTAGTTCCTTAATTTCCACTTCCTTCAGACTTACCTGTGACATAGGAACCAATAAATCATCTGCAGACAATTCATTTAATGGATTTTCAATATCTATAAGGGCTAAATCATTATCAATAGGGGTTTGACTCATCAGCTCTTTCATAATTTCATTTTCATCATTCTGATCCTTTTCTAACTTTGAAATATGAGCCATCAATTCAGCTTTTTCCACCTCCCATTTGTTTTTCTCTTCTTGCAACTTCACTGATTTCCCTTTGTAATCCATCATCTCTTGATAAATTTTATCTTTTTCTTCTTGAAGTGTAAACAAATCTGAGGACTGAGCATGTTCAGTATTTGGGATTTTAAGTTTCTTTTTCAATACCTGAATGGTATTGTCTTTTTCTTCTAAAAGCTTTTTGAATGTATACATATTTCTTGGTTCAGTGCCTAAGCTTATAACATCTCCCTACAACTTTTTAATTTGGATCAAATTTGCTTTATTTTCCACTATCTCATGCTTTAGTTGGACCTCCATCTTATCTACAAGGGACTGTAATTTATTAATTTTCACAATAGCATGTAATAAATTAGAATAAATAATATCTCCAATCTGCTTATGGAGTTGTATCTTATCAGGGACACTAATTTTGTCCAACTTCACCTCCATTTCAAACACTTTCTTGTCACTGACCACGGCGAACTTCAAGGTATTCCTCTCTGTATCTCGAGTAGAAATCAATGATGTCTTTTGATTGACTAGACTTCTAACTCGAGGAAGCAGATTTTTAGTTTCCTCGAATGAATGCATTTGTTTTTCAGCATAACTTGATACTAACTCTGTTCTGGATTTGAAACAGGAACTGGGCTCTGTGTTTCCTTCTCCTCTGAAGGAATATTGATGTATCTGTTCAAACTTTTTTGAAAACAAGACCATTTTCTTTGAATCCTCTAAAACTATTTCTTATGAAACTTGATCATCCTGAAAGTGTGTTTTGATCTTTTTATGTGAAATATTCTCATCTACATCCATGCCATCAGTTTCATGAAGACTCCTTTTATTCAAAATGATATGATTATCAGGCGCTTGAATCACTGTAGTCAACTCATTGCTTCTATCTTCATTGATTTTTGAATTTTCTTAAAAATAAGACAAATTGGCTATTCTATCTAAACCTTCAACCATTTGATGATCAAATGGTTTATTTTTGTTTGATTGCTTCCTCTAAGAAATGATATGATGTGGATCATAACTTATTCTTTGTTCCTTATGAAAATCCATAACTTCTAGTACTTTCTCTATGATCAATAGGGCACTTTTATTCTTGAAAATAAATGGACAAACTTTGAGAGGAAATTTAACATTGGAAGACCTTTTGAATGCTCCAAAATGTTCTTCTTCTACACATAACCTCTGCCTCATAAATTCAAGTGCAAATATTCTTGGAGTTAGAAAAACAGGTAACCTGTATGGTTCCCCAGTAAATCCATACACCCTCAAAACAGTAAAGTCTTTATATAGAAACTAGTCTCCTATCCTGTCCTCTAAGGAAGACTGTAGTATAACTCTCATTTATTCTAGAACTCTTGGTAAAACATCATCAAACAGCAGTTTGTAAACCCCAGCCATAATTGTATTTACAAACTTGAACATGTTAATTTGTTTTGGAAGATATGGAGAGAAAATGGTAGACAAGAATTGCAATTCTGACACATTAGAACATAGCAACATGTTCAGTAAGTATGACGTACACCTAAAAAAACTAACTTTAGGGAATTCAACCAACTGGACATGGATAACCTCAGCTAGATACTCATCCAAATTAAAACAACGTATTAAATGAGAACCGAGGTCAATTGAACTTATACTCAATAAGAAACCTAAGACAACTTCACCGATATGAATATCATTATCTAAACCTAGAATTTGGCTGACCAAAGACATGACCATCTGTACCTCTTTTTTGAAAATGTTAACATTATATGGTAGAAAAATCCCTTCTAATGTCTGACTATATTTCAGAATACTGGATAGAAATTGGCATCTAACTTCGTTTTTACAACTTTTATACATCTTGACTAAGACTGACTCATTTAAAGACTCACAATTATTAGGGAAATTATCAGGCATGCTCAGTATTTCACGAACCGTTTTCGCATCCACCTTACAAAGTATTTTTGACATGGTATGACTCATGGTAACTCTTTCAAAGGGAGAATAATTGTTTGCGCACCACTCAACAAATTCGAAATATGGTAAGGTTTGTTCAATAGCAGAATAATATGAGAAAGAACTGCAGACATTCAAAACATCATTCCCTTGCAAATTACACTACCACAACCGCTCCTTTGAGACTGATATATTATCAACTGATAGAATAGGGTCACATACGTTTCTTTCCCTATAAACAACAAATTCTTATCTTTCATCCAAGACTCTGCATAAAACTTCTAAACCCTATTCCTTTTCCATAATGAACAATGGCAACAACTCTTCAAACCAAGTTTAAGCATTTTAAGGCTTACCTGTGACTGTAGATACATAGAAGTTGACTTTGGAAAGATGGTGGATTGTCCACTTCCCTTTAACCTACAGCATGCACTTGAAATGATTTTTAATCCAAGTCAACTTTACTTTTACATGCCGCACTTTTCTCGAGCCCTCATCAAGTGGTTTTCCCTTTACTGCTTTCCCCCATGGAACTAACTCCAAGTCGCCACATGGAACACAGTTTACATTCTGCTACCACTTTACCCTTTTAAATATCTTACAGATTTACCTTCTGAAACCAAAAATGACCGTTGATAAGTTTTCACTTTTTCCTTAAATCGTTAGATCAAGATCGGTTGTGCGTATTCCGCTAGCCTTTCTCAATTTTTCCAGTGTGTATCTTTACTCAGCGGATTGTTTCTTATCCGTAGATTTTGTTCACTTAATTACATAGTCATTGATATTTACTTCGTTAATCACCTCCACTTCTCAATCATCACTTATCTCTTGCACAAATTTTCCCAGCGGATCCATTTTAAACCGTAGATCTTCACACTCGGTCTTTACACCTTTGGATTGTGTAACAACTTAATCAAAATGTGTGTTTTAATAATGAAGTCAAGACCATCAAACTTAGCCAATTTTATGTATCCTTTTATCACTCCTCAATCATACCTCTTCCTCAGTTGTTCAACATAGAGGTGTTAACAACTGGCTCCAATTAGGGATGATATCCTCCCTGTGAGGTATCAAAGAACTCGTAGACCAGGTGCATATCTCTAGACTTTTGTATCCAAAACCTTCAAACTTTTTATTTTTCATTTTCTCTAAATAAATAAAAATGGTCAACCTCCTAAATCTTAGGGCCTTCACTCTGGGCTTCAAAAATATTTGGTCCACCATCTGTACTGCTTTCAAGAAAATAAATATTCACAAACTATGGTACAAACTTTACCCTCCACCTTAGGACATGTAATGCTTCAAAAATATTCCATTAACAGGGTTACTCTCCAACGAAACCCCATTTGGATCAAATTAACAGGGTTCTCTTATAGACCTACCAACATGTGATCAAATTTTCCATGTTTATCTTCCTTAGGAGCATCCCATTTTAACACCAAGTCATCAATTTGGAACTGTTCTTTCACGCTTCTATCAAAAGTATTTTTCATTTTTTCCTGGTGTGTCTACACTTTATCATAGGCTTTATTCATTTGCTCTTCTAACTCAATGATTTGGTTTATCCTTCTTTGCATGTGGTTTGGTTCTTCCTGTTGCTCTTGAAAAAATCTCATAACTGGAACACCCAATGATGCTGGAAAAATAACTTCAGTTCCATATACCATTTGAAAAGGAGACGTTCCAATCGCTCTTTTAGTACTAATCCTGTCAGCCCATAAAGCATACTTAAGTTTGGTGTGCCAAGATCTCTTGTTGTCTTCTAACAACTTCTTGATAATCCTTACTAGGCTCTTATTAGAAGACTCAGCCAATCCATTTCCCTATGGATAATAAGCAGTTGAATGATTTAAGCTGATATGATATTTATGACAAAAAATAATCATCTTTTTGGATTTAAAAGTTACTGCATTATTAGTCACTATTCTTCTGGGGCACCCAAACCTAGCCAATATATTTTTTTCAAGAAAATCCATAATTACTGTCTCAGTAGCTCTCCTGGTAGGTATTACTTCAATCCATTTTGTGAAATAATTTGTGGCCGTTAGAATCCATTTATGTTGTCCTGAAGAATTTGGGTTTATTTCTCTAATGAAATCCAAACCCCACTGCTGAAAAGGAGCCTCTACTATTATTGGATTAAGAGGAAGGGGAATTACCTTTCTTTTACGATCAAAAATCTGGCATTGGTGACATGTACTAGTTTCTTTGTACACGTCTGAAAACAATGATGGTCAATAGAAACCTGCTCTCAAAATTTTGTTTGTTGTCACCTTCTAAGAATGATGTCCTCCACAATATCTTTTCTAAAATTCGTTTACTGTATGTCGGGCTTCATTTTCTCAAAAGGAAATTAAGTAACACTCCTCCGGGATCTTTCGAATAGAGGTATTGATTTAAAATACAAAACTTAGCAGCTTTCAACTTTACCGATCCTGCTCTTGTTTTACTCAATCCTGCGGGAGCTTGTAAATTTTGAAGAACATGAACAATATCAAAATACCATGGAGATATAGTGAACTCAATCATTACCTCCACCCCTATATCCAACTAATGAAATTGACTAGATAAGAAATTGAGCTGTAAAGATTCACAGTTTGAATCTGTCAACATTTTTGACAATCCCTGCCCTTTAATCAACTTGGTAGGTCTAATCTCTATGTCATACTCTAGTAATGTCGCTATCCATTTCACCCTTTTCCCTTCTGGGTTAGGTTGTGTGAGAATCCCTTTCACTGCAGCGGTTGGAACATGAGAAATTATACGTGAATGAAGAATATACACCCTGAAATATTTCAATGCTTTAACCAAAGCATATGCTTGCTTCTCCATAATATCATATTTTAATTCTTTATCTCTCAACATCTTACTGAAAAAGGCTATGGGTTTCTCCATGTTCTCATTATTTTTCTGTAACAAAACTGCAGCGATAGTATGTTCTAAAGCATAAGAAAATATTAAGAAATATTTAGTGAATTTTGGACTCACTAACACAGAAGCCTCTGAAATAGCTTGTTTTATTTCTTTAAAATATTTCTTAGCCTCCGCTGTCCATTTTATCTCATGACCCTTTTTCAACATATTTGTGATATTCATTAATATTTTAGCAAAACTGGGAATGAATATTCTCAGAAAATTTACCTGTCCTAAGAATGATTGTATTTATTTTTTACTTCTTGGTTCTCCTACCTTCAAAATTGCACTGGCTCTATCAGGATCGATTTTTATTCCATCCCTTGAAATTATGTGGCCCAATAATTTTCCTTCTTCCAATGCAAAATTTGATTTTTTTGGATTCAATGATATACCAAATTTCCTGCATTTTATGAAAAAAAATTCCAAATGATGAATATGCTCTTTATCAGACCTTGAATAAACTGTGATGTCATCCATATAAATTACCACAAATTTGCCTATTTCTCCTACAAAAGCAATATCCATGGAACGCTGGAAAGTAGCCCCTGCATTCATTAAACCAAAAGGCATCGTTGTGTACATAAAAGTTCCCCATGGTGTAGTGAAATCAGTCTTCTCTTGATCTTCAGGTAACACCTTGATCTGATTATATCCTGAAAAGCCATCCAGCATTGAAATTCTTTCTGCTCCGACCACTTTCTACAAAATATGATCCATTTTTGGCAAAGGATAATTATCTTTCTGTTGCTGCTGCAACTTTTCTCCCCAAATCTCTTAAATTTTGGGGCCCCTCCTTTCCATTTAAAGCTGCTCTGATTCCATTTGATCCATGAAGGTTTGGTCTTGCTTTAGCTTTGTTGGATTCTAATGATTCTTTTGCGGCCTATTTCCAGAGGATGCATGTTTTTAGATTTTGTTGTTGGTCGCAGAATTGAATGTGGCCTGCTAGCCAGAAACCCGTCTGATCAGTTGCCCATTGTCTCTGAGGTGAATCAACTGGACCGTTGATGTTTTGAGTTTTCCATTACTTAGATTTTTTGGGCGTCTTTTATGTTGAATCGGGGGCTATAATCTTTGTCTCGTCCGCCGTTGCGGCTCTCAAAACGGTCTAGCTTCCGAAGTATGAAACGGTCCGCTCCCGGATGTCCATCGCGTGACTATATCTTTTCTTCATCTGCCATTGCGGCCAGGAGATCCATTTCGCTTCCGACGTCAAAGCCCTCCGACTTCCGACTTAAAGTTTTCCTGCCCTTTCCGTAGCATGCCTGAAGTCTTTACCCATCCGCCGTTGCGGCCGGGAAATTGTTTTAGCATCCGATGCCCGAACCTTGCCTACCGCCGATTTATAATCTTCCCACCCAAAAGACTTAATCCAGCCTCTTGTCAATTATAGAGAAGCACCCAGTCATTTCCTGTGGAGTGGTATTTTCAGTTCGCATTATTTGTGTAGTTATGTTTTCCAATGAATGGCTCTCGTTGTTGATTGCAGGTGAAATCCTGGAATATGATGAAACTGCCACGACAAGAAGGGAAGTGGACCGTTGATTGTGGTATGACCAAAACCACTTCGAAGACAACAAAAGTGCGAGTCCGAAGGGTACAGCAGTTACTTAACCAATCATGAGTATGCAAGAAAAGGCAGAACCGAAGGATATGAAGCGTTGGGGAACCGAAAAGTCATACGTCGGGAACAACCCAGAAGATAGGGGTTGATAGTTAAATAAGGGGAATAGAGAACGAAGAAAAAGGGCTTTTTCCCTGGAAAATTTTGTAAATGTTTACTTGTAAGAGGAACTACTTAGTTTTGCAAAGGAAACTGCAATTTTGCCTGCTGGAGAGAGTGAAATGTGGAATGTATCAATGCGACTCAATGAATAATGTTGAAGAAGAACTATTTCATTTTCAACTATGTTTCATTTACTGTGAGTGTTTAATTTCCTGAACCTATGTTCTTGCTAAATGTTCTTCAGTATCTTTAGGATTTCTTCCACTGTGAGTAATAAATGTTATTTCGTAAAATAATCGGCTATCTGGTTGTTTAAATATCTGTAATTGTTCATGTGTTTTGAATGAAGTATCAGCTGTCTGTAACTGTTCATAATGCATGTATGAAATGTATTACTCACTAATGAATGATAACCTTGCTCCCTAGGGATAGATTTAGGTAGTTAGTTTATTTACTTGTTGTACATGATTTAAATGCTTGCGCGCCTTAAGACGAGAGGTAAGAACCTGCGCATCACATTGTGAGGGCTCCTCGCATTTTGATCACCTTGCATTTAGTTAGGAACTTGCATTGCATTTTTTAAGTCAAAAAATTACAAAAACTCGGTGGACCGGGCCGCAACCGGTAAAACCCTTTGTTTTGTTACCTTGACCTACGGTAGCCAGACCGCAAACCGGATGGATTCCCTACACCAAACAGTCAATGGGCTAGTTGGGAACGTTGATTGGGGAAAATCCTTTACTATTGTCGCCTGCGAATTTCCAGGCCTCAACAGTTTTGGTGCTAGAAGGAGGTTCGCCAGTGCATGGCTAGCCGAGGAAACCCGTTTTCCCGAGAATTTTCCACAGGTGACAGTTCCGAAAGAAGTGGGTTCCATAATTCAATCCCGGAAGAAAACAAAGAACATCTATATGTTGTTGGTAATGAAGTGGTTAACGACCTAATAAGACAGACCCGGGCGTATGTAAAGAAGCTTGGAGGGTTTCCAATTATCCCTGACTTACCTAGAAGAGAATACAAGAAGAAAGACCGTCCTATAGCAGAAGATTCAGTGTTGGTTGGAGACTAGGAAGAACTTGTAGAGACTGCTCTGCAGGAGGTTGAATTACCTTTGAACCAAGAAAGCCCAGATACCCCTTACAGTTCTCCTGCTCAAACTCCTGTTGGTTCACCCCCTCACTCTCCACCCCGACTCATGGCTGGCGTAAATGCGAACCAACCCCCCAACCCACCAAATCCACCACCTGCATGGAGAGCCAGATCACCTCTAAATCTAACACCGCAATTACATGACTTACCCCAATATTTCGAAAAATTGCTGCCTAAATTTGACCCCAATGAGAAGATCCTAGTGGATGATCATCTGCAGAGTTTCTACTTGGCAATAGAGGGTTTAAGGGCTGGGGAGCATGAAGATGTAGTATGTCGACTTTTCCCGCATACACTTAAAGGAGTTGCAGCTTCATGGTATTTTGGGTTGCCTGCTAACTTGATTCCGGACTGGAACACCTTTGAGAGGATTTTTAGAAGTAAGTACGTGACCCAAAAGACGCATGCCGCCCTTATGAAAGGACTATGTGCATTAAAGAAGGAGAAAAGGGAAAAAGTGCACAGTTTCACGCAAAGGTTTGCAGCATATCTTAAGAACTTTTCTGAAACAGATAAGCCTTCAGACAAAGTACTGATTGAGTACTATACTTCAGCTTTGGGTCCTGATTTGGCCATGTTTGCGAAAGGTAGGGCCAAGCCTACTCTGACAGAAACCTATGAAGAGGTAGAGGTGGTGGAAGCTGAAAGAGAAAGTATTGAAGATTATCCAGAACAAACAGGAGAGAAAGGTGTGGGGAGAAAATCCTTATTGTTCGCTAAGACTAAGGAAGAAAAGTCACCGGATCTAGAAAATATGGCCAAGATGATGCAGAAGCTTTCCAACAAGATCATAGATATGGAAAAAGAAAAGGAGGCACAAAGGTTTTATAAGCCATATTTTAAGAAAAGAGAGGATAAGGATCATTCTAATCCTCCTCCTCACAATGCTGCATCCATGAATCTAACAGAGCTCGGCATGGATAATTTCTGCACTTTCCACCAACAGCCACACTCTGAAAAGAATTGTCCACAATGGATAAACTCTATGACGCTAGTAATGAATCAACTGCTGGATTCTAGGTTAACAGAAGAGGGAGATGAAGAAAGAAAAGAAAATTATGCCTCTACATCTAATGAAGATCAGGAAAAGGAGACCTTGGCATTATGGAATTCAGTCTCAGTATTTGATGCTGAAGAAGGAAACACTCAGGGATACCAGGGCATTATGGAGACCAATGTGGCCACAAGAAGCCAAGGGGCGGTTAAGGACGACATTCTTATTCTTCCAAAGATTAGAAGGCTGCAGAGAAATGTTAAGAAGAAGTTTCAAAATAAAGCCTTGGCTGATAAGATTCCAGAATTCGCGATTACTAGCCAAAGTCCTAGACAGGATGATACAACAGCCAAGCCAAGTGAAGGAAATGCTGACAAACCACATCCAATTGGACAGCCGATGAATTATGACATTGTGGAGGATTTGAAAAAGGTAAAAGCGAATGTTCCACTATTAGAAATGTGCAAAGTGCCACATCAAAAAGAGAGATTGTTGAAAGCACTTGAAGCATCATATGACAAGCTGCCCGCTGACAATCAACCTCAGGACGAAGAAGAAATTGGAGAAACCAGTGTTAGAGGTGAGTCTAAAGCCAAGCATCTACATTTCCTCCTAACGTTTGAAATATTTAATCATAACGTGCACAATTGTCTAGTAGAATCAGGGGCTTCCATTAATGTCATGCCCATATCAGTATGTAAGAAGATAAATGGGCAGCCAAAGCCAACCACATGGAGGGTGGTTCAGTTGGATAGGACAAACGTTAAGGTAATTGGTGAGATGAAAGACGTCCTAATCCATCTGGCATCCAATGACAAATTATGCCAAGTTATTAACATCATAGTGGCTGATATACCAGACGCTTACGGTTTGGTCCTGAGTAGAGATTAGTCAGCCAAATTAAATGGATATTTCGCTTCAGATTGGTCACACCTGTGGTTACCATACAAGGGGAGTCCAAACCAGATGAAGATTCTAAGAGAACCCCACATGAAGTACAATGTTACCGAACTGGATGAGAAGAATATACCTGTGGATTCTGTATTGGGAAATTAATTTCTTGAGTTGGAACCAAGGAATTATCAAGCGGAAGAAGCCGGCAACCCATCTGATACCTAGCCTGATCTCCTTCGATTCTCACAGGATGGCGAAATTGACTGTAAAATAGTAGACTTAGCAGTAGGAGTATATTCATTTTCGGTAGTTAATGATTTTTGGACTTTATTTTTCGATGGCTCTAAGACATTAGAAGGGTCAGGGGTCGGCTGTGTCCTAATTGACCCACAGAAGAATAAACATTTCCTTTCATGTAGATTAGAGTTTGAATGTACTAATAATATAGCTGAGTATGAAGCACTGGTGCAGGGACTCAAGAAAGCGATTGACTTGAAGGTAAGTAAATTAAAAGTTTTGTGGATTTCGAAATTATTGTGAAACAAATCCGGAATCAAATCCACTGTGTTTCTCCTCACTTAAAAGCTTACCAGAATGAGGTATGGGACCTTCTTAAATGTTTTAATGCATTCAACATTATTTCAATCCCAAGAATTAAAAACGCAGTAGCTGACTTATTAGCTACTTCGGCCGCTAGGCTTGTACCCTCAAATAATCGATGTACTGTTGAATTTCTTTTCAGACCTTCAGTACCTGATATGATTACCAACCTGCATGTGTTTGATGATGACCAGAAAATTATAGAATGTTTAACAAATGATGAGGTATTCAAAGGAGCGATTATTGATGATGAAGAACACCAGGACGAGATGAAATTTGATAATTTCATCCCTAAAGGGGTTAGAACGTTAGAAAAGATGTTTGACTTGAATGAAAAGTTTAGGAGACCCACCAACGTGAAGACTCACAGCTCAACTCTACAGTTCAAGCTGATAAATTTGGGAACTGAAACGGCACCTAAGTTCGTGAATCTCGGCAAATGCTATTTTCCGACAGAAAGAGACAAGTTTATCAGTCTATTTAAATAATACAAATATGTCTTTTCCTAGACGTACCAAGAGTTAAAGACATACAATACCAGCATCATCAAGCACGTTGTTCCCATCAAGGCAAGAGCTAAGCCATATCAGTAGCCCTTGAGGAAAATGCATCCAAAACTGGAACCACTGATTCAGAGTGAGGTAAAGAAATTGTTGGATGCTAGAATCATTTTTAAAGTCAAACACTCTGAGTGGGTATCAAATCTGGTACCAGTTAGAAATAAGTCAGGAGAAATCAGACTGTGTGTGGATTTCAGGAACTTGAACCACGCATCGGATAAAGATAAATATCCTGTGCCACCCATGGAGCAGCTGCTGCAAATGGTTTCAGGTTCTAAACTATTTTCATTATTAGATAGGTTCTCTAGCTACAATCAAGTGTTGGTAGCCGAAGAAGACAGATTAAAGACAACGTTCAGGACAAAATGGGGAACTTTTGCCTATAGAAGGATGCCCTTTGGACTAATTAATGCTAGAGCGACATTTCAGAGAGCTATGGACATAGATTTCCATGGACTAATTGGACAAAGCGTTGTGGTGTACCTTGATGACATTACAATATTCTCGAAGAAAAGAGGAGAGCACGCTTTTCACATAAAGCAAATTTTCGAACGCTGTCGAAAATATGGCATCTCCCTCAATCCTAAGAAGTGTGTGTTCGCCGTCACTGAGGGCAAGTTACTGGGGCACATAGTTTCAAAGAAGGGTATATCTATAGACCCAGAAATAATTAAGGCCATTGAACAAATTCCCATGGCCCATAATAAAAAAGGAATGCAATCGTTTATGGGAACCATAAATTTTGTACGAAGGTTTGTGCCTGATTTTTCTCAGACTGTCAAACCACTACAGCAGATGGTCAAACAAAATGCACAATTTAAGTGGACTGATATTGAGAAGGACGCTTTCAGCAAAATTAAAACTATTGTTGCACACGCTCCCTCCTTGAAAAGCCCCGACTTTGATAAAGACTTTATTATGTATACATTTGCATCCGATGATTCACTAGCAGCTGTAGTCACGCAAAAGGAAGATGGGGGGGATGAATTCCCAATCGCCTTTATGAGTACTGGTCTGCAGGGGGCTGAGTTAAATTACCCGGCCATTGATAAGAAAGCTTATGCAGTGTTTAAGGCAGTGAAGTAATTCAGGCCTTATATATTAAAGAATTGAACCAAGGTAATAGTCCCCTACCCAGCTGTAAGATCCCTTCTCATACAGAAAGAGTTAGGAGAAAGAAGGGGCAATTGGGTAACAGCTCTTCAAGAGTACGCCCTTGAATTCAAGCCAGCCTCTATAGTCAAAGGTCAAGGGTTATGCAAATTGATGACTAAAAGTGGGAACAATGAAGAACAAGCCTGGGAAGATGATGTCGAATTACATGTAATGGATGTATGCCCTTTGTTTACAGCTCTCGAGTCTTGGTATAGAGACCTTGTACATTACTTACAGTCAGGGCTGCTTCCAGAACATTGGAATTCCAAGCAAAGAAGAGCGTTGCGTCTTAAATCAGCCTCCTATCAACTTGTTGAAGGAATACTATTCAGGAAAAACTATGATGGAGTCCTTCTGAGATGCTTGGAGAAAGAAGATGCTAAGAAAGTAATGTCTGAATTGCATGATGGTCCGGCTGGGGGACATTATTTAGGGGACACTACAGCCCACAAGGTCCTCAGAGATGGTTATTAATGGCCTACACTCTTCAAGGATGCACACGCACACGTCAGAAAGTGTGATATTTGTCAAAGGTGTGGTGGAAGACAGCCTAAAGCAGCAGCGCCCCTAAAGCCTGTGATGATCACGGAACCATTCGAGCAATGGGGGCTGGACATTATTGGAGAAATAAAGCCAAATTCGTCCCTGCAACACAAGTACATTCTTATTGCGACTGATTATTTCACTCGCTGGGTCGAAGCTATCCCACTGCACAAGATAAATGAAGACGAAGTCATCAGCTTCCTACAAGATCATATCATGACCAGGTTTGGAATTCCAGTTTCGTTAGTATTTGATAATGCTAAATACTTTTCATCAATTAAATTGACTGTGTTTGCTCATGATAAAGGGATAAAATTGCATTATTTTGCTAATTACTATCCTCAAGGGAATGGCCTGGCTGAATCCTCTAATAAAAACCTCATTAGAATTCTGAAGAAGACTGTAATAGAAAACCATAGGAGTTGGCACTCAGCCTTACCAAATGCCCTTTGGGCTAATAGAGTCACCCCCAAGTCTGCAATTGGAGTGTCCCCATATACCCTTGTCTACGGTAAAGAGGCCATCCTTCCTCCCAATATCATGCTACCATATTCCATTCTAGCCCAGGAGTCTAGGGGGTCAGATGATGAAGTTTTACAAATAAGAATATATAATCTCCTGAAAGCTGAAGAAGCCAGGTTGAAAGCCAAAGAACGCTTTAAGCAGCAACAAGAGTCAGTTAAGAGATGGTTTGACAAGCATAAAGCTAGGACAAAAGACTTTGAAGTGGGAGACTTATTCCTCAAATGGGACCACCCCCATGATGAGAAAGGAAAGCATACCAAATTTCAGCAGTTGTGGGTAGGCCCTTTTCAGATTGCAGCCAAGCTTGGTCCTTCTACCTACAAGTTGCAAGATCTACAGGGGTGGGAGGAGAACCTACCAGTAAATAGTTTGGTTCTCAAACCTTATTTTTCCTGAGTCTATCTGATTTTTCTGTCTCGTACATAAATAATATGCCCGGCTGTCTTTTGAGTCATGTTTCTAGTTTGCTTTTGTTGATTTCATTCTAGCTTGTTTCGTTGATTTCAATAAAGGGAGCAAACCTGCGGTTGCATGGAATCCATCCGAAATTTTTGGGTTTGATAAACGTTTTGGTGTCAGACTGTGTATTGCTAATTTATATGAAATAATTCCTTCCAGTATTGTAGTTTTCTCGAAGAAATCTGTGTGCATTGAATTCCTGCTTAACCCCTGTGAAATAAACCAGATTCGAGGAGTCTGGGGTACTATGTCGAGGCTCCATCCATGTCACATTTAAAATGTTCTAAGGAGCAACAGCAAAGGACCCATGGAAAGGAGCAAAGTGAATAGTGTATTAAATATAAATGATCCCATGCCAAGAAACGAATGCCAAAAGGCAAATAAAGAGTCAAAAAACTCCTATGAAAGCATCATAAATCAAAGCAGGAGCTGAATCATAAGTTCTGAATTGCCAAAAGATCCTCTCCGTCCGTGAGCTAAAACTTGAAGTACACCACTCACACAAAAGGACACTATGGGATAGAGGATCCTGAATCAAAATTCAGTAAGAAAGGCATGTGAGCAAACTCATATGAAATAGGACAAAAGTCCGAAAGCACAAGAAAAGTGTGAAAATGGCATGGGAATGAGGAACAAACGAATATTTCTGTTTACCATATGCTCCAATCCTATGGTGTCCAAATCTTTTAGCTACCTGAAAACAAAGGTAATAATGAAATTCATCCTCCAGCCTCAGCATAGTTATCTGGACTTGACGATTTTGGTTTCCACTCTCCCTAATTGGACTGTCATCAATGATTAAGGGTACACACTTCGGTCATTTGAGAAATCCATATTGCTGGAAGAATTCAACATGATGCTTTTGTTGTTAAATAGTCTGTCACTCAAAGGTTAATCGCCCAGAGATCTGGGTTCACCAGGTAATCGCCAGTTGTTGCTGCTGCAACTTTTCTCCCCAAATCTCTTAAATTTTGGGGCCCCTCCTTTCCATTTAAAGCTGCTCTGATTCAGTTTGACCCATGAAGGTTTGGTCTTGCTTTAGCTTTGTTGGATTCTAATGATTCTTTTGCGGCCTATTTCCAAAGGATGCATGTTTTTAGATTTTGTTGTTGGTCGCAGAATTGAATGTGGCCTGCGAGCCAGAAACCCGTCTGATCAGTTGCCCATTGTCTCTGAGGTGAATCAGCTGGACCGTTGATGTTTTGAGTTTTCCATTACTTAGATTTTTTGGGTGTCTTTTATGTTGAATCAAGGACTGTAATCTTTGTCTCATCCGCCATTGCAGCTCTCAAAACGGTCTAGCTTCCGAAGTATGAAACAGTCTGCTCCCTGATGTCCATCACGTGACTATATCTTTTCTTCATCCGACGTTGCGGCCAGGAGATCCATTTCACTTCCGACATAAAAGCCCTCCGAATTCTGACTTAAATTGTTCCCGCCCTTTCCATCGCATGCCTGAAGTCTTTACCCATCCGCCATTGTGGCCAGGAAAGTGTTTTAGCGTCCGATGCCCGAACCTTGCCTACCGCCGATTTATAATCTTCCCGCCCAAAAGACTTAATCCAGCCTCTTGTCAATTATAAATAAGCACCCAGTCATTTCCTGTGGAGTGGTATTTTTAGTTCGCATTATTTGTGCAGTTATGTTTTCCAATGAATGGCTCTCATTGTTGATTGTAGGTGAAATCCTGGGAAATGATGAAACTGCCACAGCAAGAAGGGAAGCGGACCGTTGATGGTGGTATGACCAAAACCACTTCGAAGACAACGAAAGCGCGAGTCCGAAGGGTACAGCAGTTACTTAACCAATCATGAGTATGGAAGAAAAGCCAGAACCGAAGGATATGAAGCGTTGGGGAACCGAAAAGTTATACGTCAGGAACAGCCCAAAAGATAGGGGTTGATAGTTAAATAAGGGGAATAGAGAACGAAGAAAAAGGGATTTTTCCCTGGAAAATTTTGTAAATGTTTACTTGTAAGAGGAACTACTTCGTTTTGCAAAGGAAACTGCAATTTTTCCTACTGGAGAGAGTGAAATGTGGAATGTATCAATGCGACTCAATGAATAATGTTGAAGAGGAACTATTTCGTTTTCAGCTATGTTTCATTTACTGTGAGAGTGTTTAATTTCCTGAACCTATGTTCTTGCTAAATGTTCTTCAGTATCTTTAGGATTGCTTCCACTGTGAGTAATAAATGTTATTTCGTAAAATAATCAGCTATCTGGTTGTTTAAATATCTGTAATTGTTCATGTGTTTTGAATGAAGTATCAGCTGTCTGTAACTGTTCATAATGCATGTACGGAATGTATTACTCACTAACGAATGATAACCTTGCTGCCTAGGGATAGATTTAGGTAGTTAGTTTATTTACTTGTTGTACGTGATTTAAATGCTTACGCTCCTTAAGACGAGAGGTAAGAACCTGCGCATCACATTGTGATGGCTCCTCGCATTCTGATCACCTTGCATTTAGTTAGGCACTTGCATTGCATTTTTTAAGTCAAAAAATTACAAAAACTCCATGGACCGGGCCGCAACCGGTAAAACCCTTTATTTTGTTACCTTGACCTACGGTAGCCGGACCGCAAACCGGATAGATTCCCTACACCAAACAGTCAACGGGCTAGTTGGGAACGTTGATTGGGGAGAATCCTTTACTGTTGTGGCCTGCGAATTTCCAGGCTCCAACACTTTCATAGAGACTTTATTCAAATTCCTGAAATCTATGCAAAGCCTTATTTCTCCATTTTTCTTTCTAACAAGAACTAGATTAGCAACCCACCTTGAAAATATTAAATTCACAATAATTTTGGCATCAAACAATTTTTTAATTTCCTTCTCAATAACTGGTAGCAACTTTGGATTTATTCTTCTAAGCTTCTGTCTAAAAGGTTTTTCTCTGGGTTTGATCAGGATAGTATGTTGTATTATTGAAGTATCATATTCCTTAACGTTCTCATCACTCCAAGCAAAAAGATCTATGTACTTTTTCATCAAATTCACATTTTCTTCTTTTTTTTTATAGTCAAGTTTTTAGACAATTTCTCAATCTTTGGATTCTCTTTAGTACCAATGTTTCTATCTTCAATAGCATTATCAACAGCTTTTACTTTCGGATCCTTAGCAACATCATTCTAATAAAAAAAATTCTCTAAAGGGATCAAACCCCTTGGTATAAAATTACTTTTCAATTGAATGATATCCTTTCCTCCTAAAGTTCCTTTCAATTTTTCAGTACCAATGTTTTCTTCTTTGTTTTCCTCAACATCTTGGAAATTTTCACTATCATCGTTTTCACCATCAATATGAGTGTTTACAAATTCTCCTGACAATTCCAAAAATATTTTTATCTGCATATCATCTTCAAATACTTGCCAATATTTAGAATTATCAGGTATAGATGGTCTATTTACAATGTCTACTTGATACTCTTTTTGACCAGCACTTGGAGTTTTAAATTTACCAGCAGCAACCGCCAAAGAATCTACTACTGTATTCTCATATCTTGGAATCACCTTAATGGTATGTTCTATAAAATAATTACCAAACATATCCCATACTTCATTTCTATAAGCTCGCATCCGGGGATGTTTGGTTTGATAATTGTCATTCACCTGGTTTATCACAAGCTCTGAATCTCCTAAAACTCTTATCCTTTGTGCTCCCAGATCCTTCAATGCATGCAACCCAAGTAACAGAGCTTTAAACTACCTGATAGGAGAAATTATATATACACTAGCACCAGCACCAACCTTAGCCACAGATCCATCAAAATACATAGTCCACAAACCATCTCTTTTTTGTTTCTTTTCCAAAGCATTTCATTCTATCACTCCTTCTTCATTATTTTCAGATTTCATTTGCAATGTAGATTCCAAATCACACAGGACAGTATCATTAAAAAAAATAGAAGAACCCAAATCAGTATCAACAACATATGTATGATGAATATCAGTTCTATCTTGACTGCTTACTACATAAGGAGTTCTTTTCCCACTATACAATCTCCTACTTCCATCTTGGACAGGAATAGTAGCATATGACATGTCCATTTGTAAACTACCCTTTAATTTTGAAGTCCAAGACCTTGATAACAACATTCCAAATTTTGGTGGAATGTCTCCCACTACCACATCCATTACTATTGTTTTAGTTGGAAATTTATTCAAAGTCACTACCATATCTTTAATTAGACCAATACACTTCACCCTCCTAGAATCAAAGGAATACAAATATTTATAAGGTCTTGTCAGTTCCAATCCCAAACTTTCAACTACTCCTTTTGGCATTAAATTATGTGATGCACCTGAATCTAACATTGCATTATGTACCACCATATCTTGCACATTCAAACTCAAATAAAAAGGAGGAACTTCATCATCATCTATACTTTCAAATTTTGATCCGAATGAAATAGTAGGATTATCATCTGTCAACTCTAAAATCTCTTATTGAAATTATCCTTGACCTTTAACCATCTTTGTTATCATATCCCTATACTCATTATTCCTCGACAACTCATTAAAAGGAACAGATATTTTCAACTTGGAAAGCTCATTCTGCAAATTGAAAACAGAATTGACTTTCTCTACATCTACTGGTATCACTTGTTTTGTTCCTTTCGTTTTTTCTATTTTATTTTCAACTTCTTTGTTTACAACAGGATATTTTTGTATTTCCTTTCCTTTTTTTGTATCCAATGCACTAGTAGAAGGCTGATTTGAATTTAGCCTCCCTTTATTTACAACAACCTCTCTGTTTCTTAATCTGATCTTTCTTTGTACATCATCCATAGCATGTAAATAACCCCTCTGATAGTGATCTGAATCCCTTTCAAAATCCTCATTTCCACCTTCCTGTGCAAACATACGATGTTCTTCTTCAGTAAGATATATCTCTGCATCTAATTCCCCAAAAACATGAATTTCATTTTCAGCAGGATCTTCTTCATCTACAACATAATTTTAAGGGAAAGGTGGTCGAATCTGTTGCTCTTCTTGATTTCTTGGGTTTCTTATATCTCTTTGCCTATTTTGTGGAAGTATAGGAGGATTTGGCTTTCTAAAATTTGGATTTCTGATTTGAGGATCAGCTTGTTCTCTATTGAATTATCTATTATCCATAGTCAATCTATCCATTAACTTCTCCATTGTCTTCAACATCATTTAAAATTTAATATGAGTTGTAGAAGAAGAAGTTGAAGCCATATTTTCTTCTCTTGTTTTCCTCCTATCAATGTCTCTTTGTATCATCTTTCCACTCGCCATCATATTTGCTTCCACTTCTAAAGCATCTGTGAACATAGCAGTAAGACTTGCTGATTTTCTCTCCCTTAATGAAAAAGCAAAGTCATTATCAAAGGCCCCAGCATAATGAAGTGTAGCAGCAGCTGCAGAAGGTTTTATATCTTCTAGAATGGAATTATAAACTCCCATAAATCTGCTTGAAAATTCATGAACAGATTCAAAACATTCTTTCTTGAGACTATTGTATTGGGACAAAAGCTATAAAGGGCTATGTTTTTCATCCCATCTTTCTAAGAATGCATTCTAGAAAGCTTGAAACTTCAGGATGGATGCAGCTGGAAAATCTTTAAACCATTTCTTCACCTCTCCTGATAAACTTTGAGCAAACAACCGCATTTTAACGTCCATATAATCGACTTCCTCCAGGTCAACAAAATATTCAAATTTAGCTACATGTTGCTTTGCTGTTATGCCTCCTTCTCCATCAAATAAAGAGATTCTCTAAGAATAATTTTGGGGAAGATCATGCAATACAACAGGTAAACGTAAAGGAGCAAATCTGGATGCCATTGGTATAGGTGGAATTGGAGGGACTAAGGGATTTTGAATATTTTGAACAAAAGGTGCTTCTTCAACTTTTGCAGACTATTGTATATCTCTCCAAAGGGAATCAAGTAAATAAGATTCTAATCTCTGAGGGTTGAACTCAATATTTTTAAGATCAGACTCAGATTTAGATTTCAACAAACCCTTTTCAACATCAATTTCCCATTTTTTATCAAAGATACTATGAAAATTTTGAGAAGATGATGCACCAAACAGAGAAATATCTATTTTTTCTTTGTCTTTTTTCTTAAATAATTTTTCTGGATCTTCCAAACTTCATAAAACTTCAGTATCAAAATTACCTCATGTATGTCTTTTCGAAGCCAGGATGTCTTTTGAAATCTTGAAATAGTTTTAAAAACTAGAATCGCCGGGGAAAATATACAACCTTCTTTACTGACAAAAATTCCTGTTTTCCCAGAGAAATATTTTCTTAATCTTTATAAACTTTGATGTTCCTCCCAGGGCTGATTTGCACCTTTATCCCCGGCAACAGCGCCAATTTGTTAGCACTCAAAATATACCCAAGGTTGTGGAATTCAATCTCAAGGTAACAAAAAAAACCACTTTCAGAAAGAAACTGGCTTTTCTTTCTGGAGAGGGATCTCTCAGATATAAATTTAACAAGGCCAAATATATGAAATCAATACTTTAAATCAAATACGTGGTTGAAAAAACACATATATCATTGGGAAATGGAGTGAAATAGATAAAGATGAACAAATATTTATACACAGAATCCCAACAAAGGCAAGATAATCATCTATTCACAGTCATTCATTGATTTTCGGGCGAATAAGAGAAAAACATGAACAGTCCATCAATATAAAGCATCATAAGATGAATTCTATATCAACTTTAGAAGAAATATTTGTGAAATATCTAGCACAATATCTAGAGCATAACATGTATGAATTCTGAAACTATTAAACACTATGTTCAGATACGAAAGAAAACATAATGGAAGGTAAGCACTTAGAATACAATCACATAGAAAGAAGGCACAGACTGTAACATTAAATGACACATGAATATTTGGAGATCAACCAGCATTCGTCTCTATTATTTACTCAAAAATGATAAGTTCTCCAAAATATCAGTCTAAACATATGGGTTTCAACTCCCAATACATCAAATAAATTCAAATATATACAAAGATAGCTTCTTTCCAAGAAGATCAATAACCGAATAATTTGTTAATCAAAGTTTTTGTAACCATATCCCTAAAATATAGGAATAAAACTACATGCTTCAATTCCAACAACAGATTGTTTGATTATGACTAACTTAGTGACTGCAAGGTATCCCGAATAAGCAACTCCACGAAATGCAACACATGTCTTCAAGGATGATGTATGTACTTGGTCTTCCCGAATCTTTTCACGATTCTCCATTGTTCGGCATTTGGGGTGTCATATTCTGTCATCTCTCTAATGGACACCTCCAAATACACATAAGCTTCATAAGATACAACAAGAAATCCTTTCCTAATGATTAAAAACTTTTGTAATATTTCAAAATCCTCTATCAATTTTTCTACAATGATCTTTCTAGTCAACCCTTTAACTAAATCTTCAAACTTGAAATGGTCCGTGCGATTCTGTACTAGCTAGCTGTGATAATGCTCCTGGGAAAATAACCTTCCTTCCTCATCCCAAAAAGAAGGGAGGTCGTCATCAAATAGATCTTTAAAAGTGAGTCTGAAATCCTTTATCTGCGAAGACATTGTATTAGCCTTATCCTGCACCGCATTCATACGTTGATGTTTGTTAATAAACTTTTTTACCCATAGCACAATTGCTACTCTATCTTTCATCCCAATGTCCTGTAACTTCTGATATGTTAGAGATTTCAAGAAATTTAAAGCATTATGAACAGTATTTAAAGGCTTCTTTTCCATGGTTTCATTTGCCAACTTCAGTCTTTGAGTAGCTAAATTGACTAGTGCACTTTCATCATCAATAAAATTTAAATAGTGTCTAAACTTGGTGATTTCTACAGACAATGTATCCCAAATTAAATGCTTAGCTCCTTGTAGAGGAGATCTTCCTGTACTTCTTTCCTTTAACTCGCTGAACTTTTTCTGTAATTGGCTTTTATCATTCAATGTCTTATTTTTCTCCTTGATGCTCCTAGCTGATTCTGATTTAATTTTTTCATTTTCTTCTCTTAGTTCCTTAATTTCCACTTCCTTCAGACTTACCTGTGACATAGGAACCAATAAATCATGTGCAGATAATTCATTTAATGGCTTTTCAATATCTATAATGGGTAAATCATTATCAACATGGATTTGACTCATCAGCTCTTTCAAAATTTCATTTTCATCATTCTGATCCTTTCTTAACTTTGAAATATGAGCCATCAATTCATCTTTTTCCACCTCCCATTTGTTTTTCTCTTATTGCAAATTCAATGAGTTCCCTTTGTAATCCATCATCTCTTGATAAATTTTATCTTTTTCTTCTTGAAGTGTACACAACTCTGAGGACTGAGCATGTTCAGCATTTGGGATTTTAAGTTTCTTTTTCAATACCTGAATGGTATTGTCTTTTTCTTCTAAAATCTTTTTGATTGTCTGCATATTTCCTGGTTCGGTGCCTAAGCTTATAACATCTCCCTGTAGCTTTTTAATTTGGATCAAATTTGCTTTATTTTCCACTTTCTCATGCTTTAGTTGGACCTCCATCTTATCTACAAGGGACTGTAATTTATTAATTTTCACAATAGCATGTAATAAATTATAATAAATAATTTCTCCAGTCTGCTTATGGAGTTGTATCTTATAAGGGACACTAATTTTTGTCCAAATTCACCTCCATTTCAGACACTTTCTTGTCACTGACCATGGTGAACTTCAAGGTATTCCTCTCTACATCTTGAGTAGAAATCAATGATGTCTTTTGATTGACTAGAATTCTAACTCGAGGAAGCATATTTCTAGTTTCCTCAGATGATTCCATTTGTTTTTCAGCATAACTTGATATTAACTATGTTCTAGATTTGAAATGGGAACTGGGATCTGTGTTTCCTTCTCCTCCGAAGGAATACTGATGTATCTGTATAGATTTTTCCAGAAACAAGACCATTTTCTTTGAATCCTCTAAAACTATTTCTTCTGAAACTTGATCATCCTGAAAGTGTGTTTTGATCTTTTTATGTGAAATATTCTCATCTACATCCATGCCATCAGTTTTTTGAAGACTCCTTTTATTCAAAATGTTAGGATTATCAGGCGCTTGAATCACTGTAGTCAACTCATTGCTTCTATCTTCATTGATTTCTGAATTTTCTTCAAAATAAGACAAATTGGCTATTCTATCTAAACCTTCAACCATTTAATGATCAAATGGTTTATTTTTGTTTGACTGCTTCCTCTGAGAAATGATATGATGTGTATCATAACTTATTCTTTGTTCCTTATGAAAATCCATAACTTCTAGTAATTTCTCTGTGATCAACAGGGCACTTTTATTCTTGAAAATAAATGGACAAACTTTGAGAGGAAATTTAACATTGGAAGACTTTTTGAATGCTCCAAAATGTTCTTCTTCTGCACATAACCTCTGCCTCATAAATTCAAGTGCAAATATTCTTGGAGTCAAAAAAACAAGTAACCTGTATGATTCCCTGGTAAATCCATACACCCTCAAAACAGTAAAGTATTTATATAGAAACTAGTCTCCTATCCTGTCCTCTGAGGAAGACTACAGTATAAGTCTCATTTCTTCTAGCACTCTTGGTAAAACATCATCAAACAACAATTTGTAAACCCCAGCCATAATTGTATTTAAAAACTCGAACATGTTAATTTGTTTTGGAAGATCTGGAGAGAAAATGGTAGACAAGAATTGCAATTCTGACACATTAGAACACAACAACATGTTCAGTAAGTATGAATGATACCTAAAAAACCTGACTTTAGGGAATTCAACCAACTGGACATGGATAACCTTGACCAGATACTCATCCAAATTAAAACAACGGATTAAATGAGAATTGGGGTCAATTGAACTTATACTCAATAAGAAACCTAAGACAACTTTGTCGATATGAATATCATTATTCAAACCTAGAATTTGGTTGACTAAAGACATGACCATCTGTACCTCTTTTTTGAAAATGTTAACATTATATGGTAGAAAAATCCCTTCTAATGACTGACCATATTTCAGAATACTGGATAGAAATTGGCATCTAACTTCGGTTTTACAGATTTATACATCTCGACTAAGACTGGCTCATTCAAAGACTCACAATTATCAGGCAGGTTCAGTATTTCGTGAACAGTTTTCTCATCAACCTTACAAAGTATTTTTGACATGATATGACTCATGATAACTCTTTCAAAGGGAGAATAACTATTTGCGCACCACTCGACAAATTTGGGAAATGGTAAGGTTTGTTCAATAGAAAAATAATATGAGAAAGAACTGCAGACATTCAGAACATCATTCCCTTGCAAATTACACTACCACAACCGCTCCTTTGAGATTGATACATTACCAACTGATAGAACAGGGTCACATACGTTTCTTTCCCTATTGACAACAAATTATTCTCTTTCATCCAATACTCTGCATAAAACTCCTACACCCTGTTCCTTTTCCATAATGAACAATGGCAACAACTCTTCAAACCAAGTTTAAGAATTTTAAGGATTACCTATGACTGTAGATATGTAGAAGTTGAATTTGGAAATATGGTGAACTGTCCTCTTCCCTTTCACCTACAGCATGCACTTGAAATGATTTTTTAATCCAAGTCAACTTCACTTTTATATGCCGCACTTTTTTGGAGCCCTCATCAAGTGGTTTTCCATTTACCACTTTCCCCCACGGAACTCACTCCAATTCGCCATGTGGAACATGGTTTACATTTCGCTACCACTTTACCCTTTTAAATATCTCATAGTTTTACCTTCCCGAACCAACAATGACCATTGATGAGTTTCCACTTTTTGCTTAAACCGTTAGATCAAGATCAGTTGTGCGTATTCCGCTAGCCTTTCTCATTCTTTCCAGTGTGTATCTTTACTCAGTGGATTGTTTCTCAGCCGTAGATTTTGTTCACTTAATTCCATAGCCATTGATATTTACTTCGTTAATCACCTCCACTTCTCCATCATCACTTATCTCCTGTGCAACTTTTCCCAGTGGATCCATTTTAAACCGTAGATCTTCACACTCGGCCTTTACACCTTTGGATTGTGTAACAACTTAATCAAAATGCTCATTTTAATAATGAATTCAATACCATCAAACTTAGCCAATTTTATGTATCCTTTTATCATTCCTCAATCGTACATCTTCCTCAGTTGTTCAACATAGAGGTGTTAACACAAGGGAACCTTGTTACCTCCCGTGAGGACATTGAAAATGAATTGATAAATTTATGCCAAGACCTAATAACAGAACTAATCGTTGATAGACAACAGACCATAAGAAAATTTACTCCACATATTTCTAGCCTTATCACTAAGGATCAATGAGGTGGATCTCCCAAGAGAAAGTTGACCACACCATGAAAGAGATGGCAGTTGGTAATTCCCTGGAACAGATGGTTTTACGACAAATTTCTTTCACCATTGCTACTCTCTTGTTAGGGAACAATTTTAGAAGTTGGTTGAAGACTCTAGAACTTAACAAGACAACATGTCCTCCCTCAATGTCACCTTCATCACACGCATTCCGAAAGAGGAAAAAACTAATGACCTCAGAAATTTTAGACCCATATCCCTCTATAATGTCATTTACAAACTAAACACCAAGGTCATAGCCCTCTATTTGAAACCCCTTCTCTCGGTTCTCTTTTCACCTGAGCAAATAGGCTACGTTGAAGGAAGTAAAATCATGGATAGTGTCATTTTGGCTCATGAGGTGTGTGTTAGCACAATTTTTGTTTTACACAATTGAGAGGAGATTAAGGTAAGGAAATAGACTAATATTTTAAATTTGGTTGATATGACCACAGAACTAACAGATTGGGTGCTTAAAGAGAAGACCAAGTTTTCCATAGAACCACATGCTAGAGAAAAAAGTGACTAAGGTGAGTGAGTGAACCGCCTTTACCACCTTATGGAGGAAATGGTGGTCTAGATCTGAAATGCAATGAGATCAACGACGGACAAGCAATATTCTTGGTGAAGGTACTTGGTTTATAACATGGGAAGATATTAGAGAAATTATTGTTGGGGAATATTAAATTTTGGATATGATCAACGACGTGTGATCAGGAGAGAAAGAGATCGACGGTTGGGGTCCATTTTGTGCTCTCAACTTGCAAGGAGGATAGAACATGCAAGAAGTAACAGAATTTTTACTGCATGCCATGTGTTGAGAAGAGAATAATTTCATTGGATGAAAAGTGGTCAGGAAAAATCACCTCCCATGATCCCAAAACCGCCTTTGGGAATATTGTAAAAAGGGAAAGTCACATGGAGATGCAGTATTTGTCTTTTGCGCTCAAAGGATAACATGCCTTCACATTTGGAAGTTGAGCCAAATTCAATTTTTCTAGCCATATTTTTCAAGGTAGGCCATGTATCTTAACCTGCCGAGATATTTTTAAAAATGGAAGGAGAAGGTGAAGTCGAAGGATAGGTCAGAGAGTTCAATAAACTAGATGTAATTTTTTAATACATAAACGGGGATGATTTCAACGTCTTTTGGTTCAGTAAATGAGTTAAAAAAATAGACAGAAAACCTTAGAAATGGGGAGTTGACTTACATGGCATCCATAGATCCCATTTTCATTATTTTTTTCCATACCAAACCCTCAACTTTCCATATTTCATTGCATGGTGTGCGTCCAACGACTCTCATCCTGAACTAGTTATAATGGATTCAAAACAATCTAGAATCATTTTCCCCATTAATCCACTAGTTGTTAGGGATGCATTAGAGGTGTTGCAATCGTTTACCAAAATCCTGGAATATTTTGTCAAGGAAAATGTAATTGCACTATACATGCATGTTGCAACAGAAGAGAAGTAATCGTTTCGTCTAAAAGTATTAAACCTGGGATTTCTATTGAGAATGAGCCTTTTCCTCTTTATATTGACATATTTCATGCGTAGTCCCAATGGGTCCTTTCCCTGTTGACTTAGTTTCTAGGGGTGTACAGTGATAGTCTTTGAGGTCTTATTGAGTCTATTATTTATATTGAGTCTACATCAACTTAAGTCTGAGTCTAGTTAGTATTGTTTCCTTAAATTTGACAAATACCTAGTTGAGAATATTCATTCATGATTAGTGAATTTCTACATGACCAGACATTTCATATTTCAGTCTTATTTGGTTAGGCTGTTCTTTTTCTTCAATGAGGAAAATTTGTAGTTTCCAGAAATAGTGTTCACTCTAAGATCAGGAATAATACTTTTAATTATATGAACCTCATTATGTCAAAAGTGTATAGAGTGATGTTTTAAGGTAAGCTACCCAGAGTGCTTCCAGAGATGGAAGAAGTTCTACAATTCAACCCAGACAGAAGAGTTGGAGACAGGTTCCTTATAAAGGAACACACTATCATGAGGGTATATGGTTTTGTTCATGAGCCATACATCTTACCAACATTTCTAACACCCAGAATTTTTTCCGTGGAATTTATCAGACAAAATCACTTTGTGGAGAATTAACACTTTTTGAATTTCAGAAAGGATTCAGAGATCAAATTTCCTCTGAAGTTAGGACCTTTTATTATGAAAAATAAATTTGCACTCCCAGTAATTGAGGGATTTCTCCAAGATATGAATTTTATGAAAGCTACAAAAATTAACTATGATACTCATCGTATCATATCACAAAGGAGCCAAAAAAAAAATGATCATCAAGAGATAGAGGGGTTAGATCAAAGAGATAATTTAATGGAATATCAACCAAATGTAGAGAGTTCAGAGAGATTACAGGAAAATTCCTCTTCCATAGTGAAATCAGTTGCGATGATAATACCAACTCCTAGTAAAGCTAACATTACTAGTAAGAGAAGTTTTTTCAGAAAGAATTAAGATTGAGGATGAAGACAAGGAAGCAAAAAAAATAACAAGGGTGGATTCTAATAGAGAAATGGTTAAAGTTGTAGACAAGAAGATGAAATAAAATATTCAACGCCCATTTGTTAAAGAACAAGAATATAGTTTTGCAGAGGTACAGGAGAGTGGTTCTAGTGATAGGTACAAGTCCAGAAATGACTTGTATACTAGATATGGTCAAGATAAAAAGTTTTTTTCTGAAAAATATTTGAATATTTTTCCTAAGGTAAGGGATATTTCAAACAAAGAAATTGCACTCGTCATTGTAAAGGATGATGTGAAAAATACCTTAAATTTAGTAGTGGCTACTCATGACAAAATTTCATAAATGAGACTCAATTTACAGAAAATTCTAGTTCCAAACAAAATCCATTTACATAAGCAGACTAGAGAAGTTATTTATACTGACTTATTGAAATTCATGTTAAAGGTTTCTAAATTGCAATCTATGATATCAAGGTTAGAGAACTAACTTAAGAAGGAGAAAATTGAGAATAAGACATATCAGCAACATATTAAGAACTTCAGGGTGATCTTTTAGCTATGGATAGTGAACCATATAGGGGACACGCTACAAAGAAGATCTTAGATGAAAAATAAAACACTATCCAAATATTGAAGATGAAACTAAAAATTCCAGCTACCTAGTTGATTAAGCCATATGAATTGAAAATTTTGGAGAAAGAAAAAGAATCATTGTCCCAAGAGTTAAATGACACCAAATCTAAATTATTGAAATTTTCTTAAGAGCATAATAAATGGGAAAAGTAAATATATTTCCTTATATCTAAAATTGATGTCTTGAATGAAAATCAAATAATTTTGGAAAAAGAGATAAAAGAGAAGGAAAAGAAAGGACATGTGGAGATAGGTCATCCAAGTACAAAAATTATAGTTCAAGATATGTCACAGGTTAGATTGAGAAATGAGGAGATAAAAGGCTTAAAAGCATAAAATCAAAAATTGGTTGAAGTAGTTAAAAAGACGGAGGAAAACATAATTTTTGAGAATAAGAATAAGGAGCTACTAGAGGAAAATGAAAAACTGGCAGAAAAATTTTCAGGCCAGTTTCCAGTGCAACAGGACAAGCATATTATTTGGGATGTGATTATCACCGAGGATACAAAAATGAGGCCTTATTTGAATTTCATTAAATATAAATAAGTGGTGATCAATATAGGAATCAAGAGCTGTGAATTCATGAAGGAGACCTTGGATAAAACGTCAGCAAAAACCACTCTGAATACTGTAAATTTTCACAATAATTTTTATTAAGAATAATTAAAAACTGTGGGCATGATGGACATAATTACAGTGATAACTTGGGAAATAAAAATTGTTGGAAAACATCATCACGTTGAAAGTGTCCAAGCAAAAGCTAACCAGATTTTACAGCAGGTAAATACTTTCAAAGACTTGTTCACGGAGCTATTTCAGAAAGGAATCCCTTCTTTTGTGGATGAAGATGGTAAATTGATATCTCAATATCAATATTGGGCTTTAATGGTTAATTTTAGGTTGTATCATAGAAAATTTGAAGATATGACTCAGTCTCTGACTGGGAAAGTTATAATTGACAAGCTAGCCATGGATTTTGAAATAATGGATTCATCCAGAATGGTAGGTTCCAAGTTCTCTCCTATTTCTTATGTAGATCGAATGGAGCTAAGACTGTTGGCCAAATAAATGACAAATCATGAAGTGCCTTCAGGATATCAATGGAAAACCGTTGAAAATTTTGTAAAAATGAACTATAGGTTTCATCAATGAAGGGATTCATCAAAAGGTATGAGTTAAAGATAAATCAATATCCACTTTAATGAAGAGTTAATGATTTTTAGAATTTAGGTATTTTTAGTTTGTTAATTTATATGAAATATGTAATAAGGCAGTTATAAGAAGCCTAATTTTAGAATATAGGTAGTTAGGTAACAACGCGCGGAGCTTTTTGATGTATAAAGGCATGTTTTTCAATGTAATTGGGGTTGGAAGCCATGAGAGTGAGACTCATTTTTGTAACTGATTATTTCCAAGTTAATAAAATTTCCAGAGCCAAGAAAGTATTTTTCATAACAGATATTCTCATGTTATTGTTTTACAGTCTGTATTTCCATTCCTAGTGTGAATTTTTTCCTATTATATTTTTCCATTGTGTTATCGCTTCATGCTTGAATAAGTTTGTATTGGATCAGAATTCATAATCATATGGTCTATTTATTAGGATTCAAGTATTCACAAACCAATTTCCCCTAAAGTTAATATTGTATTCATCTTTCAGTGCCCATATTAATGGATTGTTCATCTTTCTTCTTTTCCACCAGACAATCAAGACCTTGACTGTGAAAGAGTAACTATCTTGCCTATGTGAAGAAATCTTATTGCAAGAGACATGTTATCTATAAAACCTTATGATTTTGACTCCATTCCAAATGGTATCCTCTTGTTTCAGCGATTATCATTAATTTCAGTTCATATAGAATTATATCTGACCATTGTATTCATTTGTTGAGACAACCCTCTCAGGTATGAAAGAAGCCATATTTCCTCCTAAACGTTGATTTTAAAGGCTACCTTGGAACTATCCTTCCACAACCAAAGGATAAATTCTAAGTGATAACAAGGTCATTCAATCTCTCAGAACCACGCACACTCTAGGTATACTTATCAAACTCAATTTCTCCAAATCTTTTGATAAATTAAGCTGGAAGTATATTTATGAAGTCTTGAAAGATTTTTTTTTCACATGACCTAGATCAACTAGATTCTCATCCTCATATTTATTCTCTATCTTTCCGAATAGATTTCCCACTACCACTTTTGCTTCTTCCAGAGGAATATGACAAGGACATCTCATATCCCCCTTCCTCTTTATCCTCATGACTGGAGGTCCCGGTAGAAGAATCCAATCAGCTCTCAATAACAACTATCTTGTTGGTATTCCACTGCATGGTTTGAACCCCCCTCTTTCCCATAGCTAGTTTGTTGACGAGACCCTGCTTATAGGAATCCCTTCAATACGAGATGTTTCTTGCATAAATTCCATTCTATGGGAGTTCACTGAAGCCTTGAGCACCTCAATAAACCATACAAAATCCCATATATTATTTTTCAACACTCCCTTATATATTCAATGACATATTACTAGGATTATGGGATTTTTTATAAGTATCTTTCCCTCAAAGTATCATGGAATCCCCTTAATCGACAATGCCCTTAGAGATCGTTCCTGGGAAGATCTCATATCCTCTCTAGAAAACCAACTCTCTTATTGGACATTTCACACATTAATCCTTCCAAGCCGAATCACCCTTTTGAATTTTGTCCTACAAGCCATCCCTCTTTACCTTTTCTCAGCCTTAGCAGCCCCAAACGATATTCTCAAGAAAATAAGATCTATACAAAATGAATTTTCGTTGGTCAAGAGAAGGAGAGGGAAGAAAATGGGCACTTGTCAAATGGGTGAATCTCTGCAAACCAAATAATGCGAGCGTCCCTTCCTTAAGGGACCCAGAGATCATAAACCAAGTCCTGAGTGCAAAAACTTGGTGGAGATGGATCAAAAGACCCATGGACAGCTGGGATAAATTCTAGAGAGCTAATTATTTCATGTACTTTGAGGAAAAGGATGTAGTCATATTTGATGAACAAAAAAAGGGCTCGCTCATTTGGAATGCAGCTTGGCAAAACCGTACGCTCATTAGAAATCACTATTTCTAGGAGATATGTGATCAAGCCTCTACATGATTCTTGGTGGATTTATGGAAGCAACTCCCTAGTCTACAAAACAAATAAGAACTAGTGGAAGTCATGCAAAACATTAATTATTCTCAAGAACAATTCATTCAAAACTATTGGAGGGTAACAAGAGAAAGAGAACAATGGAGATCTCGAAAGTTGGCAAAGGAAGAGCTCAACCTTCCTGTTCACATCAATATGCAACCATGGCTCTATGAGGTAAGTCAACGCAAGATCAATATCAAGCAAGGGACATAAATTCTAAGAGGGTGTCACTCAAAATAAGACAAATTTTCAGTGAAGGATGTGTATCAACTCAAGTATAAAGTCCATCTTCTCCAAAAGGATCCTCTATGGTACAAGATATGGCACAACATGTTTTGGCCCAAGTTCGGCTATTTTCTTTGGCTTGTTGGAAATGGAAGCATCCTAAAAAGGGATAATTTGCAAAAAAAAAAGTTTCATTGGACCATCCCAATGTCCTTTATGCACCAAGGAAAATGAAACAACAAATCATCTACTGGATTATTGCACTTTCATCTCTAGAATTTGGGATTACATGTCAAGTATCATGAAGCAAACATATATAAACTGAAATTCCATTTAAAGTACCTTGAGAGTATGGATATCTCAAGCGTTCAAAAATCCCATCCTCAATAAAATCTGGAAACTCCTACGAGGATTTATTATGTGGGAAATATGGAAGGAAAGGAAATGATGAGTCTTCATTGGAATCACCGTCCCCCTACAGAATATTTGGGATCTGGTTAAGAATCCCATTATGGAATCGATGACCATTCTCCCTTGGGATAAGGATGAAGTTAAAGGGGGGTCAATAGAAGAAAACATCATGAAACAATGGATCATGAACCCTCCTACTCACAGCAATATGAAACCTCAAGCTATATCACCTTGTGGCTCTTCCACCTCGAATGCACCTGACATTCGCTACATTAAGCTAGAATTTGATGGAGCCTCTAAAGGGAACCCAGGAAAGTCAGGGTGCGGGGGATTCTTCCGTAATAACAAGGGATAAATTATGGGAATATATAAGGGACCCTTCGGAATAGACTCCAAAAATGTTGTAGAACTATGGGCCATGTTAGCCAGTCTGCAAATTTCTCTCAATCAACATTTCAACAAAGTGATTATAGAAGGGGCTCAAAAATTATGATTTATATTCTATGATGTCTCTAGAATGGAAAAACTTTGGCTAAGCTCTCATCGAGATGGTACTTAGAACATTTGACAATGTATGTTGGCAACCTCCTGCAAAATACCAGAATAAGTATCCTCCCTTCTCGTGTTCAACTATCCTCCAATAATGTTCCAGAATACATAGAAAAAGAAGGTATAAACAGGAAATAATATGTAACCTGCTATCTTGGCCACCCAACCATAACACTTATTTTCACACCTCATGTTTATCCTTAGCATGTGATGACTAGGACTCCCTGGATGGGGTGTTAACCGGCATAGGACATGCCATTAATGATGATGAGATGGGTGGGCGTAGGTGGCAAGTTGTGGAGTCAAGGGTGACAGTGATGCATATGCCACCAACCCACCACATTAATGAACAGATTATTCTAGAGTCTGTAGGGAGTAGGACCTCTTGCCTGACACTTCAACCCTCCTTGAACGTGACCCTTGGTTTAATCTCCCATGTCTCCCACCCATAGCACCATTTCTCCGATTGTTCAATCACTCGACCTTTCCATGTGTAATATCTCTATTGCACATTGTTTGCATTGGACAATCATCAACATTGTTAACCCAAAAATTCCCTCAATGAGCTCCACATGACCTACACCACCCAAAGACATCTATTTCACTACATTACACTACCCTCATTTGACCCCCACACCCTTGCAAAGGCTCAAAAATGTAAAAAGGGGCTTAAAAACCCCTAAAAAGAGCCAAAATAGCTCTCATAGGGGCTAAAACCCCTCAAAGGAGCTTAAAACCCCCAAATGAGCTAAGAATTGAACAAAAGGGACTTAAAGCCAAAAAAAGGGGCTAAAGCCTTGACCAAGGGCTTAAAACCCTAAATCTCTAGAAAAAAGCTATAAATAGAGGGGTGGGGGTCACTCTCAAATCACTCCTTCTCTCCCTGTAATTATGATGCCCGTGTGAGTGCCTTGAGACCCTTTTCCTCTCAATACATTCACCCTCCCTCTCCTCCATTGCTCCACAAGCCAAGTCTCCATCCCATAGAGAGAGGTGCTTCCAAAGCTAGGGCCTGGTGGCCCATTTCCACCAAGATTGAAGGTATAATTTTGTTTTATTTCATTGTTATTTTATTTTTCTAACTCATTTTGTTTGCAGGTTTGTTTGCTAATGGTTTTTTGCACGTTCTCCTCTGATTTCTTGTAGCAGTATTTTGTTTTCTAACCATTTCCTGCAGGGTTTCCATAGCTTAGCTCTAACATTCCTTTGCAGGTTTTCTTCCACCCACTGGAACCCTACCCTTCTATCCTATAGACAGAAGGAAGTTGTTCCTACTTGTAGCTAGGGAGAAATCCCTACTAGAGATTTGGCGACCATACCAGGTCGATCCCACAGGATCCCTGGGTTGTTTTTCAAGTTTTTCGGTTTTTATTTTTGTTTTCTTAACCTAGTTTAAATTTCTATTAAATATACTTTAGATCTCATTTTTCTACATTTACATTTATAGTTGAACCTCCTTAAGGCTGACCTGGGCTAGTTCAACCACAGTACAAGTTGTTGTCAGCCATTCCCAGCTCAAATTTCATGTTTTTTCAGTTTCCAGGCCATATCACTCATATCAGACCAAAAAGAGTGACCCAGACGCCTATATAGGCCCGAAAAGCACGACCTGCGGAGAAAAAAAATCAGCCCAGTCGCAGATTGAAGCCCTAAAGGTGCGACCCAGTGCGACTTCACTCCCATGAGACCGATCACACCTATTTTTGGTTTCTGGGCAACCCCCTTGACTGATTTTGGGAAAAATTAGCAACCCCTCGCTACATTTTCCCCAAAAAGGGCGATTTGTCTCTCAGATTCAGTTTTTTAAGTTGTTTGGATTGTTAGTGCAGCTCAGCTGCCACTATCCTACAACCTGTTTTCATATGCATACAATCTATGTAAATTAATGATAGATTTGATTGGTTATTGATATATGAATCTGTTTTAAGACTTGGATAATCTACTGTAAGTTAATTTTTAGTTTTTAAATAAGCATTGGAAATTAACCCCTTGCCTAGCCCTTCCTCCTATACCCAGGCATCACCCTCCGTGGTATTCTAGGATAAGACGAAGGGTAAAGCTTATATATTAATAGGCACTTGCATATGTGATTGCTTTAGACCACTTAAAATAGGTGAATTGGAAGGTAGAGGGGGTGGTAGGCCCAGGGGTCCTCACGATGTTCACATTGTGGAAATTGAACCCAGTGATAGATTAATTTTACTCACAACAATTAACAATTGATCATGCAAAATCACTCACAAAAGAGACTGAAATTGGAGCTGAACACTAAACTGTATTAACTCAGTGTACAATAGCCAACCCTGTAACATAATAGGTTGCTGAATAAATAACATACATCAGGGATTCGAATGCACGAGGAGCAATTCAAATGTAGCATAAAGCAGGCTTACCAAAAATAAGCAAATCCCCCATAGGTGTAAAAAGTTGATCCCAAATCTGTCATGGAGCTCACAAATTAGAAAAATGTCTTAGGTAAGCTAAAGAGTGATGGAAATAAAACTCATACATGCTTTTGCAAGGATAAAAGAGTGGAGGATGTGTAAGACAAAAAACTAGTCAACCTCACCTAATCTAGCTTTCCCAATTGCCTTAAAACACTGAAAAAACAGGCAATAAAGCAGAAAACGCAGAAGGGTGCTTAGGAGGCCAGGAATAAAGCAGATTTGATTCCTTGAGGTTTCCCAAGCACTAGATGAGTCAAATAAGGAAATTTTGACCACTATGGATAGGTAAATGACAACTTGCACAAGGTGGGACACATGAACTAGACAAATAATACAAAAATAATTAAATTAATGTCTAAGGTAGTAAACTATGGGTTGATTATTCTAACACCCCCCCTTAATCCTGAATTATGAGTAATATATCAGAAAGTTATTGGGCCTAGAAACAAGGCTTAGTCACCCTTTACATACTGCATGTCCATTTAAACAAGGAAAGAGGCAAAACCAACTTGGGAAAATCCTCCCTTAAACATGGACTGTAAAACAAAATTGTAGAATCTTGTCTTCACTCATGCTTTCACAGCATGATCAGCAATCCCTAGCAGTGATTTGAGATTGCTGAAGGTCTTCTCACAAAATGCTTTGGTGAAGATATCAGCTACTTGTTCTGAAGATGAACAGAAGAGTAGGTGAATGGTGCCATCATGCACAAGCTCTCTGATGTAGTGCATATGGATCTCAATGTGTCTGGTTCTCTGCTTCTGAAATGGATCTTTGTAGATTCAAATGGTACTCTGGTTATCACAGTAGATGGTAGTTGAGTACTCTGATTCGAAGCCACACTCTCCAAGTAAACCCTGCAACCATAAACATTGAGTTGTTGCATTAACAACTCCTCTGTTCTCTGCTTCTGTAGATGAGAGTGCAATGGCACTCTGTTTCTTGCTTGACCAGCTAATTG